>CM053743.1:27726333-27849095 GCA_028658305.1 Pachyuromys duprasi
TGGACTTGGAGGGGGCGGGGAAGAAGGAGATGAGGGAGGGAGTGGGAGTGTGGGAGGGAATGGGGGAGGGGGCTACGCCTGGGATTCAAAGTACCCAACCTGTGATTGAGATAAAAATAAATAAATTAAAAAAAAAAGAAATACAAAACAACTTTAATTAATACATTTTGTTCCTGATGTTTGTTTTTTATGCACAGCTGGCTTTATTGACTTTATTCTGTTTCCTACGTTAATATTGGAGAATATTTTAAGCAACTAATGTAAGAATTTGAGGGATTTTAAAATTGTGATTGTGAAGGGAAACATCTTGAATATAAAGTATTTTATTTTTTCAAGAAATTAATGATTATTTCACAGATGCTTGATTTACTTTGTCTACAATCACATTAAAAAGATACCCTGGTTATTCTCAGATGAGTTCCATTCTGAATGAATGCTAACAAACCCAGATCTTTCTATTAACTGATACATTATACTTTAAAAAGCATGGATGTGCTGGAAAGTTTTATATCAATTTGAAACAAGTTAAAGTCATCTCAGAGAAGGGAACCTCAATGGAGAAATTGTCTGTACAATATCAGGCTTTAGGGAAGGCTGTAGGGTAGTAATTAATAATTTATGCAGAAGGAAAGAACCCACTGTGGATAGTGTCACACCTGAGCCCATGGTCCTGGATTCTACTAGAGCAGACGGAGCAATCCATGAAAACTACATCCATCTATGACCTCTGCATCAGTTCCTGCCTCCAGGTTCCTGCCTGTCTTGGGTTCTTGTCCTGATTTCCATTAATGACAGACTACAATATGGAAATGTAAGCCACATCATTCTCTTCCAATTCCTTTTGGTCATGATGTTTCACCACAGAAAAATTAACCCTAAATGAGGTAGAACAAGAAAATAAGTGGACAAGTATTATAATTTGGAGGGAAATTAAAATTACTTTATTATAAAATGATATTAACTTATAAGTTCATCAGTGGAGAAAGGATATATAATTGTGAACTAATTGCCTATGCAATTTAATATTATATTCCATTTACATGAAAGATCTGTTAGAAAATAAAAAGAAGCAAAGGCTACAGGAAATGTCATCGTGCTGGATAACAGCTAGAGCAGCTAAGGTAAGAGTGTTCTCTTGAGAGCTCCTTTAGCCTGATGTCAAATCGCATGGTTTTTTATTATCCACACTTACTCCTTCTGGTTTTATTTTTATTTAACAAAAGAGATATCTATTATATCCAAATACAATGTGTGGCAAACAACCTTCATTGACGACAATGAGTGAATGACAGGGTAAGTGAGAGAATATTTAAAAGCAAAAGACACACTTATTAAATTATAAAAACTGACCACCTATCAAAAATATTCAAATGTTAAACATTTTAATTCAAAGATATTGGCAGTTTGAAAACATCCATAGAAATATTGAAGGCTTCTTACTAGTTTGACTGAAGATAGTATATTAGTATTGTCACAAAATGAACATTCTGCTTTTAAAATGTATATATTACCCAAGAAGTATCAAAATTCTTTCAGGTTTATATCTTTTAAGTTACAGGAGGGATACCTCTGTAGTTCAGTTATATAATACTGTTAATATCACTGAACCATTGTCAAAAAATATGTTGACCTTCTTTTTCTGGATTATTTTTTGGGTAGCTTAAAAATATTACATGGTTGGCATACCAGAGAAAAGCAATTGCCTTTTAAGGAAACAATTTTAAAAGCTTCTCTGTTTCTTCCAATTTCTTTTTTCATTATTCTCTGAAAATACTACATTGATTTAATGTTTCCAAGAAAGATTTCACCAAGACCATTAAGTATAATCAAGAGCTGCGTGCATCATGGCTGGATGCTACAAGGAATGTGATAATGCTATAAATGTCATTGCATTGGGATCCTTTATTCCGTTAAGGAAAAAGGAGACTAGCAGTAAAAATTCTATGAATTTATCAAAATCCTTATTGATAGATGAAGTCACAGAACAGAGGTGCAAGGACCTTCAGTCATTAGTACAAGAAAGCTTCAGAAGATACATTAGTATTCAGAAACTATTTTCATAATAGTTTTCATTCCATTTTAGGAGATAACAATACTTCCATATCCTTTTTCACCCCCAGAACTTAAAAATTGCCATTTTAAAGAAGAAAATTGTCAAGTATCAGAGTTGTAGAAATGAATTTCAATTTTTAAATCATTTTCAAAATGACCAAGGTTTGGCCAGTTCGGAAGCACAGTAGAATTAAACAAGAGCGAAGAAAAATTTAACTGCAGTCTACTAAAGGATAAGATTTGTCTTCATATATATTTTTTCTAGCCACATGTTTGGGCTCTACTAAAAGAATGAAGGCTGAATGCTTTCTCTTCCAGAGAGTTCTCATAACAAAATGGGAGATATCTGTTGACTTCCTCACTTTCCCTACAACCTATCTGTCTATCAACAGCTACTTATCCTTGTCTTTATTTATTTCTAACTTGGAGGTTACATGCCAGTTGTTTGAAGTACTTTACACATATGAACTTACTTTCTCTAACAAGCCTGAGATGTCCTAGCTGTTACAATTTCACAAGTGATGAGAAGGAAGCTCACAGGAGATTATCATGTCACACAGTAGGTTAGCAGGGCTCTTTATGAGCCCAGAAAATGAATGCCACACTGTTAGGTAACTCTTTCATCAGATGGCTCAGAGTTCCCACAGTACGTTCCACACAAGCATTCTCTACACCGGCTCTCACACGCCTGCTTCTTAAAAGCTATTTTCCAGACATTCTGAAATCCATTCTAAGCAACAGCCAGAAGAAATGAGACAGAAAAATAATCTTCACATGAACTCATTGTGTTGCTGCTCATTAATATAGTTGAAAACTGCATCGATCTTTCTCAACCCTAACTGGAAGCTGCTGATAAAAACGGAACCTGTGATCCCTCAAATACTGGAAGCCCGTGCACATGGAGATGGACAGGACGCTGCTTGTTAAATCTCAGTTTCACACAAAGATTGTCCAAAGTGCATCATTATGTCATATAGGATTTCTGATTGGAAATGAACTAAAAGGATTCTCATGCTGAACTGTGTAATAATAATGACAAACAATAACAACAACAACAATAATAAACAGGGTTTAACACTCATTTGCAGTGGATTATATCTTTCTACTTAAAATTATGTGTATGTGGATGTACAAACCTGTTTGATCCCTGATTTTATCACCCAGTATGCTAAGATATTACTGCTCAGTAATCTCTCATCCATCAATGCAGCTTGCTATGACACTGACATCTTCTCTACCATTAGTGATTAACAATACTGTGGGGGAACAAACCAAGAACAGGGAACTGCTTTCTAGCCTAACTCTTATGAATCAATATACTAATGTATTATTGTGAGGTGATTCAAACCATTTATAAAGATGCTATACACTATTGAGCCAAGTTACATGAACTGGATGTTTTTTTTAAATTAAAATTATCAAATATTGAAAAAAACTCATGGATCTCAATACAATCTAACCTAGTCAACCTTCCTCCTCTCCTGAGTATCAAGTGAGATTTTGCTAAATATCTTAATCAGCTAATAATAAACCCATGTAAAACACAATGTTCATAGGTTTGTCTTCTCGGCATGACTTGATTATGAACTGTGTTGTGTTTATAACTAAAAAGTAATCTTTTAAAAAACATCTATCACACTCACACTTTATCGACCAAAGCCCTTAGTTATGTGTTTTATATGTAATACGCACTTACCCAGTGTTGAAAAAATTGAAATAAAGTATTTGGAGTGTGGTCATAACTCATGTAAGTGGAACATTTATGGAGAGACTTAATATATAATTGAGATCTGCCCCTTTTCAAAACATCCGTTGCTTGTCTCATTCTTTTTTGGCTTTGATAACTTTTGGCAAGTTCTACTCAGAGTATGTTCCTATTTCTGATACTTATACACAAATAAAAATACTTCTCTCATTAAAAAATACCCCCTTATTCTATGGGAATCCAGTATATACTTTTTCAGTTTGTATACTTGGCTCCCACACAGAGCCACAACTAATGATGATATCACAAAATAATGCTGAAACAGCACCTTCTATAGTCACAATGAAACCCCTAGTGAGTCAGAGAAGAGAGTAGCTTGCCTGTGTGAAGTGCAAGATCAAACTCTGTGGGGCCCTTGGGCAGAATGGATGTCACATTTAAGCACTCTGACAGTGTTTTCACATCACTGTATTGATTACTACATGACAGTCTAATGCCTGGGCCACTGAAGTAAATTTCTGGTAACACCCAGGCTAGCAGAGTAGCCTGGGGACACTGGGGATCAGAAACCGGAGTTCTTAAGTGGGTTTATGACACAACAAACTCCCTGATAATTAGAGGGAAAATCAGCAGTCACTATGGGATTCCTTCCAATTATGGATTGCTTAGTGCTTGAATTAAGACTTCTTTGGAACACTCAGACTGTTGCTATCAATATGTCTGACTTAGCTCCTAGAATTCCAGTATCCCCGGTGAGCCCCCTGCTTCCTTTACTGGTAGACCTGTCTTTTTCTATCATACTGAATTTATTATTAAAAAACGATTTTGTCGTCGTTGCTTCTAGAAGAAACATCCATTTTATACTATGAGGTATTTTTAGTCAAGAGAAGGAAAATTACCAGAGAAATAGCAGTTTTCATTTTTGGTATGTAAAAGAATATGTATTTGCCTGCATGAATCTTTTGAAAGCAGAATTCTCAAATGACATATTAAAATAACCTGACCATTTCCTCCCTTTTGACCTAGGCTTATTATGTTTATCTACAGATAACTACCATTAATGTTTTTAGCACTACTTAATAAGACTCAAGACTTCAAGTTTTGTTCAGTATTGTTAACTAACTTCTACATTACCATAAGCATGCTATGAAGCCACACAACTGTCACA
This sequence comes from Pachyuromys duprasi, assembly GCA_028658305.1. Classification (NCBI taxonomy): domain Eukaryota; kingdom Metazoa; phylum Chordata; class Mammalia; order Rodentia; family Muridae; genus Pachyuromys; species Pachyuromys duprasi. The sequence goes on from CM053743.1 coordinate 27,731,259, forward strand.
AATTTTTTTAAATGTAATTTATTTATTTTTATATCAATCACAGGTTAGGTACTTTGCATCCCAGGCGTAGCCCTTTCTCTCATTCCCTCCCACTCTCCCCATCCCTCCCTCATCTCCTCCCCGCCCCCTCCAAGTCCACCGATTGGGGAGGACCTCCTCCTCTTCCATCAGACCCCAGCTCATCTTGTCTCCTCAGGGCTGGCTGCAATGTCCTCCCCTGGGATCTAGCCAGGCTGTTACTCCCTGGAGTGTATTGGGGAGGGTCAAAGAGCCAGCCATTGAGCTCATGACTGAAACAGTCCCTGTTCCCCTTACTAGGGTCTTCAGTTGGACACCGAGCTACCATGGGCCACATCTGAGCGGGGGTTGTAGGCCATATCCATACATGGTCCTTGGTTAGAGAAACTGTCTCCTATAAGACCCCTGTGCCCTGCTCAGTTTGGTCTTTGTGGAGCTCTTGTTCTAAATGCATAAACAAAACCATGCAATATATACAAGGATACAGCTGCTCATTGTGTATACAGCTCCACAGATAATGACCAATGCTACAGCTATAATCAGTGAATATTATTCCTACTCATTAATAAAAAAAAAAGAAGAAAAGAAAAGGAGTCTCAAGCAGCTCCTGACATCAGAATTAGAGAGAGCTTATGCTTTTGGGATGCCTCCCCCACTGCATCTTCGAAAATAACCATAGATGTCCACCAAATGATAACTTAAAAAAAAGAGGCCAAAAGAGATTAAGCTAAAGAGATATTTACTTAAATATAACATTTTATCTAGTGTGGGATTACACTTATAATTCTAGCAGGCTAATAAGGCAGGGACATCGTTAGTTGCAGGCTAGCTTTATCTGGGCTACACTAGAGAAACTGCCTAAAATGAATAAATGAATTAACTGCAATTTCATTACATTCACTTGTACTTTCATGGTCAGTTTTAAAACTTAAAAATATGTATATACATGTTTATATATATATATATATATTATATACATACACACACACAGACTCACACACACACACGAAGCCTGTAGATATGGCTTAGCAGTTAAGAGTGCATGCTGTTCTTTCAGAGGACCTGACTTTGCTTTCCTGCACCCACAGTGGGTTGCTCACAGCTGTTAATAACTGCAAAGAATATGGCGCCCCCCTTTGGCCTCCACATATACCTACATGCATATATGTGCATATGTCCACGTGGGCACACATCCACACAAATGAAAAATAAATACATCCTAAAAGATATATGTGGCATTAGAGTCCCATAAATATAACTGAATGTTTCATTCACTTGGGTCACTCTCACCAGATGTTTCTGTTTGCAAAGAGAAAAATGAGAAAACTAAGGCTGGACCAGAGTTTATGTATTAGCCTGATTGGGGTTAGGTTTCTCTGGATCCCTGCCTCCACTGAGACCTCCTCTGGCAAAGAAAAGTGTCATTCACACTGGTTCTGAGGAGGTAGAATAAATTAACACAGCCAGCAAGAGCAGTGGGTCTCCTGGCTGCGACAAACATTTCAGAACATTTCCTTACCTACCCATGCTTAAGGAAATCGGTGAAAAGGGCTGGAAGAAAGCACCCGTCATGTGTGACATATTATGTGCTAGCACACCTGCAAAGATTAGGAGCTTAAATGAAAAATTCAAATTGTACTTAATTCCATTTTTCAGGATGAAATATACCCTTGCCTTAAAATATGGAGATGTGAGGATTTCCTTGTGGTAAGAATGGAGGCCCGCTGCTTACATTACAAAATTCCTTCCACTATGGTAACAGTTCTAATTTGTCTTTCTGCCCACCCATAACAACACCCCTCCAACACGAGAACAGAGCAAGATCATTTTACAGAGATCTGCGTGACTGCTGCCTAGGCTCAGAGCTCTTCTCGCTGCGCCAATTTCCCCCGTCTATTCAAGGTGAGGATAAATGGCACCCTGCTTTGCCAGGACAAGCTCACAAAGGGACATGTCTAACCTGGATCAGGCTGCTGCTCTTCTCTGACAACCCTCCAGACTGTAATTCTATGAGGACACAAAGCAGGGCCTTTTAATGAAACAAAGTGATGTAGTTCCTTGTCAGAACAGCCTGAGCCCACAGAAGCTCAGGATACACGGGGCTCCACAGCCTTCTAATGCACTCAGACAATTACTCACACTAAGACACAAGTTCTGCCTGAGTGTTAGGTACCTAGAGCAGTGGTTCTTTATCTAACAGAGAATCTTACTGTTTTTGGAACTCACTTCAAGCACTGGATTCATGGCTTAGGACTCTGATATTATGGACTGCAAGAAACAGGTAGAAAAGGGGATTTTAACATGTTCTCACAGTGACATATATATCCTCCTTGCTGTGAGTCTTTAGATTGTAGCTTGCCAAATAGATAGGATAAATATAATTATCAAAAAGAGAAAAAAAAGAGTCAAAGATATTATTTTACCTGTTCCTTTATTAACCTACTAAGGATCATGTCCTATTCACTAATACTAAAATCTCAGTTGTGTGTTCAAGATCAATGTGGGAATCTACTCTCACTATTTCTGATTCAATCTAGGGTACAATGTGACACTTTAAATTCAACTGACCACAGGGCAGACATGTACTCTGTATGCACATAAATACTTTTGCTACACAAAAACATGAAATGATACCTCTATTTTACCAACAATTGCCAAAATGAAAGTGTTTTTCTTTTTCCTCCAAGTAATTAAATAAAATCGCAACCCATCACATTAATAATTCTGTAAAAATGGTTTTTGGTTTGAATATGACCTGATCATGGCTGCTAGTACTGGTTCCTTCACCGAAAGCACTCACTGAATTGTCTTCAGTGAACTTCTTCCTATGATAGTCACACGTTTCTATGAAAAATGAATGCCCCAGACTAACGATTTTAATTATTTTACTGCTAAAATTACAAAGTTTAATTTCACATTGATTAGAATTGTTGGTTTTCCTTTCATTCAAATTCAACAAATGTATATTTATACTTATGATTTTCTTTTTATCTTTTTCCTTTTTTTCTTTCTCTCCTCACAACCAATTGAGAAAATCAAATGAAAGCCACTGTGACATGAGATTATCCCTAGACCAAGTATTGGAATGGAGCATCAGATGTACTTCTGAGTTCTCAGGTAGGATAGAGAAGTCACTTCATTATACTCTTTGTGTGGGAGGAGTCTCAAGAACTCACTAAGTGCTGATTTAGGACTCCTTAACCAAGAGATAGAAACAGACTCTAGCTTGTGCAGGAATTTAAAATCCACAACACATCTCTTAGTCATAGTTTTATTGTTATTTTTAACTATTTACATATAATTTTATTATATTCTTTTGTGTTGTTCATTCATGACATTATTGTCATTGTAATAAGCATGATAGATTATTGTTACTTTTTTTTTTTTTTACTTTAGTTACCAATGGTCAAGTCTTCTCCAAAACTAGTAAATGGAAAATTCCAAAAATTATTCATGAGTTGTATTTCAAACCATTCTTAAGCCAGGAATGAAAAGCATCCCCCATTCTCCTGCAGATCCATGTTGTACTCCTCCGCATCTTCTTACTTGCCTAGTTTACCAGATCAGCCTCTGCGGCCTTGTACTTGTACTTGTACTTGTCCTTGTCCAGGACACCAGCAAAGTCTTCAAAACCCAGACTGCATTAATGCATGTTTTATTAAATTATTATTTATTAACTTTTAACGGAAAGTAATAAATTAAATATTATAACTGGTATGAAGGCATACGGAAGAAGAATTTCATGTAGAATTTGGTAACATTTGGTGAATTCTGCTTCCTCATGGGTTGCTTAAACGCAGCCATCATGGATGAAGGGAGTGCTACACAGTCATTTTATGTTTAGCTCAAACAAGAAAATACTAAGGCCATTTCTTTCACATTGATTTCCTCAACAATATTTTGGAAATTTTAATTTGATCGTTCAAATCCAGAGAAGGAACTTATGACTCCTAAGATACTTTGCCCTATCACGTATTAGAATGTCTTTCCATTTTTATCAAATGTAATATGATAACACTCAAGTTTAAATAGTCTTGTTTGGCTGTAGGTATTCGATTCCTTTGCAAGGCTCTTTTTTTTTCATAAAAAATAAACTAAGAGCAGAGATTTATATTCTTTTATCTCATTAATACGTCTTTGGTTATGAAATCTCAGCAGATAGTTTTGAAAGACTGAAAAAATTTGTTTTTCATTTTCCTATGAACTACCCTTAAGTTGCTCTCAGAAATGTTTACATACTTAACATTACAATTATAAATGTATAAGCATTCTTTATGTTGCTCTTAATAACCTCTGAAGGCTAGTTAAATCAGCCTTGGGAGTAAGATATTAACAATGAAAAACACATGCTAACTCATTATTCCTTTTAAAGGTAACACCCAATATTCATTGATTTAATGTCCACATGCTTATCAAAAGAAAAACACTTATGTCCTTCATACTTCTGTCTTCCTTTTTTCTTTTCTGCACTTTAATTTTCATCATTTTGCCAATTTTGTTCAAAGCAAGAGTATAGTTAATAAGACATCTAACTTCAGAAAATGGATATAATATGCTAAGTAGATTTAAATCTAATAACGATCTAAGTACTCAAATCTCTAAAGTCCTTAAGATTGCTCAGAATCTCTGCAAAGTTCCCACCTAATCTTTCTAATCCTTCAGTAATTAAATCTGCTTCTTCAAGTACTTCCAAGAAGTTGCCACACCACTGTACCATGCATCTCTCAAAAACATGCTATCATATTTTCTTTCAGGCTTTGCACCATGGATAAAATTTTGAGATGTGAATATAAAAGTATTACATCTTCATGATTCCAAATCAAGCATCTCTGAATTTCACATGTACATTTTTAAGTAGAGATTCTTGGGACTCATGACTTTCTAGTGTTTTTAAGAGCAAATCTAGCACAATTCACAAAGTTGGTGGCTGTTCCAAAACAGTAGACAAGCTTGCTTGTCTTTCTGTTTAGTATATCCTTGCACAGTCTCTCTCTCTCCTATCTTTGACTTAACGTGTGTGTGTTAGTACACACACACACACACACACACAAACACACACACATATATATACATATACATATACACACACATATAATGTCTGCTCTCCTTCCCCCATGCATTTTAGTTATGATGTCTTCGTTCTCCTAAAGCAAGGATGGAGACAAGATGATGAAGCTGAGTATCAGACGAACCAGACTGACAAAGGACACTAAACACAGCTAACCGTTTTCTTACATTTACATGTTGGTAAGATTTTTCTGTGTAAGATTGTTTTTAAACTTTAGTTTTATAGCTGTAATAATTTAACTCATGAAGCCTCTACAGAAAAAAGTACAAAATAATTTTGATTTGTATCTTCGTCAATGGCCATAGATTCACACTATTTGTGAATTTGTATTGTTGCATAAAGAGCAGGAAAAGATAACAGTATTCTTCCAAAGAAAATATACAGGAATATTCTCCACTTATTTTCAGAGTGATCTGATAAAAGGTTCTAGTCTATACAACAAGACAGCATTATAGATTTTTATATATCACTTATGTATCTTGAGTTACATAATTTATCAAAATTATTGGAGATTTCAGATTTCTACTAGAAAAGTAGTTACTAAGAAAGAGGTAGATTTGTACTTAAAAAAATCATGCCTATGAGCTCTTATCTAAGGTACCTGGGTCACTACTTCAACTGTTTAAAATTAGACATTAAGTACATACATTGGACTTAGCTATTTTATCAGCTAATACCATAAATGCAGCCGAGTCTCCTTTCTAGGTGCTAGTAAGGCCAGAGGATAAGATTCTAAGGGGAATATCTTCCTTACCCCTATATTCAGTAATCACATTTTTGCTGTTGTTGCCAAACATCATAGGAAGGCTCATAAGGTGCTGCAAAATCATTTCAGTTCCACCTGCCTGCCCTCTGGTGGATATGCTACTGAGCAGTGCATCAGCTCCTGAAGAAACAGCTGGAGCACTTTATTCACCAAGAAGTCATCACTCTATGCCCTGAATGTTAAGTGTAGAAATAATTTTGACCATCTTCTAATCAGTATTCATTTATTGGAGACATCACTTTGTAGGATTAAAAAAAAAGGAATACTGTATCTGTGACCCCTTTTTAATCACTAGCACATCTACCAGAAAGGTCATTTAGATGTCAGATTCATAAGAAACACCGGGCTCAGCTGTACAAAAGGAGATTCAGTTTTGATTTCCACAGGACTATCATTTTTATATTCAGAGGCTGAAAGTCAGATTGTACCATTCTGGGAAGTTTAGCTGTTAGTGATGAGAGAGAAATACAGGTAAGGTAAAAATTGTGGGAGAGAATTCGGTTGACATGGAGTAGAAAATTTTCATTAAGTTTTCCCTTGTGCTTCCTGGAAGTACAGCATCAGCGATGTCAATCAGCAGCAGCTGTCACCACCGGAATGAAGAAGCCTGGGAATGGGAAGGAGCACTCCCACACAGGGAAACAGCTGATGAACAAAAACTCCAGCTGCGGCTGAGAGTAGCAACAAGTTGTTGGGTGTTTTTTTCTTTTCCTAAGTTTCACTCAGCGACAAAGATGGAAGTGGACCAAACTTTGGAGACAGCCTGGCACCTCATTGGAACTGCAAAGTGACCGTAGCCTGCAGCAGGCGGATGAGCCTGACTTAGGTTCTCTGCGCCTTCACACTCTATTTCCCGCACACCACATAGAAGTAAGCCGTTCGCCAAGCAGATTCAGCTACCTAACAGACATGTGGCAGTTTCAAAATGCTCAGGATTCTCTGCCCAGCACTCACATTACTCAGCTGTCAAAGTAAAAGGCTCAGATATATGATGTGAAAATTACATTTTAACGAGGTGTCATGTGTGTTTAAAGTTCTTATTCATCACCACACAGCCAGAGCTTTTGCAGGAAACAGAAATGCACTAATTAGCATAGTATGAGGACAGAAGGTTCACCTAATCTGCATTGTTCAACTGTTGTGCATGGACTGTGTGTTGTGGCTTTAGAACCCACTCTCTTCAAGCATGTAGAAGAACTGTTCGTTTACATAATCTTAATAGCCTTCTGAGAAAATGTGGATTGTATTTGGGAAGAAGGACACCTTAGGCCCGTAGCGCCTGTCCTCAGCATTCTTTCTTTTCTTTAGTATTTACTGTGGCTGAACAAGTAGCCTCTTTTTTTTTTTTTTTTTTTTGTAATCTTAGACATAATAAATTTAGGAAGTTGTGAAGCCAGGCATCTCTGCTTACTTGTAGAACCAACTTGATTTTACCTCTGTGGAAAATGTTGGGAAATATTTGTAAATTTGAAAAGGGATCCCTAGATGTTTTTTATTTTTATTTTTATACACTAATTATGTAAAAGATGTTCCGTCTGCATGTATAACTGCAGGCCAGAAGAGGGCATTAGATCTCATCTTAGATGGTTGTGAGCCATCATGTGGTTGCTGGGATAGAATTCAGGATCTTTGGAAGAGCAGCCAATTCTACTCTGAGCTAGCTCTCCAGCCCCTTAAATTTTATGTATATGAGTGCTATATCTGCATGTACACCGGCATGCCAGAAGAGGGCATCAGATCTCAATATAGATGGTTGTGAGCCATCATGTAGTTTATGGGAATTGAACTCAGAACCTCTGGAAGAGCAGACAGTGTTCTTAACCACTGAGCCATCTCTCCAGACCGATCCTTAGATGTTTATATGAATAAGAAGTAAACTGTGAGAGGCCAAGGAAATATATTAGCCCTCACGCCATTTCAGTAATAAGTATTGCTTTTAGCACAAAGTAGATTGGCAGGAAAAGCAGCTGGGAGAGAGAGAGAGAAAAGTGACCAAAAGTTAGTGACAAAACTGGTTGCCCAATGACAGGTGTATCAGGACATCACGTATTGTTTCAGAAATGTGATTCTCATATTAGGGTCACCACATCATCTATTAATAACCAAGTGTTCCTAGAAGATAGTTAATGCAAAAGGTGGAAATATAGGAAAGTGAGGTAATTATGAATGTATGCCGCACATTAGTTTGGTGTGATAGGATGTAGATGTAGTTAAAATATACTTTGAAGAAAATTCTATAAAATGTTATAGATCTTCCATTCCAGGTAAATTTAAGAGCTATAGATCTGACACTCTGCCCTGCCCAAACAAACAAGCCCTTCACACCTACTTTAAATTCTACAGTGGCTGTTTATAAGTGTTTCTTTTACTGGTTAGCCAACAATGAGTCTCTTGTTTGAACACAAAATGCATTTTCAGTAGAGGACAACCACCATCACATTCAAAACATGAAACAATTTTTATTTTCTTTAAGTTGAAGGAAACTCACAACTTGTCAACTGGAACAACAAACAACAATTCTTTGAACAGCTGTCTACTTTTATCCATATTATAAAACCACTGACTTTAATTTCTCTTAATTGCTTGCACAAAAATGTATTTAGGTGTTAATGTGCTTTAGCATGTCTCTTTAACACATGCCAAACTTCTTTTAAAATTATTTATGTATTTAATAGGTGTATGGGTGGTTTGCCTGCATGTATTTCTATGTACCACATACATATCTGGCACCCACAGAGGCTAGAGAAGGTGTCTGATTCCTTGGAAATGAAATTACAGATAGTTGTTAGTGGCCATGTGAGTACTGAAATCATACCTAGGAGGCACCTCTCCAGACCCCAAATTTTTTTTTGGACCAAGAAAACTGACAACACAGATTGAAGATGAGGAGGTGGGTATGGGGAAGATGGATGAACATTATAAAAGTGCCATGCAATAAATGGTCTAGGCAAACACTGAGGCGACCACCCAGGGAGCACATGAATAACATTTTCATCTGTCAGCAACCATAAAAAGCAAGTCTAGAATATGTCATTCACGAATGTGTTTCGAAAATCATTCAGCACAAATTATCATGAGGTGCCTATTGTTTATCAGGCACTCAAGAAAGGCTACAGAGAAAAATGGCTAAACACTGTCAACAGACATATCTCATTGTGAATCCAAGTCTTATGAGCATTATTAATCCAAAAAGAGGTTTATTTGGGGATTCTGCACACTGAGTTCCTTACTATGAAGCATAACATATTATTAACATTTTTAAGGAAATTGTTTTCAGATATAATTGAACGCTCAATGTGAATACAAAAAAGCAGCATCAGTGTAAGTTTCTATTTATTTTCACACTAATTTCATTCTGAAAACTATACGAAGAGCCACAATTTTGTATTTGATAAATGCCTAATAAATGACAAGAGGTTAACGTTCTGAAACTAATGTTTTCTGAGGAAAACAAGAAAACATTAAACTTCTAAGCTTTTCTAGCTGTTCTTAGAAGAATAAGCCCTGAATAGCTTCCCAAGGGGAACTTCACTTACATTCTAAAATGAACATCTGAATTAAAATTTAATGTGATTTAATTAAATTGATTTCTTTGCGTACATATTGTTGAAAGCAATCTGTTTCACATACGTTCTTTTTTTGGAAAAGAAAGCAAATATCGGTGTCAAACTGAAAGACTCTTCACACTCTGTACTGATTTAAACTCTTAGGAATTAATTTGCTGCCAGGAGAGGAGTAAGCAGTTAGAATTAAATTGCTTCAAAACCACCTCTTAGAATAGTTCTGAGGAGCAAAGATGGCCTTTCTGCTACTCCTAAAAGTGATTCATAAAATAAACACAACGAAACTTGATTTCATAGTGGAAGAAGAGATACAAGTTTTAGAGTTGAAGTCTAGGCTGTTTTATTATATTTGATTTATTTAAATTTTTATTTTTTTAAATTAATTACAGTTTATTCACCTTTTATCCCAGCTGTCTATGCTATTTTAATTACTTCAGCAAAACTTTCAATGTGTTTGATCTAGAGAAAACTTAACACAAAGAAAGATCTATTTTAAAAGATTATATTATTATTATTTGCTCACTCTCAAGAAAGATCTTTAAAAAGTAGTATCAGCTACAGAAATTTGCATCTCTCAGTTATAAAACATGGGCAATAACTGGCATGTAGCCATTAGGTTAAGCTTATTAATGTCTCTAGTAACCGTATTATGATTTTTCCTATTCCATAGTTGTCAAACTGCACATTCAGCCAAGGAACCAGTGTAGAATCCAAACCCAGGGACTTAGGCTCTCATGCTCAGGTTCAAAGGCAGATATTGCTTATAGATAAGCATAGCTAAAGCTATATATCTATATATCTGTTTCTGTATCTATAACTATATAACTATATATAACTATATATATATATATCCATCCACTGATCTAAGAGAAGTATATTTACATGTTATTTTCCAAAAGAGGTACAGAATAGTTACTTACAGCAGAAGTAAAACAAACATAACCCTTTACATGAAAATCTGGGTTTTTTTTTTAATAGAACTCAACTTAAATCAGAGAAAAATGACTCAGCTGAATACCAGCAAATGACAAATATACTTTGATCTACATTCTTTATTCCTCCGTTTTCTTTTTCCTCTTTCTCGTCTCTCCTTCCTTCCTATGTTTTTGGCTGTAAAATATTTCTTTTAAATTGAGGCTTCTGTATACAGACATAAGAAGACCCATAACAAAATGGCAGTAAGAATTCACTACAGGCAGCTGCTTTGAAAAATGCCAGTGTAATTTACTCGGAAAAACACCCAGCTAAAGCTGTTTTTGTGGAAGAAGATGAACAGCTTCTATTAATGCTAATTGAAATCCTCATATCCACACATACCATGCATAAAATTTACTTCTGCAGTTATTCTCTACACTTCTAAATTGCAGTAAGTCCAATGCCAAAGTATTAGCTTTTTAATTTGAGCATCCATGCATGCAAATTGGTACTTTTTTTGGTGATTATGTTGACAAATTCAACACAGGTGAAATCCCACTGTTTGAAAAATGGACAAAGTTTTTAAGTGTGATCATTCAAAATAATGAAAACTAAATATCTTTTTAAAAAAGAATTCAGTTAAAATAAAATTACAATGTCTTAATATTTTCACTGCAATAACAGCATCTTAATGAATGTGGAACTAATATTTGCCAGCAAGATGTTCCATATTTTAACTTTCATAAAGAAACAAAAAATTTAAATGAGTAGTATAATTTTTCTTATGTAAACAATTAACATTATTCCTCATTCAATATAATATATTTATATTTATAGATGAGATATTAAATACATATGCTTTGGGGGTACATAATAGACATGTTTTTGGCAAGTGTCTAAATGCATGAACCAAAATTACAATATTCTTCTTCAAGGGTAATTTATAAAGTCTAGATGAAGAACTGTGTTACTTTATTAAATTCAAAGTAGCAATTCTAATGAATTTTAGGCTTATTCCTGATAAAAAAATAAGATAAGATATTGTAGCTTAGCTGGAGAGTGGTGGAACACATCTTTAATCCCAGCACTCTGGAAGCAGAGGTAGGCAGATCTCTGAGTTCAAGGTCAGCCTTGTCCAGGACTACACAGAAAAGTCAAAAAAACAAAATCTTTCTTAGCTCAGTGAAACCTGAGGTGTGTTTATTCTTGAGCTATAGCATGGTATGTTTCGATGTGTATGTGTGGGGTTGTTTGTTTGTTTTTGTTTTATTTGCTTGTTTTACTATAAATTACTTCATGCCTCAGTGGAGTAAGAAAAAAAGAAGACTTCATATTATCCGTCAACAGTGTTATCACAGAAAAATTCCAAGTTTTCATTTAGGAAGATCACAGCTGTGAGAAATGGACTTCAGACTATTCTCCACATCACTGATTGTGTTTGGGTCATTCCTTCAGAAGTGCATGCTTGCCACTGTGTGCCACAGCTGTCTGTGTTGTCTAGGAAAGCTATCATTTATTTTTTGAAGAATTGCTAGAACTTGTTACTGGAGGTGCTGCAGACGTGGCCTTCTCTTTGTAGAAAAGTTACATCAACAAAATATCAGCACTGCTAATTGTGGAAAGATATACTACCACTGATTGAGCTTCTTAAAAATTAGATAAAATGATACCAGATTTGTCAGGTTTTTTTGAGGAAGAGGAAGAAAGCCATTATTCATTTGTCCATCCAACAAAAGCCTATGGAGCTTTCTTACTATATACACAATATATTATATGAATGTCTGAAAGGAAATAATGAGGAGACACATAATAAAAAGGTGGGTGAGGCATGCTTATTGGACATAATGAATCTATTTCTGTATGAATACATATATCCAAAGGGGTAAATTAGAGAGTAGAATGGCATTCTAACAAGAGTAAGCCACATAATTCAGAAAATTAGAAATGGTAACAACTAAACTCTTATTTATTTATTTTTTACTTTCTCAAGACAGGGTTTTTCTATGTATCCTTGCCTGTCCTGGAACTCATTTTTGTAGACCAGGTTTGCTACAAGCCCATGCAGATCCATCTTTCTTTCCCTCCTGAGTTCTGGATGAAAGGCAAGTGCTACCATGGACAGGCAACAATGAAACTCTTAGTGATATAATTTATTTTAAATTACTATATTACTACCAAAATTCAGGCACGTATCAATGCTTTCCAGTATATGTTGTTTTGGATAAAAGTATTGTGGCATGTTAAAATGTTGATCTGTTACTGTTTTGTTTTGTTTTTAATGTACTTTTGAGATAGTCTCATATTTTGGCCTAGCCTTGCATGGAGCACAACTTTTCTAAGAATGGCCTTGAACTCTACTGAGATTACAGGCATAAACCGGCTTTTAGTATGTAAATTAGGTTGATCTGGAACTCTGGGATCTGCCTGCTTTTGTCTCCTTTGTTTGGGGATTAAAGGCATGTGCTATCACCATCTTGTCCAAATATTTTATCTCAAATCCATATCATTGTAATTCAAAGCCTTTGAAAAGAATCAACCAAGGAAACAAGAAAATTTTAAATTTTGGGCCAATTGTGGCAATTTACACTGTAACAAACAAAGCCCAGTTCATCAGTTTTTTGGAACTTAGTTGATGCTATAGTAAATCATTGGGCCCTTCCCAGAAGGAGTTGACAAGCATCTTGCAGCAACAGAGCTCGAAATTCTAGCCTCTATTAGTCTAGTTTTTATCAGGAAGAGTGCCTTTTCTATAGTCTGACACTTAGTATTGCATCTGTTGGCTTTCTCTCCACTGTTGGAGAAGAGCCATCACCATTAAACACATCACAACCAGATCCATGACTATGACAACCAAAATAAAGCCAAAAGGGATCCAAACATCCTCTGCCATGGTGGGGTTTTGTTTTATTTTGTTTTCATTTTTAGTGTCAGGCTGTCTCGAGAGGTCTGTGGGCCTCCCAGTTTTATCTCTCCAACTTGCCACGTCCAGAGGTGAGCCAGCAGGCAGCAGCAGGCAGCAATGCTTGTGCATCCCTGGAAGCACCCAGTTTTATTTATTCCCTTTGTCCCCTTTCTGGGTCTGCCACAAAAGGCCTTCTCTTACTTATGGGTTTATTTCCCCCCATCAAACCATGATAAAGTATGATTTAAAGGGCATGGGTACTTAAATTAGTTGGGCACCATTTGTTGTAGTAAATAAAAAGAAAATGGGACTGGGCTATATATTATTTATTATTAGCCCTAAGGTTTTCAAGGCAGTGTTGTTTAACCCACTATCACAAATAATCAGACACAGACACCCGTAATATTTTATAATTGCCTTATTTACCTTGGACTGGGCAGATATTCCTGCCTACGCAGGCTCTCTCAGTACCTTCACAATCCTATCTTCCATCCATCATCTTATAAATACTTGCTTTTATTCTTCACCATGCCCATCAAAAAAATATAATAACACATTTAAAAATCATTAAATGTCTTTATTGTCCTCTTTATATAGTATTAAAAGTTAATAGTGCTTTCCAGAAGGGAAAACATTCAAATAACTGAAATTAAAGATCAATTCATACTTCATCATGACTGTGTTTTGAATTATTTTTATTTATTCAAATATGTGAATTATTGTACTTATGAGTTATTGAGTAGATTTGCTGAGACACACGCACTTTCAAACCATCTATACTTCCCTAAGTGTTGGTCTTACATGATGTTCTTTGTGGGGTAAAGTTGCATCTTGTTGAGTTAACCTTCCCGTATGTTCTAACTGAAAAAGGCACTTTGGAGAACATTCCACAATTAATGTGAAAAGACAGCATGCAATCTTAGCATATGCTTTATAGACTGCATTATACAAAGAAGTGACTGTGATAAAGCAAATATATTTTGAAGAAGCAGGAAGAGTTACAAGACAAACTATGCAAAGGACAGAGTCCCTTTCTCATAAGACCACATTCTTGGAGAGGAAATAATTGCAACCAACCTTTCAAAAGTGAAAAGAGAATGAATATTTTCTTTTAGATGCCCAGGTCAGAAAATGGCATAGGAAACAGAATAAAAACTTAAGTCATCTTATTGAGGGGGGAAAAAAAGTAGCTTTCCTCAGAAAATTACCAAAAATCAAACTTACCTGATCTACTATCCAGAGGCCCGAAGTCCAAAGAGTATTTCACAACATGGTAGTTATTCCACACATAAAGCAGATTGTCCCTGGGGTTGTAATCCACAGCTGCTATGTACTGGTATGAATTCGGAAAGGGTACGTCCACCAGGCTATCCTTGCTTTGGTCGGTGTTGTAAATGTAGTCAATCTTATTACCTGTGGCCTCATTGTCATCATCCTCATATACAGATTTGACCACATACAAAATCCCACAAATCATGAATGCATTCGAAGCTGACCTTTTGTCATATGCAGTGTCCCACGTCCCCTCAATCCTTAGGGTGTAAGGATTCAACTGGCTAATGACAATTTTGCCATTGTTCTGTTCTGTTGCATAGATTACCCATAATCCATTTTCATCCACTGCCAAGTCTATGTCAGATTTGCCACCCCATCGGTATGGGGAGGTGTCATGGTAATTGGCATTTGCGATAATCGCCTCTCCGCTTTTTATCCTAGTCCTCAAATCAAACTTTACTATGTTCCTGGTACGCTCCTTGTTGAAGAACAGGGCACCATCATACACCACAAATCCAGTGCCATCCACTCTGTGAGGGAGCTTGTAGGTAGTTGTTGGCCTTCCAGCAATGAAGTCATCTTTGGATGAATACTCTGTCAGAGTATCAGTTCTGTAGGGGGTCCAGGGCATATAGTAAATCTTGTCGGAAGCCTGTAGAGGGTCTTTGCACCATGCCCCAGACTGGTGGTCAGATTCAAACAAGTGTTCACTCTGGTACACTCCTTTTAGCAGTCCAGGACAAAGAAAAACTGTCAGGAGGGAAAGTTATAATAATAAATATATTAATTGCATCTTTTCATTTCTGTTTTCATTTTCAGCAAACAGAGTGAAACTCTAATAAGCAATACCCACCACCACTTATTTTGTGACATTCCTTTCTGTTATTACAAAGCATTCGTCCACATTAATTTTGGATTTTTTTTTTGCCTTCAAACAATTGATGCCATTTGTTGAGAAGTGTTAGCCTTTATAAAAGAAACTGTGCTTTTCTGAATTTTACCTTTGCAAACACATATTTTGATGCATGTCTGAAGTGTAGCATATGCCTATGCATTCTATAGACATATAACAAAGTACCAAGTTCACACATGATGCTTTTTTAGTTCACTGAAGAACTGTATCTCGTTTGAAAATGATAATCCACTGTTTCCATTGTGATGAAATTGGCTGTTCAATAGCTATTTATTACTAAAAAACGATAGCTTACATTATTATTACTTAAATAAAGGAAAAGAAAAGATCTGCAACACAGGCCACTGAATCTTCTAGCCAAAAAGAAAAAGAAAGAAAAAAAAATCTCAAAGCTGCTGCAACACACACAGAGCATGCAACTCATTCAATTAAAGATGAGTGATGGATGGATACTGGAAGGAAAAAGAGAAAGGGAGAGAAAGAAAGGAAAGGAGGAAGCAGAAAAGAAGAAAGGGTGAAAGGTTACAGAAAAGAACCCAGGATCTAGATTTTAATCAGTTAAAAACGTCCTGTTAAGTACAGTATTATTGGAACTCAAAAACATGTACCTTTTACTGTTACATGAGAAAAGCATTGAAAAACAAGATTACTTGCTCTATTTTGCTGCTCATACTTCAGAAGGAAAATGGGCAGGAATCATCTGATTCTTTTTGCTCTTTAGTATGATTCACTGAAGAACATTGTTAAGTATGGTGGTAAGGAAGCTTGGCAGGTTCATCTGAAATGAAGGGGCTACAAAGCAACGTTTCCCAAAGAGTGGTTCTTGAAGAAGATGTGGCACAGTTGAATGCTGCACACAAAGAAAAAAGGGACCCGTAGCCACATTCGATTAGGACATGGACAGTAAATTAAGCCGTGGCAGGGATTATACTAGTTTAAGCACATTGGTGAATCTCTAAATCAGAAGTTGGGTGAGCGAGCATGCTGCACAATTTGATCCTGGGAGCCTTTCCACGAAGCCATTTTGGATGACTGTGTCCTGCTGAACCTGCTCTGGGAAGCGTTGCTTGCAACTATTTGCAAGGCAAACACACTGAAAAATAACCATGCAGTCCGTAGTTAGGTTTGAGATTATTAGAATATTCCTGGGTGAAAAAAAATGAGGAAATCACAAGGAATTGGATGTTGACCTGTTTTTTAATGAATAAAGGATTATCCTTTCGCTGTTAGTGATTAGCTCCTTAGTAGTAACTAGAAACACAGAACCCCTGGAAAACAGTCTAGGACGAATGTCAGCTGTGCATTAAAGATGGCTGAAATGAAAGGACATTCCTGGGATATTCAAAGTTTTGACTTTAAAAGTTTTGTGGGGAAAGTTGACCTTCAAAATCTGCAAAGATGGGGCTATTACAAATTTTTGGTCAATAATAATATTGGTGCTTATAAAACTTAGGAGTTTTAATATAAAACCCCTTATTATAAAAACAGATTACTCTCTGACTCCAAACTGTACATAAGCTTTATGTTATCGTTAATAATGGGCCCTTGGTTACTATAAGAGCAGAGGAGACTGCATGTGCTCAGAGTGGTGTGGCTACAGACACTAATGTGTTTCGGGATAATTAAGAAGACTATCCTCTCTCCTTTCTCTAGTAGTTAAGAGTTAATGCAGAGGAGAAACACAGCATAAC
The DNA here is from genome assembly GCA_028658305.1 of Pachyuromys duprasi. NCBI lineage: Eukaryota > Metazoa > Chordata > Mammalia > Rodentia > Muridae > Pachyuromys > Pachyuromys duprasi. Next base: position 27,748,370 of record CM053743.1, read on the forward strand.
TAAGGGAAATTAAGAGAGACCGAGGAGCAGACCTAAAGCAATCATTATTAACCATGCCCACTGGATTTCTAATTACTAGTTTCAGAAAAGAGGAATAAAATGCAGTGTTGGTGATTTTTTTAAATTAATAATCTCTGTTAGGATAAAAGGATAAAACCATCACTGGTCAGTAAAACAGATTAAAGTGAAGTTGAGCAGCAGAAGTAGTCAATAAATTTGCATAAAATAAGAATTAATAACAAAATTATTTAACTAAATGTTAAACTGTTAAATAACTTAGCCTATAAATAGTATATAATTTATGAAAGGTATTTAATTACCTTTTTGTTCCACTTCTATTGGAGAGAGAGAAGTAAAGAGAGAAAGGAGAAAAGAGAATAGATTAATGGTACGGTATTGGCCAAGCAGTTTTTATTCACCTTTTCCAAACTGAAAGTAAATTATTTATTGCAATCATGCTTGCTTAATTGAATAATATGTTTTTTAAAAGAAACGTTTCACTAAAATAAATACTTTCAAAATAATTATAAGCTATAGCATACAGCATAAACATCAAAAATTACTGTGAAAATTAATATGGGGAATGCAAAAACCATAACAAGAACACCAGTCGTTACATTCGAGAGGAAGATCAGCAAGTTTATACACTGGAACTTTGAAATAATTTGGTTAATTTCACTTACAAATAGTATAGTGGATATCACTATTTAACAGAACGGCTCTGCTTGTTTTGAAGCTCACAGAGATGACCTGTTTAGAAGAGATTCCTCTGCAATTCATTTCCTAGGACTTTGGATAGCTTGACAGAGTTATAAGAAATTCAACGTGTGACGTTACAAGTAAACAGAAGTGTAGCCTACCCTTAGTAAATGAATGCACTTAGCGTTTTTATAAACACTCTTCCCCTGCATCCCTCAACACCCGAAATTATGATGGAAAAAGTACTGTTTTATAAAAAATCTTCAACCAGAATATTAATGCAAATAATGAGCTACTGCCTCTGTTTGGCCTTTTCTGAAATTCTTAACTGAGTCAACATGTATGTAGAAGAGGAGATTCTCAAATGTTATGTGTATGTGCATCTTATGATTTTAAAGGTTTTGATAAAAAAATGAGAAAACGTAACATATCCATGAATCATTAACTGGCACCTTCGTTACCCTGAAAACATGTTTAAGTAGATGCAATTTGCCTACGTCTTAATGAGAAAAAGGGGCTAACCTGAAAAAGGCAAAGATTTGGGGTAAAAATGGGTTCCTAATACAAACATGAAAAAATCAGAGTCTAAATGCTGGAAAACTAAGGAAATTGTAGTAGAAGGGGTGAAGTGATGATGTTTACCACACGCAAATAAATTGAAAGTGCCACTGATATTAAACAAACAAACAAAAAGTACTGGGTTTGAATAATTATATTTCAGTGCAATTTCTGTGCTTTCATAATCCTCATGGTTTTGGTTACTTTCAAAATAAAACTTATAGACTCCGTTAAAAGTTTAGTGTCCTACATTGGATAGATATGGTAAGAACACAACCACACAACCTATAGTACGTACATAAGCACACACATATATGGACAGATATACATCATATGTGTGTGCATATAGGAATGTTGCATCTTACTTACTTACACATTTGATTTGTAACAGCATTTCTACAATTCTCGCGGAACCACTATTCCAATATTGTTATTGTCCTCACTTATTCTCTGTTGAGTGACTACTAGGCTGTGGGTCAATATGGGCCCAAGGAAAGCCTGAACTAGGAGAGGCCCAGCTGAAGATAAAGGGTGGTATTGCTAGACCCTGCCAGCTCTCAAAGTGAGCTCATTCTGTTTTGATGCAAATAGGGCCTGAGCAGGATGAATCTTCTTCCACAACTACAAACATGAAATGTGAGGGCAAGAAAAACATGACAGAGTTCAGGTCACAGCGTCTGTTTCTGGATAATTCAAATTCTCCGAGGCCTGAGCTATAGGAGAAGACAGAGAGCAACAAGCCAGTAGCCAGTAGCCTCCACTCTTGCTGCCTCCCTCTTGGGGCCCAAAGTCAAGGAAGTGCTGTACTTTTGGTTAGTGGGCAAATATGTTTGCTAACTCAGGTTGGTTGTCCTATGCCTGCTACAGTTCAACAGGTGTCTATTACAGCTAATTACAGTAAGCATTAAAATCACACACCCTTTAATTATGCCTTAAAAACAAATAGCTTTACTTAAAAGATTCATTTCAAAATTTGACCAAAAAGAAAAAAAAAATGCATTCCATCTGACAGTGAGAGGAAGTACAATTGTCAACTTGAAGTTGACTTAATTGAGAACCTCAAAGCTTGAACTTGATGTTCATTATAATAAAGATTGAGCCTGGGAATGTAAAGTTGACATTTTCAATCCCTAGTCTAAGAAGAATTCCTAACTAATCGGTTTCTTGTTTATTTTTTTATTTTTGTTAACTTCCCATAGTACTTTGAAAATTACTCACAAAATGTTTATATTTTAAAATGCCAAAACTCCATTCTTATTTCACAGTAAAAGGCAAATATCCTAATGTGTTTTTTCAGTTGTTTCAAATTTTTATTTTATTTACATGTGTTTACTTGTATGTGTATGTTTGTGTCCGTGTCTGTCTGTCTCTCTGTCTGTATGTATAGGTTAGTCCTGGCAGAGGCCGCTGGAGTACCTGGAGCTGGAGATACAAATGTTAGTGAGCTGCCTGGTGTGGGTGCTGCCAATCAAACACTGGGTCGTCTGAAAGAGGAGTGAGCCCCATTAACAGCTGAGCTGTCTCTCAAGCCCCGTAAGTGTCTTAAATTTAGCATGCAAAAAATATATTTATTTTTAAATTAGGGTACTACGGTATACTTTTAAAGTATTAAAAATATGCAGTCCCTATATTGTGTGAATATCTTTCACTTCAATTTTTATATTTCAAAGATATTTGACCTCTCTATCCTCAACTCTTATTTGATAAAGTTTTCATTTTAACCTTTCAGTGTTAGTCTAATTTCTAGGAACCTGGTATGCCGTGTAGAATAAGACACTGTTGCTTTGCTATTTTCTGCTACTTGGAATTAAGATTGATTAGGCAGTTCTGCTTTGGAGAATAATTACTACGGTCTTGCCATGTCGTGACTGGCTGTAGCTCATTCATCATTTATTCGCTATTTTCAAGACCGAAGTAAAGCAGTCCTATAATTTAAGTTGAAACAAGTTCACACAAATCATATTTCCATAACAAAAACTGGCAAGATGATATAATTTGTTGGTAAAAAGCTTGGTAACATTTAGCGTTGGCCAGCCTTAGCTTATTTCTGAGTCTAATGCTAGAAGCTAAGCTACCCTGGAAAATCAAATAAAATGGAGATGAGAAACACACATACGAATGTGTCTTCTGGAAACACAGAGTTCATGGCACCTAATAAGTACCTAATAAAGAGTTCATAAATTTAGCATTTAATTCAAATGAAGGTATTTTTGTATTTAGGTATTTTGAGCTTGCTGGAGAAATAAGTGGTGAAGGTAAAAGAGCCAGGTCATTATTTATGTAAGATCTGTCTATTTTAATGGATGTAGAGGAAAATAAAATATATGACGAAGTGGTATCTTCAACTTTCTCAACGTAAAACTTCAAAGAAACAACACAAAAGTGGAAGGTCCAGCTGAACAGATAGAAAAAAAATTACTTACATAAAACAGACTAAAACACTCTAAAACCACAGGACTTACATGCCCCCTTCTCTTTTCTGTGCAATGACACCATAAATAAATGTATGAGGACAAGTGTGGCTTGGCCTTCTTTAGAATCCCCTGCCTTTTAGCCAGTCCAATATCCTGAATTCTGACATTATAGCTGTTGTTCCTCAATTCCAATCTCTTTGGGGTTAATTATCTGCCTCTACTCTCGTCACTTTTAATCCTGAAAGTAGTTTTGTTGTCATTCAGCCTTGGTAAATATGTTTGTACATTTCCTTAAGGCGATTTCATTGTTGTCCTTCATCAAGCATAATGTTATAAGCTGTATCCTGTGGTTTCAGTAAATGACTGATACAACTAAAAGATAACTTTATTTTTTACAAAGGGAAGACACTGAAAAAAGGCCAACTGATACATTTTTCTTTCCACTTTCACGTGTTCATAAAACTGATATAAATTATAGGCATTTTGTTTAAAACAATAAGATATTGTCAGTTCAAGCCATTTCTGCACCATGTGGAATACTTTTAAATTACATTCTCTAACTAGAAAAGGTATGGTTCAGAGAGCACACGAATGCATTGCCAAGTTTCATCATATTGCACTGCAAGTTATAGAGAAGCAAATTTGTTGTATACCAAACATTGTTATTGCCATGACTGAAATCCTTGAAATTGTATCTTATCATAATGTTAAATTGTCTTTTCTAAAAGTGCATGTTTTAGAGTATACTTTTCTATCTACAGTATAAAGATTCTGAAGTTATAGTCTCATGATGTCTTTACACGTCTGTAACACACAAATAAAAATATACTTACAATAAAATAATTACATATTTTGTAATACCACTATAAAATATGAACGATTTTACAAGCAAATATATTCAGTGAAATGTAGTAGTGTTTTAAACAGAACTATTTTCCTTGTTACATCCATCTTAGAATGTTGAAATACATTTGGGCAACCTGTAACATCCTGACTTCAATCTATGAGAAAAGTTTGCTGGTTGCATCATGCTCGAAGTTTCTAGAAGAATCTGGTCTAAGTCTACAATAACAGTTTCCATTTTAATAGCACATCATATTGTAATGAAATGTCTTTTCTGGATTCACCAGATTTAAGTCAGCAAACATCACTGGGACGTGGTACTTATTATTTCCACGAGAAAAGAGTTAACAAAAAAATGAAAGGTTAAAGGACTTGGAAAAAAAGCTGGCAGACAGCTATCACTTATGAGATCCTGAAGAAAGTCATTCTCATTTTACATTTTCCAATGAGGAAACTGAGGCACAAAGAGGCACATATTGTATGGTTAATATGTTAGACTTGGGACTCAAATGTATTCTTTGACCTTGCTCAATTGCTAACCTTTTATAAAACATGGCCTACTCATGCCCAGGGCCTAACACATAGAAAAACCTCAAATAGCACTTGCCATTCTTCAATGATACTTTCAAAGAAAGGGATTCCATGACACTCCTTTTCTGTGATATTATCCCACAGGGTTAGAGATACATAACATCTCTTAAGTGAATAAGAGGGAGGAAATGGGTTCTAAATTTCTTGGCAAAACAAACAAACAAAAACAAAACAAACAGGACTTGTCTTTTTATTAGAAACCTTTGTTCCAGACCTGTCTATTTTCTCTCTCTCTCTCTCTCTCTCTCTCTCTTTTTTGAGACAGATGATTGTCTCTTTCATTTGCAAGGCAATACAAAATCTCCTTAGTAAATAGAAATACGATCTGTGAGGTTCATTACAATTTTTGGTGTGTTGCATATCAAAAATTCTGACAGACATCTGTCTCTTTCAGTAAACAAAGTGCTAATTCTTTATTTAATGAGATACAGGAGTAATCTCTGCAGCTCAGCTTCTAAATTATGCTCTTCAAATAATACCCACGCACCAGTGAATAAAAGTGCCATTCAAGCACCTTGTATTACAATGGCTTTATACAATGCGATTCCAAAATTAACCCCTCCTAATGAATTTCATCTTGGAGTGTGGAGATTGAAAACATCAATAATTCATAAAAATGCTTTCACCAGCTACATTCTAATTGAAACACTTAAACATAGTACCTATAGATGCTGCAGACACGGGGATGGCCCTTTATTTTGTACTAATGTTCTGTTTCATTGATAGATCAGTAAAACCTTTCAAACTGTTAATTTCATCTTTTAAAAGAAAATGGCTATTAGCTGACTCTTCTGAGAATCTATTTGTAACAGCTCACAGCTCTAGTGTAAATAATAATTTTTCAAAGTTATTATTAGAAGTACTTAAAATCAATACTACATTTAGTAGTATGGCTCCCTTGTTGTAATGATTTGTCAATACTGTATATATTGTCAGTACTGTGGGACTTACAGCTGCTAAATAAAAAATGAAGATAGTCACTTCCGTGGAAAAGAGTATATGTGGGGGCCTGGAGAGATGGCTCAGAGGTTAAGAGCACTGGCTGTTCTTCCAAAGGTCTTGAGTTCAATTCCCAGCAACCACATGGTGGCTTGTAATCATCTATAATGCGATCTGGTGCCCTCTTCTGGTATGTAGGCATACATGTAGGCAGAGTATGGTGTAAACAATAAAAATAAATAAGCTTTTTTTTTTTTTAAACTGTTCTTTGATCACCACCCCCTGATGGGGGAGCAGTCTTACCAGACCACAGAAGAAGACAACGCACCCACTCCTGATGAGACCCGGATCAGAGGGAAGGAGAGAAGGATCTCCTTTATCAGTGGACTAGGAGAGGGACATGGGTGGAGAAGGGGGAGAAGGAGAGTAGGATTGGGAGGGGAGGAGAGAGGAAGCTACATGGAGGATACAAAGTGAATAAACTGTAATTAATAAAAAAGAGTATGTGTGTATTATTTTGTATGTCCTGTGCTACCTCTCTCTGACAGTATGTCTATAAGTAATGTCAACCATATCTTTTGATTTTTAGAGTTCTCGCTAACCTTCTGTGGTGTGAATAATTAGTGTCACTCAGTGTTTTCTGAGTAACTAATGCTGCTGTTCACATGAAAAATAAAATTAGATAAATACAAGATACAAGAGCAAGAAGTGGGATTCAGAACTCTCACAGTTTCTAACTATGTCCTCCTTGAAAGCTACCGTATGGTCACATCCTCACAAAACCCTGAACTTTTATCAATGTTATGAGAAATAGGTCTCTACTTTGGGAAATTTACAGTCTAATAATGGGTAAGTTTCAGGATGTTCATTCACCCAGGACAAGATATTCATAAGAGTTTTCCAAGGAACCTGAGGAAAGGCATTTGAAACAGAACCACACAAAAGCAAATGATGAAGGTAGACAAACAAGTAATATCAATAAAGTCAGCACATGTGGAGTTAGCCAAAGAACGTAGAGGAAGCAAACACATTCTGGTTATTTAAGGAAGCTCATCAAACTTAGGACTGTATTCATTAGACAAAGGAACAAAACACTATTTGTATGTGGTAATTATAAGATTAATAATCAAAACAAATACTATATATATGATTTCTAGAACTGAAACAAATACTAATTTGGAGTTTAAAATTTTTAATAGAAAATATAATTTTTTATGAAATTAAAATCATTACTCATTCATTTAAATATATGTACTTACTACATTTGAGGTGTATGTATGTTTTGGTTGTATTTTGTCTATGTACCCAATGCATGCCTGGTGACCATGAGGGTATAAGAAGGCATCAGATACCTTGGAATTAGAGTTTCAAACAGTACTTAGCTACCATTTCGGTACTTAGATCTAAATTCGGGCCCTCAGCAAGAGTTGCAAATCCTCTTAACTACTGATCCCTCTCTCCACACACACACTTTTTATCTGTCTATGTATGTATGTATGTATGTATGTATGTATGTATGTATGTATGTATCTATCTATCTATCTATGTGATTTATAAAATATAGAAGTCAATTAATAGAGCAAATTCAAACTCTTTAGATTTTTAATTTAAACCATCTTCTAATTTTTCAGAAATCCTTCTTGACATTTAACAACCCAAATAAGTTTCATTTAATTTAAACACAATTTCCAAGGGAGAAGGGCATTCAGTAATTGAATACAGAAATTTCAAAGCATTTTTGAGAAGAAGCAGATGGGATATACTTCGGCTACTAGCATGGTCACATGGGCACACACTTCTTTTTTGTTTGTTTGCTTTAGCAACCCTTAAAATATAAAAGATATTGTGAGCTTCTCAAGCCAAACAAAAGAACTCACTGCATTATTTTTTATTGCCATAGTGTCTTGAGCTCTACTTCAACTCATTTCATGTGTATAGTCTCATTCACTATTTTATTTTGGGTGTGAGCCTAACCTTTAACAGCTGAGTCATCTCTCCAGCCCTCATTTACTACTTTATGAACACTTCACACTCATTACTGTTTTCTGTTCTGAAAATACTTAGAGGTTCCCAGAGTAAGAGAATTCAGTACTATGTGCCTTGCCACAATAACTTTCTAACCCAATGTCCCATTTCACCTGTGGCCAATCTTTGCACTGACATACTTTCAAACAAAGAGAAAATGGATGTCAATGTAATGTTGGTGTAGTTTGTTCAGTTGCATAAAGAAACTTAAAATGGACAAGCATGTGTTTTCCTTCTGCTAAATAGGTATATGAAATCCTCTGGAGGTACTTCATAAATCAAATAAACCTCTCACTTTCTTCATATACAATTACATATTACAAAAATATTCTACAGTCAACTACTAGAAAAAGAAGTAAATTTCTAAGAACACTTAAATTATTACCATTCACTTGACAGTTACATTACACTATTCTATTTGTTGATGTCTTATCTCTATTATCTTGTTTAATACTCACGTTGCTTTTATTTAAGATTATTGTTATCATTATAATAAGGAATGAATAAAGTATAGAAATCATATAACCAGCTACTTGTAGATCTAATACTTGCAATTTGTAACCTTCACTCTTAAACTTTTTTCTATTTATCTAGCCAAAATTAAAGAGAAAAAGGTTGTTGGAAAAATAATGAAGATAGATTATTTATTTAAAGATAAATTATGTGTGTGTGCATGTGTATATGTGTGTATATGTGTATATGTGCATGTGTGTGAGTGGCATTGGATGCCCCTGGAGCTGGAATTATTGGTGGCTATGAGCTGCCTGATTCGTGTTTTGGGAACTGAATTCAGGACCTCTGCTTGAGTAGTCTGCACTGTTACCCATAGGCATTCTTTTCAGCTCTAGAATTATCCAATGAAACAAACTTAGAAGCAAAAAAAAAATAACATTGCAATTTTAATTTCATGTGTATGTGAAACCCTTTTTATTTTAATAATAATAATAATGTCAGTACTTCGTGAAAATTGCATATCTACTACCTAACATCTTTTCAGAAAATGTAACTTCAAAGAAGAAATACAGTTCAGATGGAAAGTGTGTTTTCTTAGGAGCCCCAATGTCAGAACTTGCTTTGTTAATCTACTAGAAATTAATGTTTCTGTATATTAGTCAGTGCTCTGTCTCAGCATCTTCAATGGTGCCTAAAGTAGAGAGGCTACTTCATTTAAGACATTTTAAGTTCTGTAGTATATGAGACTTCTCCACCTCCTATGCTCTTGAACTACTGACACTTTTTCATTTGTATTAGCAAACGAAAAATTAAAGCAAATGTAGCTGAAGTATGAGTGTGGGCTACATAACTATGCTGAAGTATATATTTTCCAATGTTTAAACAGCACCACGATTTACTGGTTTTTGCTTTATGTTTTTTTGTTAATTTACTAATCACTTTTTAAAAGGTGGGGGAAACAGCAACTATGCTTTTTTCCATCCACCAAAAGTTTAAATATAATGCCAATTAAAGGAATAGAAGTTTGCTTTGGGGAGCTTTTAAAGTATGGTTGGACAAATGCGTACCTGAAATTAGAGGTATGTATCACAAGAGCCAGCAGCTATGTGCAAGCATTATGTAGGAAAACTTACTATGAACCTAGCTAAAGATTAAGACAATGTCTGGAGCTCAACATTATCACTCTGAGCTGCAGCTGAATTTGACAATACAGTTTTACAGATAAAGAAAAATAAGGTAGGAAACTTTTAAGATATTTAATTAAGTTCCCATTCCAGAAAGAGACAGAACTGGGAACTTATAAGATGCAACTTGGCTCCTACACTTCAACTAACTGATGTTCTACATTATCAGGAGAAGTTTACAATTCAATTTACACCAAGATACTTTTCTCATCTAGAAAGTAAAGCAGCAAGAATTGAATTCCTTCTTTTAAGTGTCAAAATGCATTACGAATAGAATGTGTTGAATAATATCTTCATTTTTAAATTTGATCCAGTTTTGTATTTATATACGAAGAGTATGTGGCCTAGAGAATCTTGCTTCTACTTGCAAGTAAACACATTTGGTGTTTTGTCCTTCTTTTAATTTTTTGTTATTGTTGTTGTTTTGAGACAGAGTTTCTCTGCGTAGCCTTGGTTGGCCTGGATTCCCTCTGTAGACCAGGCAGGCCTCAAACTCACAGAGATCTGCCTGCCTCTGCCTCCCCAAGTGCTGGGATTATAGCTGTGTACCACAATGCCCTGCTGATGTACACATTTGGAATCAGAGTATGGGGACAGGTTTTTAGGCTTATTTTATTTATCAAATTAATTTATGGTAGCCACCAACAATGGCGGCTCAACTGAAGTGACCCTTTCACCACAAGCCTATTTATGTATTCTACATGGACTCATCAGAACGCTTTTCTCTACTAACATGCCTACTAACTTTAGAGAAGAGAGAGCTGTGACAGAAAATATTCACTTCTTAGAAATCAAATGAATGCACACTACAACACAGACTAGCATAAATCATAGGTGTGCTTCAATGTTTTGAAAGTGAAGTTGTCATCTTTACACCAAAGTTTCCTTCTAACATTGTAAAACTGATGTCTTAATATTATGTACAAGTTAGTTTATGCATTTTTAGGATTCGTCCATCTTCTATGAATATTTTCCCTCAATTTAGTGAACTATATATTATCTATTTGAATTCAGGGCCATTAAAGTCTTGCAAAGTGTTTATTGCCCTACACATATTACTGGTCCTGTCACTGAATAGAGTCTTCTGTCTAGTTTATAGCCAATGCAGCGTTTCTTCATGACATCAATAGATTAAAACATTTACTACCAGAAAAAGTATGTGAAAATGGAACAAACTAATTTTGCTACAAGCAAACTCAATAAATCTGTCCAGTTTGCTGATGTTTTCTTTCATTTAGAATCAGTACATATTTATCTTTCAGACTTTGACAATAAAGAAAAGAGAGGTTAAATTCCTTGTTCTCTTTCCCTAGCAACAATGCTTCCTTGTTTATGTTAATTAATGGCAGTTAAATAGAACAGGATTTATATTTCTGATATGTACTTGGAAATATATAAAAAAAGGGTCAGTGAGAGTAATAATAAAAATTTAAAAATCTATTGTTTTTAGAGGCATATGATTTCTTAATTAGAAAAAAAGGCTAGATAACTAAGATTAACTGTCTGAACTTGTTTAAAAATAATTTTATTTTTCTTATATTAATCACAAGTTATTTACTTTGCATCCCAGTTGCATGCTGCTCCCTCATTCCCTCCCAATCCCAGCCCCTCCATCATCTCCTCTCTGCCCCTTCCCAAGTCCACTGATAGGAGAGGACCTCCTCCCCTTCCACCTGGCCCTCGCTTATCAGGTATCTTCAGGACTGGCTGCAATGTACTCCTCTGTGGCCTATGTATTTGGTACTTGTGGGGCTCCTGTCCTCTCCAGGTCATACTAACTCCCATTTCATATGATTCCCTGAACTCTGCTGAAGGTTTGGTTATGACTGACAGAACTTTTAAGAGGCTTTTTTTGGTATAACTGGATCTTAAGGTAGCATATTCCCAATTTTCTGAGAAAGCACCAGATTGATTTCTAAAGTGATTATACAAGTTTACATTCCTACCAGCAATGGAGGTGGTTCCCCTTTCTCCACATTCTCTCCAGAATGTATTGTCACTTGAGTTTTTATTCTTGACCATTCTGATGGGTGTAAAGTGAAATCTCAGGATTGTTTTGATTTGCATTTACCTTATGACTAAGGACCTTGAACATTTCTTTAAATGTTTCTCTGCCATTGATATTCCTCTATTGAGAATTCTCTGTTTAGCTCTATACCCCATTTGTTAAATTGGATTACTTGATTTGTGGTTTTTTTCACTTCTAGAGTTCTTTATATATTCTGGATATTAGACCTCTGTCAGATACAGGGTTGGTGAAGATCCTTTCCCAGTCTGTAGGCAGTTGTTTTGCTTTACAGAAGCTTTTCAGTTTCATGGGGTCCAATTTATTGATTGTTGATCTTAGAACCTACACCACTCATAGGCATATATCCAAAAGAGGCTCAAGTACACAACAAGGATATCTGCTCAGCCTTGTTCGTAGCAGTTTTATTTGTAATAGCAAGAACCTGGACACAACCCAGATGCCCCTCAACTGAGGAATGGATACAGAAATTATGGTACATTTATACAATGGAATACCACAAAGCAATTAAAAACAAGGAAATCATGAAATTTGCAGACAAATGGTAGGAACTAGAAAAGATCATCTTGAGTGAGGTGACCCAGAAGCAGAAAGACACACATGGTATATACTCACTTGTAAGTGGATATTAGAAATATAATATAGGATAAACATACTAAAATCTGTATACCTAAAGAAGCTAAGCAAGAAGGAGGACTCTGGGTAAGACATTCAATCCTCATTCAGAAAGGCAAAGAGCATAGACATAGGAAGAGGGAGAAAACAGGGAACAGGACAGGAGCCTATCACAGAGGGCCTCTGCAAGACTCAACCCAGGAGGATATCAAAGTAGATTCCTTGGGTAGAGTGCAAGGAATCTTATGAAAGAAGGGGGAGATGAAAGACCTGGATGGGACAGGAGCTCCAAAAGAAGAGAACAGAACCAAAAATCTTGGCACAGGGGTCTTTCTTGAGACTCAGTCCAAACAAGGACCATGCATGGAGATAACCTAGAACCCCTGCACAGATGTAATGGATGGCAGTTCAGTCTCCAAGTGGGTACCCTAATAAGGGAAATATGGGCTGTCTGTGATATGAATTCAGTGGCTGGCTCTTTGATCACCTCCCCCTGAGGTAGGAGCAGCCTTATGAGGTCACTGAGGAAGACAATGCAGCCAGTCCTGATGAGACATGATAGGCCAGTGTCAGATGGAAGGGGAGGACCTCTGATATCAGTGGACTAAGGGAGGGGCATGGGAAAAGAAGAGGCAGTGAGGGCAAGGTTGGGAGGGGGTGAGGGAGGGGCCTACAGCTGGGATACAAAATGGATAAATTGTAATAAATAAAAAATAAATAAGTAAATTTTTTTTAAAAGACGCTTTTCTGACATCTTACATTCACCATTAGAGAAATAGTGATTAGTAAACCTAGTTGGCTTTCATTTGGACAAATAAAAGCAAAAAGTAAAGGCTTATATTGCCCTATAAGAATTCTGTCCATCCATTCATTCATTCACTTACTCAGTGAACCTTGGGAATAAAGTTAAAGTGTCATACACTTAAGCAAGCACTCTACCAATGAGCTATATTCATAGTTCATTGTTATGTATTTTGAGATTTATACTTAAAGGAATAAAAATCACAGGAATTGCTAGTAGCCTTCTTGTCAGTACTACTGTAGAGGCAAACTTCCATTACTTCGAAGAAGAACATTCTTCACCATCTCATTTTCTACTCTTCCCTCACAAAGGTGCTGATTATCCACAATACTTACATAACTATTGATGTAGAGCATTTCTGACAAATTGACTGAACATGAGAAGTGAGAATAGATGTTCACAGGTAACATACCTTCTTCTCTCAGTTTTATGCGGCAACAATCTTTTCCTTGGTTTTGGTATACAGAGTACAAGCAAAATAATATCTTCATTTGGCTCTCTTCATGTTAAAAAGGCACAAAGTTTATGTCTCATTAGAATATGGTAAAGTTCAAAGAGTGTCCAATGCAGAGAAGTTTTTCCTTTCCTACTCCATTCCATTCCCATCTCTGTCTCTCATATTTGCACATACCTGGGTGAGCATGAAATCAGTGGGTAATTTACAAGGGTCAGTTTTCTTTCCTTTACCACTGAGGCATTTTATGGACCACTCTTACTCCAGATTTTTATGATATTAACAAATGATTCACGTACACGGCAGATTAAAGGTTGAACACAAGAAAACATGGTGTTTTTCTTTCATGAATTTATAATTTTGCTATGGAGATGACAATCTTATGTAATAACTACAAAATTAAGTGTGTAGGCTATATTAGCAATAGAGTACCAAATTACATATACACCGGACTAAAATAAAATAATAAGAAATTTAAGAAGCAAATGCAAATTTTCATGTAAATATTCAGTGAAGTGTAAAAAGAGAAATATGACCAATTAGGAAATGATCAAGGTGCAAGAGCTTTAAAGCTTAATTTAGCAAGGATAAAACAGCCTGCATTTCAACTTGGCAGTTGAAATTAAAACTTTCAATTTTAATTTTTAACTAAAAATATCTACATAAATATAAAACATCACGGCCTTTTTGAATCACTTAGTTTCCTATTTCTAGTTTAAAGTATAATATATACTTAATGAATTAAAATTTTCAACAAAATTTTTTTTAAACAAAATTACCAAAGGCCTTGAAAATTTAAGTTTTACGGATGGGTGAAACAGTATCCTTAAAAATAACTTAAACATTATTTTAAAAAATTAAGTTAGAACAGTTAAATATTTCTTGAAGATAATATGGAAAAATTTAAAAACAAGATTAAAAGGGATTTGAAAGGCCAGATTTAGGACTGCGGCACACTACTATACTCTGCGTAGGACAATTGGTAATGGCTTTAAACCCCTGTGCATCCTAAATGGCACTCATTGTTTGCATAGAGGCCTATTTCTCTCGGGGCCAGAATAAACCCACATAACAATGTCAAGCTATAGTGAGCTGGCAGATTTAGAAGTGAGACAGTAAAACTGCCAGATGACCTGTGAAACACGGATTTCAAAAAGGGAATGTGAAATTTGGCATAAACTGAATGTTGGATTTGGAATACAATTTAGGGAAAAAATCATGTATTTTACCAAAATTGGGGGTGGATATAAATGCATGCAAGAGAGGATGATTGACAGTAAATTTGCATCCACTCAGTACAAACAGTAGATGGTGAGGCAGGCTCCTCACCAAGGCCAGTGGCAGGGACCACTTAACACCTGAGAGGCATACTGGCTAGATCCCAGGGGAGGACTTTGCAGCCAGCCCTGAGGAGACAGGATAAGCTGGGGTTGGATGGAAGGGAAGGAGGTCCTCCCCTGTTGGTGGACTTGGAGGGGGCGGGGAGGAGGGAGATGAGGGAGGGAGTGGGAGGGTAGGAGGGAACTGAGGGAGGGGGCTATGCCTGGGATTCAAAGTACCTAACCTGTGATTGAGATAAAAATAAATAAATTTAAAAAAAAAAGAAATAAAACAGTGTTAAAAAGCAAAAAAAAAAAAAAAAAAAAGCACTCGGGGCTGTGTCATCCGTGCTCTAGGAGATGGGAGATGCCTACCTGTAACATAGGACCTGCTAGAGTACAGGAAAAAAACAAACCAAAACAAAACAAAGGAAAGGAAATGCTACAGTTTTGTGTTCTTGTATTATTATCAGTGGTAGTGAAAGTTCAATTACTTAATAAAAAAATCAGAGTGTACTGGTAAAGTGGTGAAAAAATTTTTTAAAGATTTGATCAAATAAATAAAATAGTCATTTGCTTTAACAAATGTTATACAGGGCCATTCTGATGAAAATCAAGGTAAGATAAATGCCTTTGCAGTCAGGAAAATGCATGGAGAGGACCTAGACACCCCTGCTCTGTAGCCCATGTGCATCTCAGTCTCCATGCAGGTGCCCTACTAAGGGGAGCAGGGACTCAGTGGCCCGCTCTCTGACCACCTCTCCCTGGCTGGGTGGCCTAATTAGGCCATAGAGAGAGAGAATCCAGATAGCCCTGATGGGACCTGATAGGCTAGTGTCAGATGGTTAGGGTAGGAGGAACTTCCCTATCAGTGGACTAGATGAGGGACACGGGGGTGGGGGGGGGGGAGCCAGAGAGGGTGGAACCTGGAACCGGAAAGAGATGAGGGAGGTGGCTACAGCTGGAATACAAAGTGAATAAATTTTAATAAATAATAATAATAAAGACAAAATTAAAAAAAATTGTGGAGATGACAGTATCGACTAAATGAAGTCAGAACTTGTTCAGCGACTTTGCTGTATTGTTTGTTTTTTCTTTCTCTCTTTGAGGGAATTATTGCTCTTTGAGAAGCACACAGAACATGCACATGTGTTCCCAGTAGCAATTGGAAACATTTAACCTTTTCCTATCAATTTTAGATGCACTCATATCAAGTAACAAAAATTGAGCAAGTGTGACTTTCGTCAGCAATTACAAGCAATGCTGTTCTCCTGTGAAGACAGCGAGGCAAAAGCGCAACCATGGTTCATGTTAGGTCTTCAAAATGGCCAAGTTGCCACACCTTAAAGAGAGGACCCTGAATACTATTTAAACAAAGGATTTCACGTTTGTGAAGATAACTGGCCAGACTGAAGTGAAGATACCATTCTCTATATGACATCTAAATTAGGCTTTTGTTTTACAGTGGGAAATGTTTAAAATAAACATCAAAGCAAACAATGGAAGAAAAATATCGGACAGGGAGAATCATATATCCTGTTGAAGGAAGGGAACCTAGATTCTGTGATGACAGAGCTTGGTCTCGTTTTAGCACCCTTTTCTTTGCTTTTATTGCTTCTCTGAATTACTGCCCAGCAAGACTGTCCTAATTTGTTATCTGTAACAATAGAAATGAGAGTGCTGATATCGCTGTTTTGTGAAAGGACTTCCTTTCCTTAATATTAAATGGTGCCATCAGACATGCATGTTTTAATTGGAAATTATGTATTTTCAGATGTGGGTGGATATGTAAATGTTAATGTTTATCAGATTGATGTTTCCCACAAACTGTTTACAAAGAACTTTAATTCTCGGAATAACTCTTTTCAGCACTAAGGCTGAGTAACAGAAAACAGCTCTTGTTTTCAAAAGGTACAGTTCTCAAAAAGCATTCTCACAGTAGAGTTGTGAATGGTTCACATATGTTAGCAGAAACTAAGATACCAAAAAATAACTAAGACTTGTGGAATGTATCTCTTGCTCTGGGCTTTATTCTAAATGTTTAAATATATTTAATTACCACATCTTTGTAAGGACTATTCCTTCATGTTGCCAATTTGGAAACCATGTCATAGAGAATTCAAATAAATTATTAAGATTCAATGATAAAAATGATCAAATGGCTTAACAACTAACTCATTAAATAAAAAGAAAGGTGGAAAAGTAATCAGCAGATAAATAAATAAATGGCTTTTGTGGCATGATTAAGACATTCCACTTAATCCCTAGAACTGCAAGAAAAATAACATACAGTGTTACTAAGTTAAGACATTGGCAATATTTTACAATAAATGAAGAAATAGTTGTCTGCTGCATGTTAGAAACTGAAAACAGAACCAGTCAGATTATTTCATGCAAATGCAATTCTTTTTCAAGGCAAAAATAAAATCTAGAAAATTCAAGAGGAAAAAAATAACTAGATTCTAAATGCTATGATAAATATATGACTGACTCAAATTTGTATGTAATGATTTGGGGACACACAGATTCTTAGGTTACTAGCTAATATCCAACAACTTATAGATACTGATCTGTAAGTCTGGTCACCTAGATATTAATTAGTAATGACATCAAAGGAAAACATAAAAGCAAGACTGGAATTCACACATCTCTAATAAAATGGATGTTGTACGAAAACTTCAAATTTTTTAAATGCCAAACAGTGATTAAAGAGTAATAAAATAAAATTTAAGCCAGGTGGTGGTGGTTCAGCATTTAATTCTAGGACTCAGAGGTAGAAGTAGGCAGATCTCTGAGTTCTAGGCCAGCCTGGTCTACAGAGCGAGTCCCAGGACAGCGAGAACTACACAGAAAAATCCTGTATAAAATACAAAAAACAAAAATGAAACTCATACAGAAAATATAATAAAAGATAAATAAATCAAATTATAAAATGATAACATGACTTTCAAAGATGTTTTTATTTTATACAAAGGTTGTATAGTTAGTTACTGAGATATTTTAAAAATTCATGAACATTTAATAAAATTAACAGGAATATCTAAGGAATCAAATCCCTGATTATGTGGCTAAGAAAATGAAATTACACAGAGCTTTGGGACAATGGGGAAGCCCTGTTTTTAGTTCTGAGCTGTATATTTTGAGCCTAAGTGATCATGTAGCAAGTCTAGAGGTTGAAAATGGGAAGGAGGCTTATGTAGTAACCATGAGACCCCAAAAGCATAGTACTTAGCAGGAAAGGCTTCAGAATGACAGACATTATATTATAATCACTATTTACAGAGACTCAAAGTCCTTAGTCTGCCCTATATGTGATTAGCTTCCAGATCAGATTTAATACACAGTTACTAATACTGTAATTCTATCTTTCTATTTAAATTTTCTTCAATTTCTGATATGTGAATTTTCTGGATTTTTAAACTCTGATCCTTAAAGCTAGAGTTCAAATAACTCTAGCTCTTAGCGTCATCTCAATACACATTTTGATTCTTAATAGCTTGAGATATTGCCTTTAGAAATATCACCATATCTTTTTTCTGTTTTCTTTTTTATTTTAATTTTTATTAATTACAGTTTATTCACTTTATATTACCCCCTTTAGCTTCCTTCTTCCTCCCCTCCCAATCTCATCCTTCTTCCCCCTTCTCCACCCATGTCCCTCCCCAAGTCCACTGATAAGGGATGTCCTTCTCCTCCTTCCTTCTGATCCTATTCTATCAGGTCTCATCAGGAGTGGTTGCATTGTCTTCCTCTGTGGCCTGGTAAGGCTGCTCCCCCCTCAGGCGGAGACAATCAAAGAGAAGACCAATCAGTTCATGTCAGAGAGAGTCCCTGTTCCCATTACTATGGGACCCACTTGGAGACTGAGCTGCCATTGGCTAAATCTGAGCAGGGGTTCTAGGTTAGCTCCATGCATGGTACTTGGTTGGAGTATCAGTCTCTGTGCCCAGAGATCCCTGTGCCCAGATATTTTTGGTTCTGTTGCTCTCCTTGTGGAGCTCCTGTCCCTCCAGGTCTTTCTATCTCCTCCTTCTTTCATAAGATTCCCTGCACTGTGCCCAAAGTTTGGCTATGAGTCTCAGCATCTACTCTGATACCCTGCAGCATAGAGCCTTTCACAGGTCCTCTATGGTAGGCTCCTGTCTTGTTCCCTGTCTTCTCCCTCTTATGATGTCCATCTTCTTTGCCTTTCTGAACAGGGATTGAGGAACTTAGCCAGAGTCCTCCTTCCTGATTAGTTTCTTTAGGTGTACAGATTTAAGTATGTTTATCCTATATTATATATCTAATACATACTTATGAGTGATTATAGACCCTGTGTATCTTTCTGCTTCTAGGATACTTCACTTTTTTATTGCTGAATAATATTCCATTGTGTAGATGTACAATTTCTGTATCCATTCCTCAACTAAGGGGCATCTGGTTTGTTTCCAGCTTTTGGATATTACAAATAAAGCTGCTACAAAAATAGTTGAGCAAATGAAGTTAAACAGCAACAAATCAAGTAATCCAAATAAAAAATGGGGTACAGAGCTAAACAGAGAATTCTCAATCAGAGGAATATCAAACAGCAGAGAAACACTCAAAGAAATGCTGAACATAGTTAGTCATCAGGGAAATGCAAATCAAAACGACCCTGAGATTTCACTTTATGCCCATTAGAATGGTTAAGATCAAAAACTCAAGTGACAACACATGCTGGAGAGGATGTGGAGAAAGGGGAACCCTACTCCACTGCTGATGGGAATGTAAACTTGTACAACCATTTTGGAAATCAATCTAGTGTTTTCTCCAAGAGTTAAGAATAGTGCTTCCTCAAGATCAAGCTATAGCACTCCTAGGCATACATCCAAAAATATGCTCAAGTATACAACAAAGATATTTGCTCAACCATGTTTATAAAATACATTTGTTAAAAAGGAGGTGAAAATCATCTTCTTATGATGAAAAAAAGAACTCACTACTAAAGTCTTATCAGCTTTCCTCAGCTACTTCCTTGTGTCATTGATGCTATTTAGAAGATGAGGTGAGAGGGAATAATGCAATTTATTATTGTGTGTCTTAAAACTTTGTTGTGGTTGTTGTCCACCATAAACTGTTTATAACACTCCACCAGGTGACTGACTAGAAGATATGTTTAGATATGCAAGTTTGCAAACTTCTAAAGCTAGCAAAGTTTTTGTTTTGTTTTGCTCAAATTGTTTCAAACTTTTCTTAGTTCTGGTGCCATTATATTCTTTGCTACATTCTACATCAGCTAGTCCTCTATATTGAGACATTTTTCCATGTATAGCTGTGCTGTGTCTTCTATAGCAGATCTCTCCTGATTTTCCATATGCTTGGTCTTTACCTTTTTTTTTTCTTTTATTGTTTTCAGATTTTCCTAGTTTTCTCATATTTTAAGTTTCACTCTGTAGGTTGATGTGCTGATGTGTTGAACTTGAATGCTGGCATTTTGGAATGGCTCTCTAATACCTGGGAAAGACCAAACATACCCCTATTTGCTAGTTAGAGATCTCTGGTGCCTGCAGTATATTATTAACATTTACTGAAAATTACATTGGTTTTCAAGTATAATTCTTCAGGCACTTATTATTATTATGTATCAGCCAAGTTTTATCCTGATTCCCAAACCACTGGGAATCACAAAAACCTCAGAGCAACATTTGTGTTTATTTCCCTTTGACACACAATTGTATTAGGCATATACAATTACTACGGCTCAAAACTCAGATACTTAATGTTAGTGCACTAAATAAATTTTTAGTTTCTATCAAAGTTTCCGTAGATGACACTTTATCTTTCTTAGCACCAACACTGACTTCTCAGTTCATTTAAAGATGCATGGCACCTAAGTGTGGCATTTAGGTGCTAAAATCATTAGCCCTACCTATTTCCATAATAGGTATAATTCCTATTTCCTGAAGGCAAGTGCTACAGTACTTTTTAAAGGTGTTTTAGTAATATGTTCATTATCTTTTAAACTAATGTTAAGTGAAAACTCCATTCTCTTCTAAATAAAAGCTATTTTATTTTCTGTTGTCTTATGAGGTAAAGCCTGTTTGGATGTCCCAGCTGAAAAGAATTTCTTTGTTCACAGTCTCATTTTGTGATATTTATAGCAATTGACTTAGCAATATAGTTTAAAATGAAATTATATGTATTTTGATTACTATTTCTCTTTTATTTTTTATTTTATGTACATCGGTGTTTTGTCTCCATGTGTGAGGGGGTCACATCCCCTAGATGAGGAGTTATAGACAGTTGTGAGCTGCCATGTGGGTGCTGGGAATTGAACCCAGGTCCTTTGGAAGAGCAGCCAGTGCTCTTAACCACTGAGCCATGTCTCTAGCCCTACTATTTCTCTTTTAACCTATATTCTTTTTATTACTTTATAGTACTTATAAAATAACAAGTACTATATTTATTAAATTTATTTTCACGTATTTTTATGGACTGATTAATGCACAAACTTTTTTCCATTTTCAGTCTTCTTTCTATGCATCTTTTCTGAATGGCTATTTTATTTATCCTATCCTTCCACATATACACCTACTTACAAATATATAGTATCCATCACTATCTATCTATACATATTTTTCTATCTAAATATTGATATTTGATCACAAATCTCACTTTACCCTATACACTAAAAATTTTAATTTCTTTATGGCACAGTACTTTATCATAAATTAAATTTGTCAGTTTTTCAACAGTTCTGAATGCATGAAACATCACATTTTATACAAAGCTTGATAAATGAAGCTTACTTTTATATTACTGGATAGGGTTTCTAGAAGTCACAATCATGTGTTTAGGAATCACTGAAGTAAGACAATGAATGGCTATATGTATTGTTATAAACACAAACATTCATGGGTCTGGATATCACCATAAAATTTACATTCTGCTTTCAAACAAGGGCATTTTCTTTTTAACTTCAAAGTTATTTTAATCCTCTTAATAACTTTAGACAAGGCCTATAATTCTTTACTTGGTTCACAAGGCCATGTTGGATCTGATGCTATTTCTGACCGTCTAGCTATCTATTATTATTATTATCATTATCATTTTAACTGCTAAACTTGGTACTCAAGTTGCAGTGAAGGGCTTGATAAATGATTAGTTGAAATTATTGAGGAAGAGCAGATATTCAGATTAATGAGAAATGCAAATTCATTCATCTTTCATGTTATTTTAGAATGTATCAGATACGCAGCTTACCAAAATCCCTCAGGTTGTCAGACATTTATAAATACCCACAATATTGCACCAGTGCCTTTCTTCAGAGTTGCATTTAGAGAACTCTTCCTGCTCTCCTTCATTTAACTTTTCCATCTCTAATTCTAAAGAATCGTTTCCAGTTGTCTGGCCCAAGGTTAGAGATATTATAGATACTACCATTTCATATTTCAAAGTGCACACAAGGTCTTTGGAGCACTGAGAAATATTACCATTTCTGATAGAATTACATTTCGTATGGGAAAGTATAAACGAAAGTCCCTAGAGGAAGAAGCACACTAATGGTTTAAGTGAGATGCTAAAGACCGAAGATAAACTAATTTAAATCAAAGCTGAAGAGTTAAAAAGAAAGTCGTTTTAACTGAATTGAATAATGCCACCCACTGTGTAAGAACAGTCTTCCATTTACATAAGACATAATTTCAAACTGAATTTCCTGGAAGTCTATGTACTATATATAATTATCTCAGATCATAACAGGGTCTCCAATAAAAGGTTGCAGCAATTCTGTAATATATACCACATCCTTTTCCTTTTTTTCATTTTTATTTTATATTAATCACAGGTTATGTACTTTGTATCCCAGCCATAGCCCCCTCCTGCATTCCCTCCCTATCCCCTCCTTCCTTCCCTCATCTCCTCCCTGCATCTTTCCAAATCCACTGATAGGGGAGGAACTCTTCCCCTTCCATCTAACTCTAGCTTATCAGGTCTCTTCAGGAATGGATGCAATGTCCTATTCTGTGGCCTAACAAGGCTGTTCCTCCTTTGGGGGGCAGGGAGGTCGAAGAGCCAGCCATTGAGTTCATGTCCAAAATAGTCTCTGTTCCCCTTACTAGTATACCCACTTTGGTATTGAGCTACCATTTGCTACATACAAGCAGGGATTCTAGGTTATAACCATACATGGTCCTTGGTTGGAGAGACAGTCTCATAAAAGACCCCTGTGCCCTGATATATTTGGTTCTTGTGGAGCTCCTATCCTCTCCAGGTCATACCAACTCCCTGTTCTTTCATATGATTCCCTGCACTCTGCCAAAGGGTTGGTTATGTTTCTTAATCTTTGCTTTGAGACCCTGCTAGGAAGAGTCTTTCTGAGGCCCTCTGTGATAGGCTCTTGTCCTGCTACTTGTTTTCTCCTACATCCAATGTCAGTCCCATTTGACTTTCTAAGTGAGTATTAATCCTCTTACCCCAGGTCCTCTTTCTTTTTTATCTTCTTTAGGTATATAGATTTCAGTATGTTTATCCTATTTCTTAAAAATAAAACAGAAAAAGTGTTTTGAAGAAGGAAATAGAAAAGTGGGAGGGGCTTTAATCAGGTAGGTGGGGGAGTGTAAAATACAAAATGAGGAAGGAGGTTAAAATAACATTAAAGGTGACTGAAAGTGTCTTAGGTTTTCAAATCTATGTACCTAAAATTACATATAAATCTATGAAGGCACATTCATATATAACTTAATGATTTCAATGAAATCTTCCCATCTGAGCACACATAGTTCCCCTACAATAGTGATAGATTATCTAACAAAACTTTAACTCTAAACAGAAGTTGCTTTTTGAGCCCTTAAGAGTTGTCCAAGAGATTTCCAAAATATTATAGGCTACTGTTGTTTTACTTAGTAGTCTCTTAAAGGTAGAAGGTAAATCCCTGTTGATGAAGACACCATGTACTTTGGAGACAGAACCCAGCGGACCTAACCTAGATTTAACCTGAAAGCTTGCCCCTGAAGACTAGCTTTTACGGTATCAGAAGGTGCCATGAAAGCATCCATAGAATGCCTATACCCCCAAACAACCATCGTAGCACCATAATCGTAAGAGCGCAAGAGATATTTTCATACCTGGGTGGTAGCCCAAAGCTCACTAACTAGACTCTAAGCCTTGTCAATATGGAAGAAACCATGCTGTTCTGGAAGCCTAGCCACAAACTCCAGACTAGTGAAGCCAAGCATCTTGGAGAACATATAACTGCCAGTTTACTAAAGCGGCACAATTCCCAACTACCTCGGAAATATTTTTCCTTATACTCACAATCACAGTGCGGCCCTCAGCCCCAATCAAGGGAACTTCTCTTTGGATCAAAAAGAAAAATAAGTAAATAAAGAAGATCATCACAGAAAACCACAACCAGTCAGAATGTAGGAAACAAGATAATGTGGTGCCCAGGGTTAACTCACAAATCCAATTCCTGCTCAAAGATGTTCATGACAAAGGCTTTTAAAAGATTGTTAGAACAAGATGAATAGGAAGTTTGTCATGAGGTGAATCATCTAGGAATGCGAGAGATGCCACATTCATGAAGACAGCAACATACTATCTAAGCAAGACTACAACAATGAAGACACTAACATACTAACGTGAGAGGTGGAAATCTTGGTAGGCCATGACACAAATCAACAACCTATGGGTTACTGGAGAATTCACAGAGGAATTGAGAAATGGTCTTCCTCAGGGAAGAGATCCTCAAATTTGTTATCTAATAGCAAGAGGCCAGCCCTTCGTAATGTGTGTGTGTGTGTGTGTGTGTGTGTATGTGTGTGTGATAATATATATCACATATATACAGGTAACATTATTCCAATGGAGCAGATGGTATTTATGTATTTAGAAATGTATGTAACATCAATTTAAAAAAAGAGAGAAAGAGAGACCATGAATTTATGAGAGGGCAAGAAGGATTTCATGTGAAGGCCTAGAGGGAATGAAAGAAGAACAAAATGATATAATTATATTCTCATTTCAAAAATTAAAATGTATTATATAAATGAATTCTCAAGTACATAAATTTCTGTAAATAACCTTTTCACCCAAATATTATCATGGACTGTGAAATGGAACTACTTTAGAATATCAGAATAACTCAATTGTTTTTCACCTCTTTGCCATCTTGCAATGTCACTACAGGTCGTAGTTGTTAACCCTGGACCCAGCTGAAATCCCTAGAGCTTGATAAATGTTTCAGAATGATTCAGTAAACCGCAATCATTAAATGTGGGCAGTTTCACCTAGCCAAGCTAGTTTGCAATTACTGCCACAAATAAAGAGTTGGAAACCCTAGACATAAAATTAAGAATGAGCTATATTTTCTTCTATGAGTCACACTTCCTTAAGGTACAAAGAACCTTCAGCAGTATTTCCTGATTCTAAATTTTATTCAGTACTTGATTGATAAGGATGATCATATTTGGTCTAATGACCATTTGTGGTTTTCATGTGCCAGAAGCTTCTTTGTGGTTGCTATTCTTTGTAACTTAAATGTTCCAAACAGAGTCACTTGTTAAAGCTTTGTTTTCAACATGGCTCTCTGAGATACTGTATAACCTCAGAGTGTTGAGGTCTAGTGGGAGGTCTCTGTCACTATGGATATGTGCTCCACGTGGAAAGTAGCACCCTTGTTCTTTCTTTCTCACCATTCTTTTTACATCTTAGTGATGGTATAGTTTTGCTCTGTCAAATACTTTTGACCCACCCAACCCCTCCCCATGTGTGTGGTCTTGCACAAGGCTACAAACAGTTCATTCCCGGATGGAGAGGAGACTATGAAATGCTTAGTCTTTTCTTCCTCAAAGCTGATTTTTATAACCTTTTTTTTCTTTAGTAAGGGAAATTGACTTTACACAGTTTGATGCTTAAGGATAGGAATTCTTGACCTGAGACTGTAAACTTTTGGAATTGCTTAATATCAGGAACTTGGAGGATTGGGACAGTTGGCATACAGAAAGTTACAGAACTTGCTGGGTGCTTCTACAAGAGCTGAGTTGATCAAAATGCTGACAGGAATGAGGGTAAAAACAACTAAGAGCAATGAAATTTCAAATGGAAATTGGATTTTATGAGACACTAGGCCATTGTTACACTGTGGCACAGAACTTGTGGCACTGGAGTTGAATCTAAAGTTGTTAGACTGCTTAATAAGACAATGGAAAATTCAAGACAGCAAAACACTCAACTAGTTGCATAGATAGTGCTGGTTTCTTTTAGCAGAGTTTGCCATCAGAACTAAGAATAAAAAGAAACAGAACAGAAATTTGAAAGATGTTCAGTTTGGGAAGAAAAATTACATATGTAAAGGAAGGAAGTTATGAGTGACCAAAACCATAAGAAAACTGCTACAAGAACACCTCAAGAATCAGAGGCAATTGATGTCACAGTCTCAGATATGCGGAAGTGTAATATTTTTTTCAAAAAGACATTTCTAAAGAGAACAGTAGAGAGCCCTTCTATGCTCAGAGTTATTAATGGATCTCTCCTTACGTTTAGCGAATAATGCTTTTAGAAACCATTGTACCCATAACTCAAAACTGGGCCAAGTACACATTCCTGGTAGACTTTTGTGTTGTCCAGCTTTTCAAGAATACAGAATGCAAGAGTTAAAGTTTCATGGAGACTTCTACTAAGATTTCAAAATAAAACCTGAAGGACCAGGTAGTGCATTGTATGGCTAGTCTACCTGAAAGAATCTCTTGGTAAAATGTTTGTGGAACCATCAGAATAAACTCAATGATACATAGAGACTCCAGAAAGAAATAGACATGACAAACATGCAAAATTTGCTAAGAGAAGATATACAAAGCATGCAAACCTAGCCTAAAGACTAGGCATATAAACAACAGCAGCAGAGTAATAAAACATAGCTGACTTACAGTGTGGGAGCCTATATTCCATTAGAGAATGCCTTAAATGCTAGACAGTAGCATTATAATTTAATGTCTCCTTGCTAGGTTTTGGTCTTCCTTTGGTTCAGTTTTCTTTCTTTCTTTCTTTCTTTCTTTCTTTCTTTCTTTCTTTCTTTCTTTCTTTCTTTCTTTCTTTCTTTCTTTCTTTCTTTCTTTCTTTCTGCTTTGTTTTGGGTTGTTTCTTGGTTACCCAACTTCAGACTAGGAATTTATATCAATGCCTGACTACTATTATATTCAGGAAGTATGCAACTTTCTTTTTGCCCCATCCCACTCCTCCTTCTTCACCCCATCCCCCTGTTCCTCTTTTTTTTTTCTGTTAAAATACGAGCTCAAAACTTTTAAGTTAAGATTTCAGAGACTTTTGGCAATAGACTGAGTGTCCTTTTCTTAGTGAGATGGGTCTGGGAGCTTAGGGATGACAATTACAGTCAATTTTAGAGTTTTCCTCTTAAGTTTATGTACTAAAGCCTTATCCTTGAGTTAGCCATTTGGGAAAAGGTAAAATTAAAGGTAAAGAATCTAGAGGGAGATCATTGTGTCACTGGATAGTATTGGGGTTGGTCTGATGCTCGTTTATTGTTGCCTGGATACACCTATCCTTATTGTGTAAACCTATCTGATCAGCTGATTTAAATGGCTTATACCTGGGCAGAGCAGAATAAGGTAGGCATGGCTAGGGTTCCTGGGCTTTTGAGGACAGGAGAATCAGAGAAAAGAGACAGACAGGAAGATAGAAGGACACCATGATGGGTTATCGTAGAGAAAGAATCACGTGGGCTTGGAGGAAGGACTCCAATAATGGTGTGGAAAGACCCAGATGAAGAACTGTACCAGTTATCTGCAAGTGATAGTGTATCTTGATGGCAATTCCACATCTATGCAAATACTATATTAACTGTGAATTTAATTACTTCTCTCTCTACTAGTATTCTCATGGAGTACATTATGATTTATTAATTTAATTACTTAGTGGAATTAATGTCTACCTAGCTTACATTTTAAATTCTGTAGATTCAGATGCTATCCTTTAATATATATATATATATATATATATATATATATATATATATATACTGCTTGGAATTATATATGGGAGGTAGACCATATGAGTATGATTAAGGCAAATGACATTAGGTTGGAGATGGATGGTGAGGCTATTGAGACAGCGTAGGTGAAATATCTGCCAGGCCCAAGGTAAATAAGGCAATTATAAAATCTAACAGGTGTTCTGTGTCTGATTATTTGTGATAACAGGTTAGATAATACTGCCAAGACAACCACAGGGCTAATAAATAACTTTATATACCCCAACACTCATTAGTATTTACTACAACAGGAGATATTTGTGGGACTGATGTATTCCTTCTGATCTTTTGCTCTTGATATTCCACACAGTGATCAGTTTTATTGTACCACATTCTCCCATCATGATGTTCAGAACAAAAGAAGTAATAGGGGCAAACACTTGTGGTTTGGAATCTCTATAACTGCGAGCCAAAATATGTATTTCCTCATATAAATTGATTATTTCGGGTAATTGTAGCATGGAAAGCTGACACAAACAGTGGGTAAGTTGTAAACAGAGGCTAACATCAAATTATAGACAGAATCACACTGGTAACACAGCCCCTCTGACAAAGGTCTGCTGCCCCATATTTGCAGACACTTTGTAAGTGAGAATGCCTATGGGTTTGTCTAAGGCAGTATAGGCTAAAGTTCAAAGATATAATCATGACCACTAAGCAAAACGAAAGTATGCTTCAACACCTGGGCCACCCAGATAACTCAGGACATACAGAAATAGAGAGAAGTGTTTGTTTGTTTTGTTTTTGGCTTTTTTTTTTGTTTTTGTTTGTTTGTATGGATAGTACACCTTTGCTACTTAACCATCTGGTATTTTATTTAGGATTTTGGGTTGTACCTATTTGTTTTTTTTTTTCTATCACTCAACAATATAAAACTTGAGGTCCATTTTAAAATTATTTCACTATACATGTTATTTCTTTATTAAACTCTATCCTGATTTTCAAGCTGGGCACAGTGGCACATGCCAGCATTCAGGGAGGCAGAAGCAGGTGGATATCTGTGAGTTCGAGGCCAGCCTGGTCTACAAAGCGAGTCTAGGATAGCCGAGGCTACACAGAGAAACCGTGTAGGGAAAAATCAAAACCAAACCAAACAAGCAAACAAAAGCAAAGAAAAAAAGAAAGAGAGAAAATTTATCCTGCTTTTCTTTCTTAAGTAGTATCATTATAAAACTTGGTGATAGTCTTGTTTTTTATACATCCAGTATTACAATAGTTACTTGTTCGTTTGTGCTATCTTACTTACTAATGATAAGTACTAAGGTTTGTGTTTTTATTTTTTATCAAGATACTGTGTTGGTTTATTAACACTAACAGGTTTCTATTATACTAGATAATTGGACATATGGGCTTATGAATATAAATAAGAAAAATATATTGGTACTGATTAAACAGGCATCACAGTACTGCATAACCGATTACTCAGATAAAGTGGTTAAGTAAATATTTAAATTGTGAATGAAAAAAAATATTTGCGGTATATATATATATATATATATATATATTATATATATATATATATTAAAGGATAGCATCTTAATCTACAGAATTTAAAATGTAACCTGTCCCAAGACACAAAATACATCCAGGAAGGTAATATGCTATAATGCAAATTATTACTAGAATCATACATATCACATTTTTAATTCTAAATTTATTTATTTATTTATTTATTTATTTATTTATTTTGCTGAAAAAAATGTGCCGAATGGCTACTTGAATGTAATGACTACTTGTTTCATGAGGAAGAGAATGCACTGAGAGCAAAACCTCCTTTTCCCCCTCCTGGTAGCTGCGCCATGGTAAGCATCTAACACTGCCACCTATGTCAACAGCAAGTTATTCAACATCTATTAAGTAAGCAAAAAATTCATAACTTGGTATGCCATTTAAGTTTATTTCTGATACACATAATGAACATACTTAAAAAGAAATTAAATTCTACATGGGAAGGTAGAATATAACATTATTATATGAGTTCCCAGATCAAGAGTCAGAGCTAAATTTAGAAGACATTGTATTTTGAAGTCATTATCACTAACATTGTCTTGGAAGAATTTGGAAAATTGTTTAATGTGTCCACATGTGTATGCATGTTCAATATAAGAAGCAAAAGTATTTTACATATCATAATCCAGAGATAAAAGAAATCTCATCCTCAAGACCGGAAGACATAATATACCTTTCATATCAGGAAACTCTGGGAAATCACTGACTTCGTTGGCAAAGCATTTGGCCTGCCCACCACTGCCGTCCATGGCTACACAGTGTATCTGATTCGTATTACTGCAGATGGTCTTTACCAGATTGCATAAGATGCTATTTAATATTAAGCTAAGGAAAGCTGACACTACCATTCTTGTCTTGCCAAATATTGGAAAATTTAATTAAATAGACATTTGACTTCAAGAAGGCAATGTTGAAAACTAAATAAACTTTATCCTTTTAACCTTATTGACTGACCAGAGCACATGGAAACATCAATACCTCTGTACAATGAGAAGTGAAATTGGATGAACTCTGTGTCTGTTGAGGACGCGATCACTAATGGAGGTGGCGGAGCCAGACTACAAATCAAATTATTCTGATGCAACAGCTTCATCTTAAGACTTCACATAATTTTCATCGTAGCACTTTGAAACATCTTGTTTATGTGATGATATTGATTTCAAGGGTTCTAGCATTATAGTACTCAAGTATGCAGGTACAGCTAGGGCATATTACACACTGGTTTGTTTGCTGTATGCAAAAAGAAGTAAAATAAAATTTGTGTAGCTTTCGAGTTAGCATTTTCTCTGATTCTCTAGAAAAGTGAGCATGATAGTTTAAAGGTTAATTAGGATGCTTTAAAGCCCTTCATATGTATTCCATATTGAATGTATTCTGTCTAGGAAGCAGATTTATGCTTAATTAAAACAGTTTAAAGAAAAAGAACAATAATAGTCCCTTGCACTAAATTCCCAAAGCAAAAGAAATTTTGCAGTGAGATAAAGCGTAGTCATAACTTACAAATTAATACAGTATAAGAGAATAGGATACAACAAAAGGACATTGATTCTATTTTTACTCCTATTATTATTATTATTATTATTATTATTATTTTATGTTACCATAAAGAAGATCACTAAGCTTTAAAATGCTAAGAATGAAAATCATTCTTAAGTTTAAAGAATTTTCTTCATAGGCTTCACAGTTTTATTTATTGTTGGATCAACTTTAAAAATTCTTTTGAGCAGAGTGTGGTGGTGCATGCCTTCAATCTCAGCACTTGAGAGGCAGAGACAGGTGGATCTCTGTGAGTTCAAGACCAGCCTGATCTACAAAGTGAGTCCAGGCTAGCCAGGGCTGTTAGAGAAATCCTGTTTCAAGCAAAAAAAAAAAATCTTTTGAAAGTAAAGTATAATTACATCACTATGCCCTTTCTCTATCCTCCTTTTACTCCTTTTATGTACCCCTTGTTCTTCCTGGCATCTCTTTCTAGCAAACACACACACACACACACACATACATACACATAGTCTGCTCAGTCTGTATAATGTTGCTTGTATATATTATATGTCTGTGATTCCAGAAATTGCTACTTGCCATTGGATACACAAGTTGGGGGCGGGGAGAGCGGCACATGTACACAGTGAAATACTATGAGGATGTAAAGAAAATGAGGTCATGCAAATTTTTCTTTTATCTTTTTCTGGGGTTTTTTTGTTTTTTGTTTTTTTTTTGGCAAATGGCTAGAACTAGAAGACATTATATTAACTATGGCAACCCATTCCTAGAAAGACAAATAACATCTCTGTGATTGAACTTTTGACATTTTAATCTAAGTTATGTTATTTTCATTTAAGGAATCACAATAACAAACAAATTTCACAACTGCTTAGAAGCTCTAGGCACATGCTATGAGGGTCTGATCACAGTAATTCCCAACAAAAGTCACATCTGTCCATGATTGTTTCAGAACTCATCAAAGTCATCTATGATACACTGAAGGGTTAAGATCATTTACTTGTTTAAGATGTAAGATATTCCACAAACAAACTACATGTTAGAGCAAGAGGTTGAGTTCGGGAGAAGTTGTTCAACTTTTAAGTAATTATTTATACTGCAAATGACAAGGGTGAAGAGAGAAAGAAAAAGGAAAAGAATAGGAGGGAAGGAAAGAAGAAAGTAGGGAAGTGATGGAGAGAGGAAAGAAGAGAGGGAGAGGGAGACAGAGGGAGAGGGTAGCGTAAGGAAGAGCACTGCCACAGTTCATTGAGAAGAAAGACCAATTTTAAATTCATATTTTGTGTAATCCCTTTTAATATGCAATATCAATAATGAATTTTAACATTAATGTTTCTACTTTCCAATAAAGAGACACATACTAACACATTGAATTAGAAGACACATTACATCTTTTTGCTACCTAGCTTTGGGATTCTCAAAAGATAAATTGAAGACAACAACATAAGATGAAAAAAAATTATCATGCATAAATTGGAATGATTAATGATTTTAAATGGGCATACTAACACATCCGTGGACTTAGAAAGGGGCATGGGAGGCTATGAGGGAGGGTGGGATTGGGAGGTAATAAGGAAGGGGCCTGTAATTAATATAATAGATAGATAGATAGATAGATAGATGATAGATAGAAAGAAAGAAATCAAACACCAAAAAAGTGTGGTTTTATAAATAAGTTCTCAATGTCTCTTTTTTTTATGCCATTAGTAAACTATCATTTTATCATTATAGCTTTTGATTATAATTTGAAACCTGGAATAGTGATATCTCCTGAGATGTTTTTGTTTGTTTTGTTGTTGTTGTTCAGGTTTGTTTTGGCCCTTTTGGGTCTTTCATATATCCATATGAAATAAAATGCAAAACCTCAGTTTCTATGAAGAATTGCATTGGAATTTCCATAGAAGATTGTAATTCTTTTTATGATTTGAGAGAAAGAGAAAATGACAGAAGAACACATAGAAAAGTAAGACAAGATTGCTAAATATAAACTAAAAGATTGTTTCTGGTTATATAACCCTGAAATTTTGAATGAAATCTTTAAAGACAGAGAAGAACATTTAGAGATTATGTAGAAAATACCGGTAGGAAGAGCTTGGCAAATGAGTATGGACAATAGCTCCAGACGCAGAGTTCTGAAATAAAGCTTAAGTTAAAACTGAGCTTCCAGTGACTTTTTAAAAAATAAGAGTATCATCATTAAATTGGTAGAAAGATGAATTGCTGGAAATTGAATTCTAAGCATTTAAAGTATATGTAATTGCTGTAAATAATCAAATTTCCTACAGCATCGCTGCCACTGCAGACATCAGTTCATGTGTATGAATCACTCCTCTTCTAAACAAGGGCAAAGACACCTGGTTTCTCCCATGTAGGCATTTTGGTTGAGTAAGCTCCCTGACAGAGACAGATATTGTGGGCTACCCCAAAGTTTATTCAATAATGATCCCTACTCGAATCAGAACAGAGATCAATAAAGCATATGCCTCAAGTTTTGGCAAAGGCTAACCCCATGGATATAATGGGGTCAGACACTTTGTCAGAGAGTTGAGTTAACAATCAGAATTTCAGTCCAATTTGCTTTACCCTATAGTTTGAGCAGTTAAGTAACTGTTTTTAGCAAATGGATTACCAGATGATAAATGAACAAGTGCCTTCCATCTGTTTGAAAAGTAACCAAAAAAGAAACTCTTAGAAATAAATTCTTTGATATCATCCATTTTATCACACATGTAAAAACACAAAATTAAATTTCAACATTAGGTAAATTACTGAATCCTTTATACATTAAGCAATGGACTTGAAACACTAAAAAACATGCCAATATGCTTATACTAGCTGACTCAAAGGAAATTTCGCTAGATAATTATAGGGAGAAAAACAAGATGTATGTGAAATCTGAATATTCATCTATAATAAAACATTTTCATGTGTAACTCTCCAAAAGAAACATAAATGTAGAATGAAATGTGAGGAACATAACTGAAATACATTCCCAAATATAAATATATCTAATAATATGTAATTCATATATTATATTTAATAAGACATTTAATATATATGAATATTCATATTCCTGTAAAATCATATAGCATGTGATATACATACAAGTAAAGCACAGAAAGGAAGTAATTTCAATGTCAGTGAGATTAACTTCAGTGACACTACTAACTTAAAGAAACTTGGGTTTCATTTTTTAAATTCATTTATAGTATTTTTCCCATTTTTGTTTTTGAGACAAGGTATGTAGTATGTAGCTCTGGCAAGTGGCCTGAGACTTCCTCTGTAGATCAGGCTCACCTGGAACTCAGAGATCCACCTGCCTCTACCTCCCAAGTGCTGGGAGCAAAGATGTGTAGCACCTCACCTAGCTCTGCTTATTTGCCTTTTTATGTATGTAACTGTATTTTTTCTAAATTTATTGTATTTTTAAAATTATGTTTATGTTGATGTGAATGGAATTCTGAACAAAAGCTATGCTGTTGGTACCCCTAGAGTTAGAGTCATAGACAGTATAAGATGCCCAATGTAGTGAGCACTGAAACTGAATGTGGGTCCTCTGTACAAATAATATGAGTCCTTAAACACTGAGTTATCTCTCCATCCTCTCTGTAGCCAGAATTTTAAAAGGACTTTTCTTTTTGTCTATAAATAGCTTGCTTCCCTGAAAAAAATCTTCATTTCAGATTTTTTTT
Organism: Pachyuromys duprasi; assembly: GCA_028658305.1. Classification (NCBI taxonomy): domain Eukaryota; kingdom Metazoa; phylum Chordata; class Mammalia; order Rodentia; family Muridae; genus Pachyuromys; species Pachyuromys duprasi. The sequence goes on from CM053743.1 coordinate 27,782,999, forward strand.
TTTTTTTGCTTTTATTACTCTAAGCAAACAGAATTCTGTGTTTTAGCCACCACACTATTGGTACTTTGGACACCGTAGCATCAGAATACTAACAAATCTAAACAAATCTTCGCATAAATAAGATGCATAGGCTTCATAGAATCTGACACTGACAGTTCACACTCACTTGCAAGGTGTCCTCTTCCTAGTGGACGCTAAATCATACCGAAGAACTCATCCCTAATGTCCTGATAAAAATCCTTTTGAAGTCAAGCTAATTTTAGCACAGGATTTTTCTTTTATGTACCATATTCCTGAGAAATAATGCAGTTTGTGAAGCCTGTAAGCTTTAATGGCTGCTCTCTGATGTGAAGGTATTTATATTTGTTCTTTCATAAATAAAAAACATCAACACAAGACTCAAAAGGACTTGGGTTCAAATTCTTACTAAGAAAATATACTTGAGTGTGTTATTTAATTTATATTCTCAGGCTGGTTAATTTATAAAATAGAATCCACTAATGGTTCAAGTTGCCCTGAAAATATTCCATGAAGTATTTTAGTACAATTTTGATTCTAGAACTTCCACTTCAAACAGCATCTACCATTAGGAAAAGGTTGTTAAGTATCCTTGTCAATTTCTTGTTTTCCTTTATGATTGTGACAAAGGAAGAAAATCAAGTAGCAGAGTCATCAGCTATTTTTATTAAGCATCTCAGAATAGTCTTCCTCGATCAGTTGTTTGCTGAGCTGTCAGCTTGGAAGTCACTCCAGCATCCACTCCAATCAGAGAATAAGCTGCTAAATGTTTAATGATTAATTTGCATCAAATAGTTACCTAGCAACCATTCCTAATATAAAATTAGATCTGATTTTCTCTGAAGCCTACAGTCTTATTAAATGGTTCAAAGACAGAGGACTACTAGTCAATGCCAAAATGTTAGCTCTTAAAAACACATCCACATAAACCATTTTAAGAATTTAAATCAGAATTTACACCACATTTTTTAAATAAAAAAAAGCCTGGTATTGGAAATTTCACGATTCAGTTTTTAAATATCAGCTGAATACCATAATGAAAATAATTAAAGAAAACTTTCATGAACACTAATTGTGCTCTGGAAACTTTTAATTCTATTACATAAATGACTCATTTGAATAGTCAATACAACACTGGGAGAATTGCTTGTATTCTGAAATAAATCATTTTTCTAAACAATCTTATTATTTGAAATATTTATGGTAAACAGTGAGTTTCTTCATCCATAATGTACATGAAAGACATGGGAGGAAGTTTTGCTTCCTATAAGCCAGGTGGAGACAGAAGAAGGGAAGAAACAATGGGAAGGAGAAAGGAAGGCAGAAATGAGGGAAGGAATGAAGGAAGGGAGAAAGGAAAGAAGAAAGGAAGGAAGTCTGCCGTACTTTCATAGTTATGGTTGTGAGCCTAGCCTTTAACGGCTGAGCCATCTCTCCGACACCCCTGCCATACTTATTATAGGTTAATGCTAATTAGAGTTGGAAGTTCAACCCTTTTAGGATTAATAATAAATGAACTTTCAAGTGATCGACACTATTGGTTTTCACTCTACAGCCTGAGGATAAAGAATAAACACTGGAAAATATCATCTAATAAGTCAAGGAAGTGCCTTTAGTGGAAGTGATATATATCATGAACTCAAGAAACGTGTATTGGATTCAGTGCTAATAAAAAATGTGGTCCATGTGACCATCGGAGAGGGCCCCGAGGACGAGAGCTGGTGAGGTGGTCCTGCAGCTTGTCAGCCGCAGCACTCAGGAAAGTGGGTCTCTACACCTTGCCTTGGCAGCACAGTAGAGCTGGCCCTGATGTTAAGAAATCACCGGTGAGCAGGAGAGCTGAACTAGCCCCTCACAAGCCTTAGTATTTGGAGAGTGGACCCTGTGCCTTATCCGGGCAGCTGTTTCTGGAGATGTGGATGCAGGTTAGCCTGCTCTGAGGGAATGCGAGCAGGAGAGTTGTTGATGGTGGTAGGAGGTGGCCAAGCCAGAAGCAGTGCTCACCCTGGTGGTGCAGATAAGAGACCAGGAAAGATGGCTGCCATCCAGGCCCAGATCCAGGGCTCTGAGTTGGCTGACTCCAAAACCCGTATTATCTGGGAGCAGTTGGAACATGTGAAGGGTCCTGTCCTCTCTACGACACAGTGCAGCAACAGGATGATCCGGTGGAGCCCGAGTGAAAATGCAGTGTTGATGGTGTCACAAAGGACAGGAATCCTGGGTCAGACTGACAGCTTAGAGCAAAGAATATTTGCAAGTGAAGATATGTGGACAGAGGGAATCACTGTGACATACCACAGCCTCCACACTGAGATTTATTTTTTATGCTTTATTTTTGTTATTGTTTGTTTATTTGTGTTTGAATTATTTTGGGGGTTGGGAGGTTGCAAGGGCAGATATGAGCAGACTGGGAGATGAGCTGGAAGAAATGAATAAAAAATTTTTAAAAATACGAGCTAATATTGATCAATAATTAAAGAAATGTCCTAAAGACATGGACTAACAAGTTTCTCATTCTAACTTATTATTTGGTCTTAAAAGAGGACCACATGACATCTACTGCAGACAGAGCTGTTGTTTGTAATTAATGTGTTTCAAGCTTGGTATTTTAATTCATTTAATGTAAACATCAGGTTATACCTGATATGGCAAAATGAGGATCTATGAGTTTGTCTTAGTAGTATGGGAAATGCTCTTCTCTTTTAGGCATGGAATTTTCCCTTGAAGTTATGTTGCTTGGTTTGGATACATAGCTCATAACCAGAGATGAAATTCTGCCATACTAAAGTCCTCTTAGATTCTAACGTTATTAGCCAGATATGACTTTTTTAGTTTTTCCAAAATGGGAAAAAATTGCCTTATTGTCAAAATAAATATATACCACATTTCACCTCCAAGAATTGTGACTATTATCTCACTTTTGAAATTTTCCTGTTATCTTGAGTAAACAACAGTAAATGAGCTGTCTAAAAGATAAGAACAGCAAGAGAGAAAGGGAGTCAAGGATAACTAGAATAAAGGAAAATAGTTGAGGGCAGAGTGGAGACAGAGATTTATTCTCCCCTTTCACTCTGTAATTCCACTAGATTTTTTTTTTTACTTTGTTTGAAGACAATTTTGGCATGTCTGAACTCTCCCTGCTAACTGAGCACTGAACTCATTTCAAGCAGATCTAAATACTAGAACTGACAAAGTTTCCTACAGGAATTTGGATGCACGTCCTAAGGCTTCCAAGAAGCAAATGGTTAGACTGCAGTGATTTATAATGTTGGGCACATCAAAGAAAACTGCACACCCACCATCCCTAAAAATGTTCCCTTGCTGTCTTTTTTCAGGCAATTTGAACTAAATTTATGACAAAGGCCATGTAGCTCAGGGTCCAACCATATGCACAGAAGGATTGCACTTTCATAATATTGAGAAAGTTGAATTCTTGATATTGCCATATGTCATCATTAATTGCCTTAATTATAGGCCATACTGAAGGCAAATGAGCACCAAAATATCATGCAGTCACATTAAGACCATTTTGTATTCTGAAACGTCTCTGAGAGAAACTGAATTCAAATGAGGTACTGTGTTCAGTGCCAAATCTCAATTAGAGAGAATATGTTTTCATCTTTTAGGCTTTTGAAAGTAAGCCTTAATCTCCCTTACAGGTCTACTCATGAAGAGATTATTTTGGAAATGTAAACACTGTTGCAAGAAATAAAAGAAACCTCAGATGGCAACAAAGTTAGTGGGCTCTATCAGAAAGATCAGACTTTCACTACTTTGTGATTTAAAATAGTATTTACCCATAAAATAATCATTAAAAAATGGGCTTGGGTTGCTCAGTCCTTGCCCTCCGCAGTTGAAATATAAAGACTGGGTACACAAACCCATTTAAAGAGGTGCTCAATAAGTACCTGCTGAAATAAATGAATGAGGGTGGCTGTGGGCAGGGTGTACCTAGACACATTGAGAACATGGACACATTTGAGAACATTGACAACTGTCAAAGAGAAGAGAGATTACTAAACATGGGGATGATGGGGCTGAAGGTAAATGAGACTGTATCAAGAGTGAAGCACAGTGGAGGAAGTCTGGAAACAAACAGCAGTGTCCATAGGCTAAGCTTTGCTTTGAGGAACAACCAGTTCCAATAACAGGTCCAGGGGAAATACAGATCAGGGCTTTCCGGTAATAAAGAGAAACAGAAGTCAAGTGAGCTGAGGCGAAATTTGCCTGACTCTCTGAAGTTAAAGATAGCAATTCTGCAAGAAAAAGCTGATTTAAGAGTGACGTCATATAGAATATGTCCCTACAATCTCTGGGAGGTTCAGGGTCGACCTTGCAGGTCATTGGTAATCTCAAGTTTCAAAAAGTGAAGACTTAAGGCATACAATAGTTTGTTTGTGATGATAAATACACCATACTAGAAGAATTGTTGATGCTTGGGGCTTCCCAAATTGTGGAGATAACTTGGCAGGCAGCAACAGGGAACTGTAAGCTGTAGACTGGGGCACCACTGACTCTCTAAAGATAGCAAAAGTAATTTTGTTGCAATTAGCATATTAACTTGACTGATTATGAGTTTTGATTATGTGATTATGTATTATTCTCAGTGTTCACATATGCGAACCTTTGTGGAATGTGATGGTCACTCTACAAAGTATTTGGCATGTATTCGACTTGGTTTGACAGACATATTATGAGTTGGTTATAATCCTCATTTCCTACTGTTAGCCAGAGTGGTAGCAGTTTGTAAAGCTTTTCTGTTTTGACTGAGCTATTAAAATTCCCCCCACATGGAGTAATTTTGTCTCTCCAACAAAAGCAACTTGATTCTCTTGATTCTCATCTTTTCAGCCCTATGGACTCACAGTTACAGATGCTGTGTGAGTTACTTATCAGATCCCTAGCATTCTCTAACTGACTACTCAATGGTTACCTCTGTCAATGCCCTATTGAGAAGAGAGTCAAAAAGAAACCTTTCAAACTCCTCTCTACCACCTCCCTTTCTTCCTTATGTTTAGCCTAGTCTGTAAGTAGACAGTGGTCTCTGGTTCTGGCACCAGAGACCTCCATATACCTTTTTTTTTTCCTGAAAGAAGCCTGGACTGTCTTTAAGTCACTCACTCCCTTTTCTGTTTTGCTTTCCAGACAACCTCATACCTAGCAGTAGTGAAATAGCCTCACTAGAACTCAGATGGCATCTACTGAAGCCAGAATGTAAAATCAACTTCATTGGACTCCACGCAACTGCTAAGTTATCCCTCCCAATGCATGGAAGAGTCTGATAAAGCATGGTCAGAGAAAATATGTGGAATGAATCTAAAATTATCAATATGCATTTATATAGATACTTACTTAGAAGCAGCCCTCCATATCACTTACTCTTCTATTTTGCATTACTTTCTTTTCTAGCTGAAGGAGGAAAGCAAAAGCTCAGTGAAGAGCAAATACATTCATAAAAGTGTCGTATTAAGGACTAAGTCATATGGAGTTTCCCTCCCAGTATTTGATTTTAAATTGATATGATTATGTGGAGGATGAAAGGATGATGGCTAGGTTTTTGGGTTCTTCTTGGAAGCTAGAGACTAGCTACATTAACATTATTGGCAACATTTGGACTTCAGACAACATTTCAAAATAACCAAGCCTTAAATGTTAAAGAACCTAAATTAAATTAAGACACATACAGCACAATTAGATGTCCATAAGAATGGATTTAATTCAAGTATTTAAGTTGTTACTGTCAGGAGTATCTGTCTGCTTAAAGATTAATATTTGAATGTAAACCCACTATGCATTAATCTAACTCATATATTCACAGTCAACTGGTTCTACCTACTTGCTATTTTAGTGTGTTTTGTAAATGTATATGATTCAGTAATGTTGGTTTCAGTAGCTACTATTTTAACTTGGCTCTTTTTTTCTGGACTTATTATTAATATAGTCTTAAAGAGAATGAAATAAGATGACATTTCTACAAGAACATGTGGACTATTCCAGTCATTGCCCAGGAGGATACAAACATACATACACACACACACACACACACACACAATAACTATAGCAAATATCTATGATTTCCACTTTGTCCGTCTCTAGCTTCATCTCCTTCTATATTTTATGTCAGTCCTATACGTTATATCTAGTATACATAGTGATTCTGTTAGACATACCTCTTGGAGTCCTCTCAACAAACAAACAATCAAACAAACAAACAAAAACAACAACAACAAAAACTTGCCTGAAGACGCCATACTGGCCCAGAAAAGCATCAGCCCCTTTCAGCATAATACTAACTATATAATCTAGGGTTTGGCAAGATAGCTCAGCAGGTAAAGCATCTATTACAAAGCCTGATGACATGAGTTTGATTCCTAGGATCCATAACTAGGAAAAGAAAACTGTTTTCAAAGGGTGTCCTCTGACCTCCAAGTGTGGGCAACAACATGCATTATTATATGCACGATAATTAAGAAACCTGGATCTTCGCCTAGGTGAGCCCTTTGTGAAGACATATATTTCATTTTGTTTTCTAAGTTAAACATTGCCAGTGTTTATCTAAATATCTGGTATGTGGTAAATATTCAAGAAAGGGAAGATGGCAAAAACAGGACATGTCCCAAGCCAATAGTAGAATCTACTGCAGAACAATTTCCATGTACATTCAAAGCAACCAGACCAGGTAAGAGAGACACCTTAAAATAAGACATAGAAGACAGTATTCCCACTGGTATTCCCACTGCTGTTTTTAAGAAAGGTGCCTGAATTTATATAGATACTTTATTATTTTGACACATAAACTTTAATTATTATGGTCAATGACTTTAAATATAATCATTCAAAATATTTACAGATCATTGTTAAGTATAAGAAACTTATAGAGAAAGAGGGATTTCTTGTGAGATGAAAAAGAAGGCTACAGCTAGTGAGAAAGGAGGACAATTTGTTATATAACAATGTAGTTTGAGAAACTAGTATTCAAATGATACTTATTTTTATTAAAAATCTTTCATTCCTCCCCTATCAGTGAACTTAGAGAGGGGCAGGAAAGAGATGAGGGAGGGAGGGTGGAATTGGGAGGGGATGAGAGAGGGGCCTTCAGCTGGGATAGAAAGTGAATAAGCTGTATTAATATAAAAAATAAAAATAATAAATCTTTCATTTAAATTAATAACATCTTGGCGGGAGACAAGGGTTTCTTATAATTATTCTTCTAGTAATGGACAATCACACATTTTGAAGAGCCATTTGACCTAATTTCCTTTTCAATTAGTCAATGCATATTTATTGAATGTCTACTATATGTCTGAAAAGGAACTGAAATAATGAAAACTAAAATAGGTTTTAGTATTTCTTAAACCCTCAAAAATGAACAGTATTAGGAGCAGCCTTGCTAGGCCACGGATAAAGACATTTCAGCCAGTCCTGAAGATACCTGATAAGCTAGGGTCAGATGGAAGGGGAGGAGGACCTCCCCTACCAGTGGACTTATAAGGGGGCAGGGAGGAGATGAGGGAGGGAGGGTGTGATTGGGAGGGAATGAAGGAGGGGGCTATGACTGGGATACAAGTGAATGACCTGTGATTAAAATAAAAATAACTGTATTGGCTAATTTCAGCAGAATTAGTACAGAAAGTTAAAAAATATACAATCACTTAGTAACATATTAAAAACTAAAGTATGTATATATTAAAATATGCATCAATTTGAACATTACTCACAAAATTATTTAATTGCTTAAATATATTCTGTTATTTTATAAAAAGTTGGAACTTTAATGCTAAAAGCATGATGCATTTTTCTTACTGCTAAAGAGATACAACTAAAATTATATAATCATTTTAAATATTAATTTTCCAATAATACTCATTATTTATTCCTTTTCATAAAGAAAAGACTTGGATCCCTATGAGGATGGCTATTGTGAAAAGTGGGAAAGTCTTATGTACTACAGATTGCTTTCATCAAACACTTGAGTAGGAGTTCTCCAAATTGTGTATTTCCTCCTTTAATTTCGTAACACAAACACCGTAAGAGATTGCAAGGAAATGTAATGTGTGCTTTATGTTTCTAAAAGGAAGAAACAAAGAGCTGTGGAGAAAAGCGGGATCGTGAGTGGAGACAGGCACTCATGGTGGGAAATGTGCATGAAATTGTATGCCTTGGAAGAAACTCGACTTGTCAGCAGGAGACAAAGGAAGACTCCCTCCTCAGAATACTTGGAGTAGGAGGCTCATTGTTTCATTGTTCTCCCCCTTACACCAGTGGTCCCTGTAACTGGGCTAAATGAAGGCAGCTCTGCTTGAAGATGCCACAACTCCAACCTCAATTCAGGTCAGAAGGGGTGGGAGCTGGAGAGGAAGGGAGACAGAGGGTCAAAACTGAGGTGTTGGTAAATGGCGAGGTTTAACCCTCTGAATATTTGGGTCATTTCCTGGGAAGAAAATACCTGATAAGGAGGAAAATCAGACTTTAAAAGAAAACGCAGACACTATAAAAGACACAATGGAACTAAGGTGTGACGAGAAAAGAGAAATGTATTGATTCACTTGCCCCAAATATCATTAGAAACAGTACCTGTGAACACAGACAAGAAAAGACAGGCGTTAAGATGACTTAGTAAAGTTAAATATAACTTTAGTGAGCGTGGAAAAAAAAACTGAGTACAAAGCACTCAAAGAAACAAACTTACTAGGTCATTGCAGTCACTGTTTTCTTCTCTTTCTTTCTTTCTTTCTTTCTTTCTTTCTTTCTTTCTTTCTTTCTTTCTTTCTCTCTTTTTAACCCCTACTGGCAACTTCAAAAGTGAGTGATATTATTTGATTAATTAGGTTAAGATTTTATGTAAAATTATTGTTCAACTACAGCTACTCATTGAGTCCTAGAATTCTGTGAAAAATATTCTAAATTGTACTGGGAATGGAGTTCCCTGTTAGAGCACTGATCATGATCAGGAGCCTGGGCTTAATCATCAGTTTTGTAAGCATTCCCTGGTTAGTTTACTTTCCTTAACTAATATAATAGACAACGCTGAAATTGAATCTACATTAGCTCCAATGTGTTTAATTGTCATTAATAAGCTTTCCTTTATGTTTCTGCTAACCACGAAAATCATCTTAGTATAAAAATCAAAACTGGGGGCTCTAAAGTTGTTCAGTTGTCACTGTTCCAGAAGATCTGATGTCAGTTCCCATACCAGTTGGCTCACAATTGCCTGTAAACTCAGCTTTAAGGCACCTAGCAGCTTCTGGTCTCCACAGGCACAGCCACCCATGTGACATACACACAGAGAGTTACACACATAGACATAAATAAAAATAAATCTTTTTGCACTAGCAAAATAGCTTAGTGAGTTGGGGTCGTCCTGCTGCCATGCCTGATAACTTGAGTTATCCTGGGATCCACATGGTAGAAGTCAAAAATAGACTCACACAAATTATCCTTTGATTTCTGCACATGCACTGCTGTGTACCATGTGGGTACACACAGAACACACACACACACAAATAAATAAATGTTAAGAGATTCAATATATACTTGTGAATTACACAGTTTTCTGGTTAGTTTTTGGTCAATTTGACACAAGATATAGGAATCTCAATGGACAAAATGCCTTTCAAATTTTGTGTTGGCAAGTTTGCAGGGCACTTTATTTTTCTTTTTTTTTTAAATAATTTTTATTTTTTTATATTAATCACAGGTTATTTACTTTGTATCCCAGCCATAGCCCCCTCCTTCATTCCTTCCCAACCCCACCCTTCCTCCCTCATCTCCTCCCTGCCCCTTTCCAAGTCCACTGATAGGGGAGGACCTCCTCCCCTTCCATCTGACCCTGGCCTACCAGGTCTTATCAGGACTGGTTGCATTGTCCTCCTCTGTGGCCTGGTAAGGCTGCTCTCCCCTCACAGGGAGGTGATCAAAGAGCCAGCCCATGAGTTCATGTCAGAAATAGTCCCTGTTTACCTTACTAGGGTACCCACTTGGATACTGAACTACCATGGGATACATCCAAGGAGGGGTTCTAGGTTATATCCATATATGGTCCTTGGTTGGAGAAACAGTCTCATAAAAGACCCCTGTGCCCTGATATATTTGGTCCTTTTGGAGCTCCTGTCTTCTCCAGGTCATACTAACTCCTTCTTTCAAATGATTCTCTGCATTCTGTCGGAGGTTTGGTTATGAATCTCAGCATCTGCTCTGATACACTGCTAGGTAGAGTCTTTCAGAGGCCCTCTGTGGTAGGCTCCTGTCCTGTTACTTGTTTTCTCCTACTTCCAATGTCCACCCCATTTGTCTTTCTAAGTGGGATTGATCATCTTACCCTGTATCCTCTTTTTTTGTTTTTCTTGTTTAGGTGTACAGATTTTAGTAGGTTTATCCTATCTTATAGGTCTAGTGCCCACTTATAATTGAGTATAGACCCTGTGTGTCTTTCTGCTTCTGAGATACCTCACTCAGGATGATCTTTTCCACCATTTGTGCAGTGCACTTTTTAAATTAATGATGGGATGTAGGAGGATCCAGACCACTATGAACAATTCTACTTCACCGCAGTTGGTCCTGAGTTTATTAGAAAGCAGGCTGAGCCAGTCTTAGCAAATAAGGTAGTTAGCAGCCTTTCTCCATGGCTTCTTCCTTTGTTCCTGGCTCCAGGTTCCTGCACTGATTCCCCTTCATGATGGGTTTTAAGTTGCAAAATGAAATAAAACCTTTCCTCTATAAGCTGCTTTTAGCAATGGTGCTCATCATGACAAGATAAAACTAAATAATACATCATTAATATGCCCAGTGGAAAAAATCAGCGATAATATTCCTTCATTCTATCAAAGGATTAAGAAAAAAAAACCTTTATAGATGCAAATTTACTGTTTGTCTTTTAATGGTGACACATCCTGAAAAAAAAAACAAATTGTTATTTATTCTGTGATTGTGTGAATGTTACTTAATAAGCTTACAGAAACCTTTACAGTAGAACCTACGATGCCCCATTTGCCATACACTGTGCATCTTAGACTACATACAGGTAGCTTGTGCTAAGCAAGGTTTGCAACTGTAGTAAAATGACTTTTGTGTATATGAACACATCTATTCACACAAAAGGTACAGTAAACATACTGGGCCAGAAGAACTTTACAGGTTCGTTTTAGTGATACAGGACCGCAGTCATATTTGTAACCTTACCATGCATGGAACTCCATGACGCAGCACAAATCCAAGGGATTTGGCTATCTTTATCTGCCTGGACAGCTCTAGGTTGCAAATGTAAGTAGATTGAACTCAGTTCCTTAGGCTTAGAAATCAAGCAGTTTTCAGGTGTAGCTATCCTCACAGCCCTCAGCTTATGGTCTTACGTTTAAAATGGAACAGGAAATATCCATTTGTTTAGCAAACAAGCTATGTCCTTACGTGGATTGTCTGCTCAACTGTTGAATGAAAATTTCCAACATAAAGATTAAACCATAAATCTCAAGTTACCCTAACACCAGCTTCAGTGTGCTTCAAAGTTTTCCCTAAGAAAAACAACTAAAATCAATTTCTTAATTCACTATAGAAACGAAGCTTATTATAAGTTACAGGTAGCATTTTTAATGAGACACAAACTAGTTTAAAGTCTGTGGTTTTATGAAGTGTTTGGAGAAACAAACTTGCAGTGATTTCATTACTACTCTGAGGAATGCAAACTCTTTAATGAATAGCTGAGAAGTTAAGAAGACAGGATCAGATCTGTGAAACACATGGTTTCATTACATAGCAAAACTGAGTAGGAAGATAGAAATAATTATTTATAACTTGTAAGACTATCAACAAAATCTACTTAGCTAAGTATCACAGCTATTTAAGAAAGGGCATTGAAGGCAGATATTTTCTTAGCTGTCAGTTTCTCTAGTTACATTGCCATGTGTCTAGAATGCTAATCCCAAAGTTCTTCTGCAGCAAAAGGCAATCTTCATAATTCCTAGGGAGGCTCTTCTGAGAGTGAATACACTAATGTACATTAACCTTCAACCCATGGGAATAATGGCATGTGGTGGCATCAATAAATCTTAGTGATGCTAAGTAAGTGACTACAGCATTAGGAAACGCATGCATTTTGTGTTTCAGAAAGAGAGAGAGAGAGAGAGAGTTGGGTATTGATCTAAATCAGGACTTACTGATAGATCATGGAAGGTCTATAGGGGGAAAGCTAGAACATGTTAATGCTTACATGGACTGAGAAATCAGCTATTTTAGAAGCAACCAGACTGTGTTATAAATCCATGATGTCTTTACATCATTGTCCTGTTAAGGAAATGTGACTTGTTAACAAGTTTTGATATTTTAGAACTCTTCTTATGAGAGAAGGTTCATGCATCTCAGGCTGGCCCTAATCGTGATATATACTTAAGGATCACCTTGAGTTTCTGATCCTCCTTTCTCCATCTCCTTAGTGTTTGTAATAAATAGAAGGACCACCATGCATGTTTTATGGTGTTCTAGGGAGCAAACCCATGGCTCTGTGCATTCTCTGTGAGCAGTCTATCTACTGAGCAGCATCCAGGCCCAGTTTATACGTTCTGTGGGTGATTTCTTTCTAAAATCATATTAAGCATGTTAAATGCATTTCAACTCTGCATAACCCTTTAAAAACAAATATATTGAAGATAATTTAAACATGATTCTGATATACGTTACACATTCGTATAATGTAGGGTAGCTAGTAGGTATGCTTAACTATGTAATTCTTCATTATGAAAACAACCCAATGAATAATGAATAATGTAAGAAGTAGTTTTAAGGCAGCCGGAAAATTGTATGATTACCAGAAACCTCCAAATATAGATATTAAAGAATCATGTTTTCCATCTTTGAAAATTTATGAGAGAAAAGATATATGTGGTAAAGCACATCTTTTTATGCAAAAGTGTGTGAACAACTTCTTATTTATACTGAAGTGATTTCTGCAGAGGACATTTCAGAATAAATCTGGCAGAGTCTTTTAGAGTTGTGATCCTAAAAGAAAGCTGATGAAATACAGGAGACTAAAGAGACAGCTCTGAACTGTCTCTTTGCAGTAATATATATATATATATATATATATATATATATATATATATATATTATAGATATAGATATATCTGCAATCTGATATTTTATCTTTGCTTTCATGCTTTGAAATCTGAAATTTAGACTATTAATGTAGATTTTCTAGAACTATTTTAGAAATGCAATCTTGCCTATTGTGTATTTTTCATAAAATGTCTTTCTGCAAGTTCATTCTACACGCTTCACAATGATCTCATTATGCAAGCAACGTAGAGCTGTCTCAGTTCAAAGATGGTTTATGCATTTCATTTCCTAAAATATCACTGGTCAACAAAAAATGGTCAGTAGGAGCTTTGTACTTTTCACAGAGGCCCCTGTGGAGATAATAATTTATGAAACACAACTGAGAGTTCAATTAAACCTAAATACTTAAATTCATTTTTCAAAACAAAGAAAATAAGTACATAAAATTCACTGAATTCTCACCACTCAGTCATGTATAATGACTCAAAATCAAATTTTATCCTGCCTCTTTATTATTTTTAAATTAAAATTCATTTCTTGCTGGCCAATGTTCTCTCTATTTTGGAAGTGTGCGCACTTCCAGCTCATGAGTAATGTGCTGTTTCTTGAAATAAGCATGGATGAGCAAGCTCAGAGCTGTCTCTTGGCATGGTTAAACCTGCTGATCCCCAGATATTTTTCTCCTTCTCAGACATCAAAGGAAGTTGGAACCTGGGATTTGTTTATGATCCCAGGTGTTCTCTATCTCTGGCATGAGCTGAATATCTAACACGAGACTACAGGATTTCCTGTGTGATTTTCACTACAAAACTCCCATGAATAATTAACTAGTAAGACAAAAAAAATCTTTTGTGATGGTGAATCTTCCTTTAGGATAAAATGTCAGAAAATGCCCCATTTTAGGTTATTTCACTCTTCATTATTCCTGAAGAAAAAACAACAACAACAATAACAACAACAACACATTGCTCTTCTATAGCCTGGCTGATCTAAAGGCTGTAGACGTTCTTGGGACTGTATCAAACATTCTCTGAAGCGTTACTTAATTCATGGCCTCCTTTCACTTTCCAGTCTGAACCCTGTGAATGGATATGCAGCTGATTTTCAAAAGGTTGATAGTACATAAAACTTAGATATAATTACTTTAATCACACTGAAAAAAGATCAATTTTGATGTTATTTTGCATATATGTACACAAAATTTACTTTCAAATTCCACTTGCTCAGTCTTGGAGAGAGTCACAGTAGACTTACTACCCCCTCTTTGCTTTTTTATGAATTGCATGTTCTTGCATTAAAGACACTGTTAACAAAGGCATTCATAGACATTATCATCAATGTTATACATCACCAAAATTAGATGCTCTAGGGACATGCAATGAAGGCAAGTCTGAATTTATAAATGTCAGGTCCGTTACCTTCTTTACATTTACGTGATTATTTTTATGCCATCACAGAGAACTTTGTCAATACATGCAAACTAAAGAATAATATCTTTTAAAAGGAAAGCATAGGAGTATACATACTATAAGGGACACATTCATACTGCACTTCAAGGTATTTGTAAGTTCCTGGACACGGGTCTGGAAAAACATCAGGGCCTGCCACCACTGCACACTGGGTTCTGTTATTGCATCTGAAATCAAAAGAAATAAGGAAATAGTAAATTTATGCAGGCTTAAATCATCATGAACACCAACGCTGATGCTATTTTGCTTCAGTTACGTAGCATTAAGGAAGGTTTGCTGATATAGGACTTCAGACTTATGAAAGGAGGGTCTGCTTTAAAAAGTCAAACGCTAATATCTCCATCTGTGTACTCTGCTTAGAGTAACTCATATTTTCTTAAATGGGGCATAATTCTGAGGTAGCAATAAAGTATTGCTGAAGACATAGAATGACATCCACAGGCCACTGGCAATGTGGATTCGGGGAAGGACCATTTAGGAGGAAAGATCCATTCCCATTTCAAAAACCTGTACTTAACAGAACATAGCTAAGTATTTTCGTAGACAAGTTGTAAAACTTCAATGAATGTGATAAAAATTCGTTTTAAATGAGTGAAAAGTTATCCGTAAAACCTTTGTCCATACTTAAAAAAAATCAGTAAAAAAGTATTTTAGGTTCAATGAGATGGTTCAACTGGTTAAGTTGTTGGATGTCAACCATGCCTGATGAACTGATTTTTATCCCCAACACTAATCAGGTAGAGAGGAAAAATTTAATTCCTGTAACATGTTGGAATGTGCACTGACACACAAATAAGGACATTCACACAAATATGTTTAAAACCGTCTTAAACTCACCATTTAAGTACAGAAATCTATTTATTTTGCATTTATTTATTTTGCATATTTGCTATTAACTGCATAGTAACACCATTTTAAAGAACTGATTCTCCGTGTTTTTTCAGTTCATCTAATAATGACCAACATCACAGATTACATGTCATTTACATCAATATTATGTGATTTGATAATATTTATTTACATTTCTGAAGAGAATAAAAAATACTACTATTATAACAGAAATACAGACTTGGGCGCTTGCATGGTAAACGGATTAAACCAATTTTGGCTGATTCAGCCTCGAGCATAAAGATACATATAATTTAATTCAATCACCTCAGATAAAAATCTTGCTCAGAGAGAGTCTCATTACTGTACATTTAACTCAAAAACTTTCTGGGTTCAATAATTTATACATTAGTAAACTATGGTTAATGGTTTCCATAAAACCATAATATTGGCATGGTGTGTATGGGATGGCCATACTGACTATTCTGTTTTATGTTCTTGCTTATCCGTTTCAGGTTTGGAAAACAACTTCAACCCTACCTTTTTGTTTGTTTGGTTTTGGGGTTTTCTTTGTTTGTTTGTTTTTGTTTTTCAAGACAGGCTTTCTCTCTGTAGCATTGCCTGACCTATGCTCACTTTGCAGAGCAGGCTGGCCTTGAACTCACAGTGATCTACCGGCTCTGCCTCCCTGAGTGCAGGGATCAAAGGAGTGAGCCAACACTATCAGCTCCTATCACTTTCTTAAATGTTTCATTCCTTGATGAAATCCATGCCTCAGAAGACTCCTAGGACCTTGACACAATATGAATATTCAGGCACAGGGCTCAGTTTGATTTAGAGTAAAAAAAAAATGTATCTACTTGAGATTAACATTTCTCAGGATGAATGAGAATTTTATTTAGTCTCAAATTAAGATGGAGGAATTTCTGAAGCTCCAAAACATTTTATGGTATGAGTCAAAGATTAATTCAAGTAAAAAAAAAAACATATTCAGCACAGCACTTAACCTAAAGAGTTAACAAATACTACTGTTCTCCCCTCTAGCTCTGCCCTCTGCTCTCTTAGCCGGGATGCTGTATCTTAACAGTAAGGTAAACGTGACTGTTGCCTAACATGCAGGACAACTGCGCAGTGTGCTGTAGTATCCTCATGGAAAACAACGCTGCTTCCCAATTACAGAATACGTATCACAGAATACGTGTCACATTAAATTACAGAATATTTGTAACTAAAACAATGCAATGTTCCCATATTACACAAATTACAGGTAGATTATTGATCTGTACTAACGGAAATTTAAACAGATGGCCTTTACTTATGGTTTTAGTTACCTTTGTGCCTTACTTCATGTACATCTAAGATGAGCTTGCAGCTAATGAGACATTACAAGTGAAGAGATACAAAAATTTTAAAACTACCACGTGATGATACATGCACCATGTCTTATGTAAAACAGGACCAAATATTGTAATTTGTATTCTTAGAATAATTTACTACTTCAGTATAAAGTGCTGAAGAAAGGAAGAAAAGCATGTTGAAATCTGTGGAATGTTCTCTTTATCTAAGGTTACATTTTAATCCTTGTATAAAACATAACATAATCATAGTACTCGGTATTTAAATATTTTGAAGACATGCTAAATTTGGAAAACAAAATTGAAAGAAATATTTCCTCTTAGTTTTCTGCTAGTACTTCAGCCACTTTGAATCAAAAGAAATTAATTTCAAGTTAAGTCAAAATTTTTTGAGCAATTCCTACTTTTACAGTAATTTCAAAATCAAAAGTAAAGTCATTTTAATATTGGGAAATATAATAATTCAACATTTTCATGTGCTGAGCTTTGATGATTCATTGTTTATTTTTAATATAAATATAAATTAAAATGATTTCAAATATTTTGAAAGCTTATACTATAGATACTTTTAAATTCAAAATAAACAATAAAAGATTGTAATAAACTTTAAATGAAAGACTGCTCAAAAAAACTTTAATCCACTAATAAAAAGAAAACATCCGAATCATAAAATATTTGAAGAATTATTTACATTGATATCATTTGCAGTATTGTTTTCATTAGATTATTTTTTGTGAAAATCATCTCTAATATCAGTGTCATTAAAAGCTGACACTGAAAATTGTCAAGTAGAATTCTAAAATATAAAAATAAATTAAAACTCCACCAAAACCAAACCAACCAACCAATTTAACCAAACTAACTAATCAACCAACCAAACTAAAAGCCCCAAACCCAAAACTCCTAAAATTGTAGTTTTAACAAATATATCAGTGAGTTTTTTTAACCCCAGGCAAGCAAGAAAAGCAAAGTACAGGAGATATATTCTTCTTCAGGGTTGAGCAGACCAACTGTTTAATAGCAAGATGTCATCTCTGTCGTCAATCATACACAGCATTACTAAAGAGATCAGGCTGTATTTGTGTACATACTGGTGTGTATACGTATATGACAACAACAATTAAATAAAAGAGGTCATGAATTTGGGAGAGAGCAGATGGAGTACATGAGAGACTCTTGAGGAAAGAAAGAGATAGGGGAATAATGCAATTGCATATTAATTAAAATAATGAAGCACAAATATAAATTTAAAAGTAAATATATAACAATTAAACCACGTAAGGATGAACAATTAAAAACAAACAAAAGGCAAAACAAAACTTCCAACTTCATGACAACTTCTTTCTCACATGCAAACTATTTTCCTTTATATATTCTAGGATAAATTCAAGATTTTTGGAAAAAGTATTTCTTCTAGTTATGTAAACTTAGAAGTGTTCACATATATCCTATATTGCATTATTTTTAGTTGATCTCATTTTACCAGTTTATGAACTAATGAAATTATACATGTTTAAGATATGTTCTGTGATCTTTTAATGCACGTACAAGTAAAAAAAATGACTCCCATATATCAAGTTTATTAATATATGCTCATCTAACAGAGTCACATCTTTCTTTGTTGTAAGAAATTGTGATCTACTCTCATTGTAAACTTGAAAATGAATAACTGAGGTCACCATTCTGAAAACTTGATCTCCAGCGTTCTGTATTTCTAAAACATTACATCCTTTAATCACCAAACCTCAACATGGGCAACCTCCATTCTGTGCTGTTTCCATAACATTCATGGGCTTATATTCCTGGAATTGGGATTTAAACTGAACAAATTCACACAGAAAACAATTTCAGTCCTATAACCGTGTATGCAGTGTAACAGTGACTTCTAAGTTATAATCTCTCCCTCACTGAACTAACAGTGGCTGGCTAGAATTATGAATCTTTTCAATTAAAAATAGATGGAATTGAATCTACATTATTTTATGACCATCTGCGTATGGCGTCATTTGGAATCCGAATCTCCTTCACTTGAATGTAACGTGAGCCAAATAAATTGAAGTGTCTGCTTGAATTCATATCTGCAAGTTCATTGAATAGCAATCCCCGCTTTTCTCTAAGTGTAGAGAGCAATCACCCACAGGACCACCCATATTATATAGAATGCTAATGTATGTACCTTCTTATTCTAGTATATTATAAAGAATGCTAATTTATTTTATATAACCCTCCTATAATGTAGATAGACTGTTATAAGTATAATATAATGCTTCTTATATGGTGTCCTAATAAATATATTCAGGAAACCTGGACTAAAAGGTGAAGTGGAAGTTTCAGGTTTCTTTGAAGACTCAGTTGAGTCAGGTGATGTTTTGCTAGAATCTGTCTTGTGTTGTTTTGCTGTGAGCTCTCATGCAAGGGGCATGACTTTGGCCAGCTGATAACATCCTTGGTTGGACTCTGAGGAGAGGAAATATATAGAAGCCCACGAACAGTGCAACTTCACTGTTTGGATCGTCATTGCTGCGCTTATCTTGTTTTGACACTTGACTTTTCAGAAAGAACTGTTCCAGAGAAATTCTCAGGGCACTCCAACTGGGTCTTGTGCTTTTCACAGACTTGTTCTGATCTGCTGAATCATGCTGGTTACCATTGCTGCTTGGTGTTAACCTTTGGATTGGACTGGTGGTATCTGAACAGCGAAGACTGGACACATCGCAAGGAACTACTTCTAAAAGGTCTATAACCCTCTTTACCTATTAACCTTCTTTCTCTCCCTACCTCTGGTCAGTAGGTGGAAGGGAGGTATATGTGTTTAAGAACCACAACTAAAGTGGGCTTGATGAAAAATACAAGCCTACAAAAAATAAGTTAATACACATTTTCTATGCTTATATTTTTCTTAAGTGGTGTGTCCCCTTTTCCAAGTGTTAACGAAGAAGAACATTAATAAGTGAGTCTATTTTATGGAATTCCTTGTTCTATCTTATTATTTTGTTTGCAATTTTTTCATGGTATTTTGTGACATTGATGAAAATCATTCCTCTGTTCTCTGAGCTATAAAAAAAAAGATTAAGGGTGTCATAGAGTCATTTACTTTAGAACAAAATTTTTGTGTTTCAAACTAAACTTTATAAACAAGATAGCTAATAAGGCAGAATAGCACCTTGAGAATAAAAAAAGACATTTAATTTGTATATTAAGAAAATTATTAAAACCCACAAAAGGCAATTCATGGTGTATGAGGAAAAAATTATTCAGCTTTTACACACTGATGGTTAATAAAGTGCCAACACACATATACATATACACACACTTGAATGATGTTATAAATAATTGAAGGGAAATAATTGAAGTCAAAAGCATTTGCTGCTCTCCATGTGACCTGGGTTGGTTTCCTTCATTAAAGCTGGATGGATGGCTCACACAGCCTGGAACTCTAGGACCAATATCTGATGCTTCTGAACTTCTTAAACACCTGCATTTATGTGCATATATACTCTGCCTCCCACATAAACACAATTAAAATGTTGAAAAATAACTCTGAAGCATAATTCAAAAGTAACTATGAAGTGTAGAGGTTTCTCTAGTTTCAGTTATATCAATACACAACTGTTGTTTTCATCCTTGATCTGAGAAGTATACTTTTGCAGTGAACAGCTGTGAATGTAGAAACTCATGGCTGCTCTGTAGTGCTGTGGATAAAGAGACAACTGAACACTTAGTCCAAAAGAACATATGTACTATCCCCTTAAGTCACAGGACACACTGGAAGAGGAAGCAAAAAGGACACCAAAGCCGAATGACAAAGAGAAGGGCTCTGACACTCTCTTCTGGTCATGATGTAGGTAATAATGAACTCACAGCTGTTGCACTCATCTGCGTTGGGTTTACACAAGACTGAGCCTCTCAAAAGTCAGTCATGGATAGGGGAGAGGCTCACAGAAGGCCTGGTGAACTACTGATCATTGGTTAAATCACCTTCAGTTGTATAGCCACTGAAGAGCTTACTGTGATCCAATGGATTCGTTTTACATCCTTGGTCTACATGGTATACAGCCTCAGATAGGCTTGTCAACATACTCATTGATAAAATAACCACACATGGGAATGATATCTACAGACTGACTGTATACCACATTAGAGCCACTTTTCTTTTCTTTCTAAGATCCTATAGCTCTAAAGATTGGCCAACTGAGAGTCTGGTAGCTATGAAGGAGATGATGCGAATACAGAATGGGTTTGTAGCAGGAGACAGTATCTGAATTATATTGTCATGTTTCTTCCTCTGAGACAGAGCACCTGCTTATATTATGTCATGTTCAATGGAACCCATATTTAAATTATTTAAAGGATGAATTTTTTCTGAATTGATGACTTTATAATTTGATACAAGCTAAACCTTCAAAAATTCTTTACTAGAATTGATACATTGTTACTTTTTAACTATTATTTTTGTAAGATTCTTTCAGAGCTTTTAAAATATATTTTCTTTGCATTTAAAGATATACATACATTTATTTCAAGTACTAATTCCATTTCTATATAAAATTTGCAGGTACTAGTTACTTAAGGTATCTGTCACAATGTCAATCTAGCTAGCATATGTTCATACATCATTATCCTGTGTTTATTGGAATATTTCCACCACTCTTCCATGATGTTCCCTTATTCTTAGGTTAAGGAGTTCTGTTGTAGATCTATCAAGTAGTTTTGGTCATACTGAGTCAATTGTTTTCTTCATTTCAGCCATGGGTAGGTTCTGAAGTGCTCTTTTTATTACAAAAAGAAGCTTATTTGGCAAGTAGTGAGAACTACTCTTATTTATGGGCCCTCCCCTATCAGTGGGCCAGGGAGGAGATGAGGAAGGGATGGGGAGAGTGGGAGGGAGGGGGCTACGGCTAGAATACAAAGTACATAACCTGTGATTAATATAAAAATAAATAAATTACTTTAAAAAAGGAATACATGTGTGTACCATACACATACATGTGTGTAACAACAGTTCACGGGGTAAAAAGAGGCACTAATTTGAAAGATCAAGGAAGGGTAAATGGAAGAGTTTGGAGGGAGGAGAGGGGGAAATGATGGAATTATAATATCAAAAACTAAAATAAAAAATTTAAAAAATCAAATAAAAAGACAATATGTATTAGCTTGCAGATAGTTAGAATGTTAGCTTAGAAAAGGGGCCATAGCAGGGTCTTTGCTGGACTCCAGGATCCCACCAGGTACACTTAGTTGGCTAGGATTAGAGCACCAGTGATACACATTTCTTTTCATATTGAGAAGGCTGAAAGTCCAATTAGACAATCATTGGTTGCTCCCAAAATACAGGCGTCATTACTGTACCATTGGGAATACGTTGCTATGCTGGTCATTGTTGTGGTTTGTAAGCCTTACAGCTATGTAGGACAACCGACTGCTTTTCTTCCTTGGCGGCTTGCCTAACTCCTCAATGTACCATACGATGTAATCCTCGGGGAGGAGGTTTCCAAGTCTGTTCTGGAGTGATTTTTGTGTCCAAAATGTGTGATGTTTTCAGCAGTAGGATTTCACCCTGAACTTCTGGGAGGCACCAAAAAGAAATGGAAAATCCTATATAATCATGTTATTTTGTACAAATAGTTTCTACTTTATTTTAAAAACCTGTGTTCTTGGCATATATGCGGAGGTCAGAGGAAACCTCAGGTACTCATCTTCAGGCACCTTCCACTTTTCCCAGAGATGAGGTTTCTCATTGATGTGGAACTGCACCACATGGAAGAGCCTCCCTAGCACATGAGCTTCCAGGACTGTCTGTGCTTCCCAGCCGCACTATGCTGGGGACGACAGGAGTGTTCCCATGTCTAACTCAAAAGTCCAAGGGATCCAAACTCAGATCCTCATGCTTGCAAGGCAAACACCTATTGACTGAGCCATGTCTCCAGCCATAGTGTTCCTTTGTTTGCCGATTGTTTAATTAAAAGGAACAACATTTCAAAACTTTCTGATAATTAGCATTCAAACATTACAAGTCGAATGCATTTATAAATTCCGAAGTAGACCTTACTATTCACTTAATTATGTCGCTTAATTAGAAGAATGTCTGAGGTAGAAACAGGCTTGCAGTATTTTTAAAAGTGCAGTTTCCATTTAATTAGTAGCATTTTGGGAAACAAGTAAAATATGAAACTGGGGATGCCATGTTCTGATTATTTATACACACACACACACACACACATACGCACACATATATATTGTGATTATTTTGGTGCTTAAAAGCAATGGGTAACCCAATGAAAATATTATCCAGAAGGATGTATACAATTTCTAAGTGACTGAGTTTAAGTTATATGATATTTATTATTTAAGCTACGCACAAACATATTTGCTTTATTATATAGCATAAAATGGCTGATCCAAAAATTAAAATCTCATAAATATTTAATTAGAAATTAAAACTATTTTATATAACTTTGTAGGTACTTAAATAAAACATTCAAAATCCAAATTTCAGATTTTTCTTAGTCCAACCTAAAAATGTAAAGAAGAAAGCATATACGTAGTTTAGGAAAATTCACTTTCCTCCCTCACATTGGACCATCATGTCAATACATTTTATACCTGAAGAGTTTTAATTAAAATTCTCTTGGTTAATTTGAATTTTAATAAGAAATACTTACATACAATAAGTTATGCTGCAATTCAAAACCATCTCTATTTTTGAACCAATGTTTTTTTTCCTAGCTTTGCCAAAGAGCTCCCTGCAGATAGAAAATGGTAAACTATCTGTTCACTATTTGAAGCTAAGATAACGGGGAATAAGGAGGTATAGTCAAAGAAAGTGATTATTGTTATATATATGTGTATATATATATATACATATACATATACTTCACATTAAGAAAAGATCTTTTTAATCAAAAGACATTCTCAAAATGTAACCACTGTGCAAACTACTACAATCATGCTTTATCTCTCCGTATTGAAGGTATGTACTATGCTACGGAGAAAGGCAAGGGAAGTTATTGCTGCAAGATATAACATCCCAGCATGTTTCTGGTATCATGTTTCTGATGACATGCCCTGCACATCCCTCCATTACTACTTCCTGTCTCCTCCTGCTCCCTTCCTCACACCATCAAGGCAGCTCCGTTTCCTGTGAGTCCACTCAGTCCACAGTGTGTGCCTTCTCAGTCAGCTTTCATACTGCTCTTTCTATCAGCTTGCCTTCATCTTCATGATGGCTCCATTTTTTAAAAAAATTTTCCAAATAAAAAAATGAACTCGTTAGCATGGTATGCCATACTCTTCCCATGTAGCCTGAACTTTCTGATTAAATTAGTCTCTGGGGGTTCTAGAACGAAAAATGCAAAACATAAATATTTGAAAGTGAATCTGCAAGCGATAATATCTTTCATTTATGTGTTATAGGAAAGCTTGGAGAAATTAAGTAATTTCCCCAAGGCTTTGAAACAATGAGGACCGTGGGAAAAGAACTAAATTCTCTTTACTCCCATCTCACAGTATTTCAAATTTTCTTTCTTTAAAATGCTGATTGAATTAAAAATACATACTATTAGATATTACGTAGCATTGTTGGCCCTTGTAATCATTGATAACACAGATTTTTTTAGTATTGAATAAAGACTTTTACATTTAATCAGCATATGTTGAAAGACTACCCATGTATGGTTGCAGAAAACATAGGAGCTCAAAACCTAGAAAATAAATTCACATGGCCTGGTAACGGGCACATAATGGATTGTGAGCAAGAATGGGTATACATACATACATACATGCATACACACACACAAGCCCAGGCGATGTGAAAATATACATAACATGTAAGTATTTAGCCGTATCCTTCAAAAAGCATGTTTAATTGTTAGTGTTTGAGACCTCAGAATGCCACCTTGTTTGGCGATATGCTTGTGGCAGTTGCAAAGAAATTGAGATCAGAACATATTGAAGTAGGATGGTCCTCTAAGAAGAGGACACCTAAGACACACAGAAACAGATCCACTCATGGAGACTGGCATGTGATGGCAGAGGCAAACAATGGAATGAAGTAGCTGCTAACTTAGTAAGGATGATACTTCCCTAGGTACTACTTGTCTGGCACTTCAGCTATTCTGGCCCCACAGCTGCAGAAGAGAAACTGTCTGCTTTTTAACACCTAGTTCACAGCACTTTCTCGTAGTTGTCCTAGGGTCTAATGTACACTATCTGTCGAGAATAAAGAATATTGGGGCATGTTTGTTGGAAAAATTGACACCAAAAAATGACTGCTATAGAATGAATATTAATCAGTTTGGTGAATTTCGAAGGGATAAAGTGCAAAGTATTTCAGGCAGTTCACAAGACCATGAGGCAGAAGAAGGAGGGTCCCTGTGAGTTCACAGCTTGTATAGGCTACATAGAGAGAAAGTTCCCAGATAGCCAGAGTTATGAGCTAACAATCTGTCTTTTAAAAGAAGTGAATTTGTCATTTCAAAGCACAGCTTAACATAGTGTTGGGAATGTAGGAACCAGTGGATTTTTTAAAAAAATAATTCTTCCAGTACAGAGAAATGCAAAGATCTTGGCTGCTTTTGATCACCATGGCACTCTTATTCAAAATAATAAAAAAGGGGGACATTTGCTCAAAGCGAATTTAAGGTTTATGTTAATATTTTTAAATGTGAAAGGTTTTTTGTTTTCTTCTTTCTCGGGGTGTTTTCTAAGCTGTATACATTTTATTTGCTGTTGTATGACTTATGAGTATGCTCATGTAAGCATTTTACTACTGAGTGAAATCACAAAGAAATTGCTAATGAAGACTATCAGATTGTACCCACTGTAGCTCCTTAAAAAAGGTGCTTTTCACACATATGGTTTTTGAATTACACACAGAGATTGGGAAGCAGTTTAGCATAAAGTAAGAACATTAGCTTTGAAATTAGACAAACATGAGAATCAATCATAGGTCTTTACCAACTATTACAGATTTTCGACTTATTTACTCTCCTCTGAGCCCCAAACTGCTCATTTCCATAACACAGACAGGACAGTTCCTGCATTTCAGACTTTACTGTATGAATGGATGGAAAATCATACATTATGTATTCACACACCGGTAGTCACAGAACGCTGTTTGTGGAAAATGCATAAGAGGAGGAATGGAAGAAAAGGGAGGAAGAGGAACAAGAGGAGGAGGAAAAAGGAGGATGGAATGTGGGAAACTAAACAGAAGAAAGGACAGACTCAGGACTCATTTAGAAAAGTAATGACACAGAAAACTGATTTTTTTCCTTTTTCTTCTTTTTAAATTTTTTTTACAAGTTTTTATTTTATTTTATTTTTGAGACAGGGTCTCTCTGTGTAGTCCTAGGTGTTCTGGAGTTCACTATGCAGACTAGCCTGGTCTCAAACTCACAGAGATATTCCTGCCTCTGCCTTCCAAGTGCTGGGATTAAAGGTATACCCCACCATGATGAGCCAAGAACTACTTTCTTAAATCACTATTACTTTCTTGTTTTTCTCTGTATTTCTAGATACACAATGATTAACTGACAGGTTTTCTTCAGAGCATACTCAGATCTCATGACTGCGTGGTACATTTTAAGCCATGCATTAGAATGGCATAGAACATAAAAGAAAAAAAAATTCACAAAATTCAAAGTGGACTTTGGAAGGAGAGAGGTGGTCCCCAAAAGTAATTATTAAAATTCTGTTTTCTGAATGCATGGGGGAATATACTTGGAATCTTACAACACAGGAGGCTGAGGCAGGAGGACCATGCTTTTGAGCCTGGCAGGAGTACATACAGTGTTCAAGCCCAGGCAGGGCTAAACAGTGAGATTTGGTTTCAGAAAGAAAAGCGATTTCACAACTAAGTGATACAAGGTGGTCTGAAGTATTTTTAAAATGTGGACATATTTTTTTGTAATAAATATCAGTCAACATAATACTTCATATAAGGTGTTTTATTTTGGTATTTATAAATAGTCTCAATAGAAACTTATTTTCAAACATTATTTTTCTTTCTTTTTTATTTTTAAAAATTAATATTTTATCACATTTTCCTTCCCTTTATTTCTCCCAGACTTTCCCCACTGCCCTACCTACCCAATTTCATACCTCTTTCTCTCTTTAGAAAACAAACTAATCAAAAATAAAATATAATTATATTTCTAAAGGAAAAAATAAACCACACACGCAAAATCAGTAAGACATAATATACCCAAACAAAGCAGTATGATACCTAAAGTCTACAAAAATAACAGTCATTTTATTTTTGTTGGCCATCACCAACAATGGGAACTACACTTAAGTGTGAGTAAGGTACCAGTAAGACTCCTTTTAAACATTATTAAAGTCATCTTTAAAATCCCTTTTTCCACTAACAAGTCTCAATAAATAGGGTATGTTCTCACCCTCCAGGACACAGGCCTCCCGATTAGGAACTTTTATTACAAATATCAAAAGCGTTTTCCAGTTTTTGATAAATGAGCATCCTGTACACTAGAAATGGTCTCATATTTAACTGTTGGATCGGAAATATTAGTAATTTTTGATAGGCTCACAGAAAAGATATAATGGATTCTGTGATGTTTTAGTGAATCAGGAAATAAAACACTAAATGTTTGTATTCGCAGTCACATTTATCTCTTTTTAATTCTAATTTCTTTGTGTAGGGCTTTCAAATATCATCACAATATGTTGTAAAAATCATTTCTGCAGTCTAATGGACAGTTAATGATTTGATAAAAATTTCTATCCTCTTCTCATACAGACAGTGCCTTTGCAAGCTCAACCTTTGCTCTCAATGTTTTAAAACTACAAGGAAAAATAATTTCCTTTCAAGGACATAAAGGATGAGAGCAGAGCACGAATAATAAGCTAGTGATATGAATCTGTCACAATTATTGGATACCTACTTTGCTTTCACTTTCGCTTCATTATTGGACTGCTCAGACAGCAGAAGTCACTGAGAAAAAAAAAAGGCCTCATAAAGTGTGAGCAACTCTATGCCCTAAACACTCATGGGCTTTCCCAACTGCATCCCAGATAGTGGTCAAATTGTCCTCTTTAGTTTTTAAGAACCGAAGTCAAATTATTAGCACTCATTAGTATATTTGGTAGTCAATTTTATGAGTCCCTCAAGTAGCCCCTGACACAAACCAGACAAAACAAAAAAAATTTGAAATAATAATCCAAAAAAAAAACCCAACAACAATAAAACACAAAGGCTTTATTTATACCTCTACTCTTTGGAAATTTTAGTAATATGTCATTGCACAAAATATTCAATGGAGGAAACTTCACAAAAGATAAGATTGCTGATAATATGGCTGCTTATGAAATGGTAAAATGTGGACTTTCATTTGATCTGTTTGTTAGCATAATATTTCTTTGATTTTTGGGAGTTTTCTACAGCCATACCCATGTGCTTTGATCATACTCACCACTTCTTCTCTACCTTCAGATCCACCTCACACAGCCCCATCCTTGTGCCATTTTTGACTTTTTTGAAGAATTTAATATATGAGCATTGTACTTATATAATTTCCAGCCTCCTCTCTACTAACTCATTCTCTGCTCCCACAACTACCTCCCAAGTTCACGGCCTTTCCCCCCTATTTCTGAGTATGTGTTATTTTCACAATTAATTGTTTTAAAAATTAATTTGTTACAGACTAAGGAAACTTATCATGTCTAGTTTTGATTAATGTTTATAAAAATTTTATTGCATTATAGTTTTCTTGCTTAATATATACGTTTTACAGTCTTTAAAGCCTGTGATAGAGAGAGACACACACTGCTTTTTAATCTGAAACCTAAAAGCTGTTATTTGTCTTTGTAGATTTCTTTGTCCTATACTGTTCCTCTACTTTTACACTGTTAACTGATTGCAGCACTCAAAAAACAGAGATACCAGAAAATGGGCTGCTCCTCTAACACAAACATACATGAATACTCAACCATTTTCAGTTGAATAGTTTATTAATATCTTATAGCATTAATCAGTGATACGGAAAATGCACTATAATAGTATCAGATTCTATTTTATTTTGACTAGTTGTATAATTTTCAATTTGACCCAATTATTTTCTCATCTACAAAAAAGGAATTGAAATGTCAATATACCTCTTAAGCAACAAGGATAAAAATGACAAAATAACAATCATTCAAATTGTCCTAGGAGAGGTTTTGTAATTTTCTCAGCACAAAAAGAGTGAAAGCATAGACCATTAAAATGGAGTAAAAAAAAATCTAACCCACTGTACAAAGAATATTAATATATTATTAATCTGTCCAAAGAAAACAAAACATTGAGAAGCAAGGAATAAAGTACAAAGGAAATAACAATTCCTGGTGCCTGAAGGCATACATGTAAGTGGCAAACATAGCCCAAGAACGAAAAAGGAGTTAAGGCTCAAAATTTTTTTATCTTCAAGAATTTTAAAGTGCTAAAGCTATTGCTACTCTCAAGGATTAACTAACTATGGATATGCACATTTTTGTTACATTATCAAATCATGGAAATTTACCTAGGTGGTTATGATATTACAATAAACTTGTGTTCTGATTTTTATTAATACATTAATGACAGCATATCCTGACATTAACTATTACAAAGGACAAGGTAGTACTATTTTTTCATTAATTTATTTATTTATTCACTTTACATCGCAACCACAGTCACCCCTGCCTCTTCTCCCAATTCTATCCCCATATCCCCCTTATCCCATAACTCTCTTCCCTTCTCCTCAGAGAAAGGGAGGCTCCCCCATGGGTACTAACTCGCCCCGGCACATCAAGTTACAGCAGGACTAGGCATAGCATTATATTTAAAACTATGCATTTTCAAAGTAAATCGTAATTGCAAATTATAAAGATTAAGACTTCATTTTCTTATGTGTAGTCAATATGAGCAGCAATCACATATATTCACATTGTTAAAAACGATTACATGTGATTCTAGAAGCCAGAGTTTCATATGCTGAGAACACATAATAATTTATGGAAAACTTAAAAAGTTAAATAGTATAAATAACCTCAAGGGATGGATTTGAATTTATAGAACACATGTTTTCACCATGTCCTTTATCATTTCAGACAAGACTGCCAAAAATAAAAGAGGCCAGGTGTTGTGGCCAGGTGAGCTTTATTCCTAGCACTGGGAAGACAGATGCTGAAACACGCAGGTCGCTGAGTTCAAGACCAGCCTGTTCTGGCCTGTCAGGAATACACAGTAAAACCTTGTCTCAAAAAGAAAATGGGAATGTGAAATTGGTATAGGAGTGGATGCATTTTGATCATATTTACCATGACTCCTTTCCTCTCAGATCCACTTCACATGGCTCTATCTTTGTGACTATTTTAACTTTAAAATTTTGTTTCTTCTGTTGCTCTCCTTGTGGAATTCCTGTCCCCTCTAGGTCTTTCTATCTTTCCTTTCTTTCATAAATTTCCTGCACTCTGCCCAAAGTTTGGCTATGAGTCTTATCATCTGCTTTGATACCCTGCTGGGTAGAGTCTTTCAGAGGCCCTCTGTGGTAGAGGGTCTTTTCTGAGACTGATAATCTAACCAAGGACCATGTATGGATATAACCTAGACCCCTTGCTCAGATGTAGCCCATGGCAACTCAGTCTCCAAGTAGGTTCCCTAGTAAGGGGAACAGGGACTATCTCTGACATGAACTCAGTGGCTAGTTCTTTGATCACCTCCCCCTGAGGAGAGAGCAATCTTACCAGGCCACAGAGGAAGACAATGCAGCCAGTCCTAATGAGACCTGATAGCTAGGGTCAAATGGAAGGGAGGAGGACCTCCCCTATCAGTGGACTTGTGGAGGGGCATGGGAGGGGAAGAGGGAGGGAGGGTAGATTTGGGAAGGAATGAAGGAGGGGGCTACACCTGGAACATAAAGTGAGTAAATTGTAATAATTAAAAAAAAACAAAAATAAAATATCATATGTTAAGTGTTGTTTACTTATTTAGAGATTATAATCAATTCAGCTACAAAATAAATTTCAGTTCTCTACAAAAAATTATATTTTAAAGAATTTTACACAATGGAATACTACTCAGCAATTAAAAAGCAGGAAATCATGAAATTAGCAGGCAAATAGTGGGACCTGGAAACGATCATCCTAAGTGAGGTATCCCAAAAGCAGAAAGAAACATATGGTATATACTCACTTATATAGACCTATAGGATAGGAAGGTCACGCTGAAATCTACACACCTAGGGAGGATATACAGGAAGGAGGACCCAGGTTGGTATGATCAATGCTTGTTTGGATGAACAAATGGAATGGACATTGAGTGGAGGAGAAAACAAGCAACAGAACAGGAGCATGCCAAGGAGGACCTCTGGGGGGGGTCAACGTAGCAATGTATCAGAGAAGATATTAAGACTCGAGATCAAGCCTTTGGCAGAGGGTGAGAAGTGATGATAGAAATGGAGGAGGTTGGTGAGACTTGGAGAGAACAAGAGCTCCACAAAGACCAAATTGAGCAGGGCACAGGGGTCTTGTATGAGACCGTCTCTACAACCTACGACCACGTGTGGATGTGGCCTGGAACCCCTGCTCGGATGGGGCCCATGATAGCTCGGTGTCGGACTGAAGACCCTAGTGAGGGAAACAGGGACTGTTTCAGTCATGATCTTGATGGCTGACTCTTTGACCCTCCCCCATACAAGCCAGGGAGTGACAGACTGGCTAGATCCCAGGGGAGGACTTTGCAGCCAGCCCTGAGGTGACAGGATGAGCTGGGGTTGGATGGAAGGGAAGGAGGTCCTCCCCTGCTGGTGGACTTGGAGGGGGCAGGGAGGAGATGAGGGAGGTTTGGGGAGGGTGGGAGGGAATGAGGGAGGGGGCTACGCTTGGGATGCAAAGTACCTAACCTGTGATTGATAACAAAAAAATAAATTAATAAAATAAAATTTTAAAAATTTAATATATAAAGATTGTATTTACATAGTTCCTACCTACCCCTCCTCTCCTCCTAACTCCTATTGTCACCCTACAACTACTCCCAATTCCTCAGGGAAATATGTTGGTCAAGAATCACCTAATACCATCTTTTTAAAACGAGGAAACGAATGTTAAAAAAAAATGACCCCATGCAGCAGACTTCATTTTTCACATCAATAAAAGTGGACGGATACGTTGATGAGAGACCTCCTGTGAGGTTCTCAATAGTGCCTGGCGTGCAATGGCTGCTAAGGGGATTCTCAGTTTCCTTCATTCATTAGTTAAAGGTGGCAATAAGGTTTCATATTCTAAATTGTTCTTTCTCCCCTGGTTAGAGAATAGAGATGCAACTTATTAAACACTGAGCTTTCCTTGAAAGATGATCACATATCATAGAAAAAGACTGTTTTACAACAAAATCCCAAACCTTTTTAATGCAAATTACATCAGTGACTGATAAGAATGACAATGAAGAAAAAAAACAAAAACAAACTCTAAACTTGATTAACTAAGTGACCCAGAAAGGAATGCATTTCACTTCAATGTAGTCAAACCAGAAAAGTACTCGCTAGGCTGTTCTTCTTCAAAAACAACAATAGGAGAAAGCAGACTTCACTTTCTGACTGTTAAAAGCTACTCAATAGAATTCTGGGTTAAATTTAAAAGAACCCTTCCTTCCATGTATAAATAGTCTTCTATCCTTAAAGGTGGTTTTAGCTCTGGAAGATAACCACCCGGTCTCTCCCATGGCTCAGTTATCACAATGGAAGAGATAGTGAAAGAGGATAAGAGCCAGAATTCAGGGAGGACTTGAACAGTGTCCTCTGGACGTAATAGGATGATGGCTGCTCTCATGAACTCACTGCAGCTGTGACTGCCTGCACAAGATCAAGTCAGTCATCATTCCCACACAGAAGGGAGAAAGGTTCATGAGCCCCACCCCTAGCTGAGGAGTTCATCACTTCCGGGGGATGAAGAATTAGCTCTCTTCAGGAGTGTGGCTCTGGTAAGCTATGCATGGTCCCACACCCATGAGTTTAAGAACAGCACCATTAAGAGGGGACAGAGTTGGAAGGAAGTATGGAGTATGGAGTATGGAGTGGATCATGACCAAGTTAGGGGAGAGGTGGGTGTAAACATGAAAATACATTACGGCATGAATGAATTTTCAACGAACTAATAAAATGTTTATACTTAAAACGGGCTTTCCACTTTAGAGTTAAAGATGCTTTGAATTTCCATTTCCTCCATTCCATGTCTTTTTTTTCTCACATAGGACATAATCTCACGATAACCAGTAATCTGGGTACTTTAAGTAATGACACCTCTTTTGGAGACTTGAGAATACATTATGACAGGCTTTGAATACATAAACAATTCAATGGGCAACCAAGACAACAGGAAGAAGGAGCTACTTCATACAAATAAAAGCCAGGAGCAAGTACCTATTGAAAAGTGGAGCAACTAACTTCCATGCACTTCAGCCACCAGAGTTAAAGTGTTGGTGTTGTTGTTTAAGCTTGTTCGGGGCTGGATGAGCTGTTTGGAGATAAAGCACTTACTTAGTATTCTTGCTCCTTCCTACTGGTAATTCTAGTGTAGAAATATATTAGATTTTTGTGTGTCCAGTATCCCATGAGTACATATTTATAATTTGTTCTCTTCTATTATCAATGTATCAATATACAATGAACTTTTTAATGACAGGGTCTCTTATAGCCTAGGCCAGTCTCAAACTCTGTATTGCCAAAGACAAATTTAATTCTGCTTTGCTTCCTGAATGCTAGGATTACAGGCTTGTATCACCACACCTATTCTATGTGGTTGTGGGGATCAAACCCAGGTATTCTTGCATGCTAGGGAAGCACTCTACTATCCAATGTATGCTAAGTATATTTCTATACTACAGATACTGCAAAATTTATACAATTTATTTGGTTTTAAAATAGTCAGTGGTAGTTCCAGTTGATGGAACTGTCTGGGAAGGGTCAGGTATTAACTTTGAAGAGGAACGTGACCGGGGGGTAGGAGAGCAAGAGTTACCTTTCCCTCTCCCCTCTCTTTCAATGCTTATTGCTTACAGATCAGGATGTGAGCTCTCAGCTGTTTCTGCTACCATGCCTTTGTTCCAGCAGCACCTAAAGTTTGGAAACTGCACGCCAATTAAACACTTTCTTTTATACATGACCTTGGTCATGTAGTGGTATCACAACAATAGAAAAGTAACTAAGAACTAATCCTAAAGGAAAATTACTGTGATGACCTTTCCTTTAAGACATTTGTGTCTCAAGTAACTTGGACAAGGCCATAGGGCTGACAATGTTTGAATGTAAACCCAGGTATATCTGACTTTGTAAAGAGTTTTCAGCTGTTACAATATTTTTAATCCTAGTATAATAACTCTAGCTTCACTCCCAGACTCTTCAAATATATGAAATAATGTACTTGTAGACTTATCTGAGTCAGATAATGTTTTCCTTTGGCTTTTTTTCTTTTCAGTTATCTTTTTTAAATTTTATTTATTTTTATATTAATCACAGGTTATGTACTTTGTATCCCAGCCATAGCCCCCTCCCACATCCCCTCCCACTCTCCCCATCCCTCCTTCACCTCCTCTCTGCCCCTTTCCGAGTGCACTGATAGGGGAAGACCTTCTCCCCTTCCAGAGTCAGATTATTTTTAATTTTATAATATTTTTGAAATTATACAATTATATTATTTCCCTTGCTTCCCTTTCCTCCTTCCAATATCTCCAATGCACCCCACTCTGCTCTCTGTAGAGTTCAAGGCCTCTTTTTCTCTAAGTGTTCACATGCATGCACACGCAAAAGCGCATTCTTAAATGCATGAGTGCAACTTGCTCAGCCTGTATTTATATGACCTCAGGTTTGACCTATGGTCAGAGTTAATTTACAGTCACTATTAACCTTTAGATTCTGTCTCCTTTATTTCTCCCCATCAGAGGAAATGCACAGAAATGAAAATAAGCCTGGATTACATATTAATTTCAAGATATTTTTACTTTTGGGAAAACAAACTAAAAGTCTGCACCACAGATACACTTTTATCAAATTCCACCGTTAGGAGTAAAGGAGTAAGAAAACAATGGGGCTGGAGTCTCTGCCTCCACACTGACTGTGATAATGAGGCAATGTTACCTTTCTCTCTCTTCCATCCCTCTCTTCTCCCTCTGCTCACTGCTCTCTTCCTGCCCCCATTGTCTCTATATTTGTTTCTGTCCCTCTCTCTCTGCTGTCCTTCCCTTCTTCCCTTCCTGGCTTCCACTCTTCCTCCTTCTCTCTCTCTCTTTAGCATGCATTTGACCCATTCTTTCCTAACATGTAATAATAACATCCATAATCTTTGCAGCGTTGTTGGGGGCACAATAAGGTATCGATAGTCAAATAAAATGCTTGTTAAACATTAGCACCATAGTCAAGAAGCTCCGCATTGAAATGTGATCAATGTTATTTCCTAAAAATTGTAGGCGATGACACTTTTAAAATGACTGGTATACTCTATGTCAGTGTTATCCATGCATCTTATACTAAGTAAGGAGAAAATACTCTGGAAATTCAAATGATTGCTTTGTCAGCCGCTGAAGTACATATACTTATAATTTACACTTGAGTCAAAATTTAAAAAGCAACAAGAATTATCTGTAGCTCTTCATAGCAAGGCAAAAATAACCAAGCAAACAGAAAAGTTGGTGAGAGCAACAAGGTTCTGGTAAGGGAGAGATTAGCTTTCAACAGGATCCAGGTGTGACTCAGGCTCAGTTCTACCATGGACATAAAAGGCATAACATCAGACTGTTCATGGGAATGTTAAACAAAGACTTCTATGCTTCCAGGAAGGAGAAGAAAAATATAACAGTGGAGGGAGAGAAAAAAGAGGGCAGACTCCTCATTGATTTTTAAATAATATGTGCTTTGATGATAACTGCTGCTTCCTTCATTAACTAGGAAAGAACATTTGAAAGCACTAATGTGGACTTTGAGCCTCCAAAGGGCAACAAAACATGGAATTTAGACTTATTGGACCTTAAACATCACTCCATATTTTATTTCCAGATCCAAAGAATAGCATACTTTGGGAGGTGCCTCCTGATATAAAAACAAAGGTACAAATTTAGGAAGAATGAAAAATCTTAAACCAAGCAAACAAACAAAAACCTTAAAGCACAATAAGAGTACCCAAGACAAGAACTAAAGAGATTTTGCTATGGTTTACAGCCTGGAAAACAATAAATTAATGTAATTATTAAGATGAGTTGGGCTAATCCATCCCGATATCCATTGTTTCATTCACTTGATAATGTGGTGCACATTATTATTGAGTATTATTGAGGTTAGTAAGTATTATTGAGACTAGTAAGGTGTCTCCTGAGGAGAATGATGATCCTGATTCAACAAAAACAGTTTTGCAGCTCAACTACAAAATCCACTAAGAGGAATTTCAAGCAGATATCAACATGGTATCTATTCTGATTTCCTTTGAAAAGTGTCCTCAACATTTCCACCCCAAAGACAGCCCCACTTGCATGTCCTGTATATTTCAGTGTCAGCTCTGAGGTCAGGATTCACCACCTAGTCCAAATGTTCTTTCACGTCTGGCTAGATATTTGTGGAGGTACAAGCAAGCATCAGATATGTACATATAATTTCTTTAAGACTTTTTTGGGGGGTTAATTTCATACGCTAGAAGTAAGATGTATTTAACAGAAAAAAACAGGGAAAGATATGGATATGAATCATAAAAGAATACAATGCAAAAAGAAAAGGAAATGAGAGAAAGGTTTCTGAAGCATTCTCCACTCTTTGTTATAGCATAATGTGATGTCAGTGAATAACATGTTATTTCATTCTGTTTTCTTTTTCAATTAAGATATTCTTTACTGAGTTACCATTACTAGCATTAAGAGACTGATGATAAAACAGAATATCATATAATGCCAAGGTGTAAAATGACTTCACCTTTAAGAAACATTATATTTATTAGGTAGAAAGATTAAAGTGTGTCTGAAATATTACGTGTGCCTAAATACCAGAAGGATTTAATGCTTAATACAGTTTTAAAAATTCTTGGGATAACATAATGTTTCAATCTATTCAGATCAATTCATACCTTACAGCAGAACATTAAATTCCATGTAGAGCATAATAACCTTGATGTTCTGATTACTTTGGAGTAGTCTTTCACCTTTTAACAAGGTGGGGGTGCAGAAAGTGTAAATGTTCAGATCTGTCACACCACTCTTTCCCTGGGGTGTTAAAATGGCAGTACTGGGGGAAAAAATGCCAAAGGTTGGCAGAAATTTTATCAACGACTTAGCATAGTAATTGAAGGCAATCTAGAACAGAAAGACAGAAATGACTTGAAGTAGTTGCGACAGCATGTGGTGCCAATCCACATGGACACAATTAACACATGTCCGGTGCAGAAAACTATGCTCATGGAGGTCTGTTTTCTCATTAGTAAATGAGTCCAAATAATGTGGACTCGTTAAAATGGAGGAAAAAACAAAATACAGCTTCAGACACTAACAGCCAATGGATCTGAATAAACATGAAGACTTGTGTCATTAAACTGCAAATATTAGTTCACAAAGTGACTGTGAGTGTATGGCCCAACCCTACTGTGTCCTTGGGAAGATAAGCATTTCTCCTACAGCTTCTAAGATTATCAGCACCTTCCATTTGCAGATGTTTTAAGCTTTCTTTTCAGAAAGTGAAAATGCTTTTCATCCTCACAGTTGTTTTAAGTCAAAGAAATTTTCAGAGTCTCCACTTTTGGATGGTAAAATTTCAGTAATTCCCACCCTGCTGATCTGCAAAGCAAATCATTCTCACTTGAGTCTCACTCCTGGTCTCAGTGTTGACATGTTAGTTCATTGCTGTGGCTTCTCCTCACATTTCAGAATGACTCTGAGGATTTTACTTGATGGACATTATATTTTGTTTCCTATAAATAAGTGCTATGTAAACAGAAATGACCAGGACCAAATACCACACCAAAGTAGCACTTATTATTTGGGAGTTTTCTATACTATCAAAGATAACAACACCCCAAGTCTTTTTCTTAATATTAAGATCCTCCCTTGTGTTTTGTTGTGTTTTATTTTTGCCTATGTAAGGATCTTTAACAGCCGAACTTGAAGTTATTATGTTACTGAAGATGAACTCTCAATCCTTTGCCTCCACTTCTCAAGTGCTACCTCACCATGGCTGATGGTATTAAGATTCACAAAAGGATTTTCCTTGAGCTGTATTATTAAGTAAATTAGTTGAGTTTTGGAAAAGTCGCTCTCAAACTTTTCACAAACATCTCATTGAGAAATGAGTGGCTATTCCCTCCAGACTTAAATGAGAACAAATAAACAGAAATATCATGAAAAATCTGTGGGAAAATGAATGAACTATATTTTATGTAATAGGGAACCATACCAAGACTTCCTCTTTGGGAGGTTAAGATGTCCAACTGATACCTAGATTTATAGCCTTCATTTTTTAACTTGATTATACTCAGCAATAAGATGAATAAAAAGGTGAAATTGCTTAAGGAGTTCAGGCATGCATAAGCCTCATTAAAAATAGTCATCATTCTAAAAAAAAAATAGTCATCATTCTCCTAGAAAGTTTTGTCTTAAAGCAAACTTGTCAAAGAACCAAAAATATGCTTTGATTTTGGCTTGATGATCACTCAGTCACCTTAGCAGTCTGCAGTAGGTGGGGATACATTGGAGAGTGAATGGCCTTGAGAGCAGACAGACCCCAATGTCAACATGTGGCTTCATTAAGTAGCCACCCTGTTATTGACCAGGTTATCTAACCTCTCTGTACTGAAAGCGCTTTCCACAAGAGTATATGGGAAAATAATTTGGATTATAGTGAAGGATTATTACAAAATAGATAACCATGTACATGGCTGTGTTATATAATTATCCTGCATACTTCTTGCATCCATCATACTTACTAAAATTAGCTTTTAACTCCAAAAAGTAATAGGTTATCAAATAGGTCTTAGACCCCAGCTATCTAAGATTGCTCCCTACACTTACAACATTATTTCTTCTCTTCCACCCTCTTTTTCTATTCAAAGCATTTTCCTCATGATTTGAAAGAAACATTCAAACTGAGCACGATTTTAAATTATCACAGTATTAAGCATTATATACAATGGGCTAGGATGGTATTTTCCTCTCTGGTGCATCTAAACCTTACCAATTGTAATGTTTTCAATATTGTTTACTAATATGATTGTGATCATTTTAAGAAGGAACACTTGTCAATATCACCGCTAAACCATTTAGAGTAGAAAATATATGAGTATTTCCAGGACAAATGGCTTCTATTCATGAGTCTATAATTAGAATATTAAAGAGTAAGTAATTTTAAAAAAGATAAAGTAAGGTAAATTTTAGCAGAAGAGTAGAAATGCCTCTAAAATGAGAAAAGAAAAAAAAAAACAGTAACTGGTAACAAAATATTATTTAGAGGAAACAAAGTTTTATTGTAACATACTTGAAAAGGAGGAAGTTCATGACCTGATGAGGAATACTTTTATATTAAGTGGTAAAATATCATGACAAAATCTTTCATTTAAAATGAGGATGAGAAGCCAAAAGAATATATAACTGTATTACTGTGTCAGACACATTGTTTTATGATTCACAATGTCATTTAATTTGATTTACTTGAAAATTATACCTTTGATGTTATTTCCTTCTAAATATTACAATAGTAAAAATCAGGAAGTTTATGTAATAGTAGTCTCAGTGATGAATGAGAAGTTATTTATTGAGGTCCAGGTCACTTTGAAAGACTTTTCTATCAGTATCCACTACTTCAAGAGTTTTCCTTAGTAAAGACACAGAAGAAAACAGAATTGCAGATAGAAAGTGAATTTATAAGCATAAATTAAGAAATATTCTTATTCCGTGTTTTATTTCTGAATGTATGTTCATGTTTGTATGTGAGCGGGTATATGTGCACACGTGCATGTGCCTGTCTGTGGAGGCAAAGCTGACATCTGGTGTCCTCTTCAGTCGCCCCTCTAACTGAAGTGAGCACCCTAGTTAAACCAGTCACTCCCCAATGCTGTCCAGCTCAGCTAGTCAGAATCCCCCAGTGATGACTGTCTCTGCCCCTGGTGTTTTGCCATTACAGGCTTCATGTGTGGGTTGTGGCCATCTGAATTTCAGTCCTCACATTTTTTAAGAAGGCCATATATACACTGAATCATCACTCTAAAACCTATACAAGTTAATAGTTCTAAGAGCACATCGGAATCGCTGATTCGTAGTTCTTGATCTCTTTTGACTAAGAAGAAATTTCACCTTAGCCTTGCCAGAGTGTAGAAAATATTAACAGCATATTGTGCCAGAGATATAAAGAAAAAATAGTATTTAAAATATTTGAGAACACAAGCAGCAGATATTAGTAGCTTCATTGAGTTACAACTAGACCATTGTTTGAAGAAAAAGGCTAAATCATGAATTGTATTAAAATGCAAATACTGATGATAAGAAGCAAATCCTAATAAATAAATACTTGGAGAAAAAAAGAAATGGAGATGTGTACACATAGCAAATAAAATTATTCTGTATGAAAGTTCATTTAATCAGTAATGACTGGAATTACTGATGAATAAAAATCACTAAATCATATGAAGAATCATCTCATTCATTCTGATAGATTTGAAAGTGAGATATTATTTAACATCTTTAACTGGTTTTCTCACATGGTATAATAAAAAAGTAAATGATAGTCTATATTGGCCAAATATTTAAGAGTTCTGCATAGAAGTTACACATTTGGAGAACTGTTTCATCATTGTTGACACAGAAATTTAGAAACTACAGCAAAAATTATACTGTCAATGAATGCATTTTCCATTATTTATGGTTAAAATTTAGCTTTAAAGATCTACGTGGAATTCATCCACCCAGACTCCAAGCACTTTGTTCTCCAAGTTGCTGAGCTATCTCCTCCAAGAAGCCTTCTTCAAAATACAAGAGTTGATCTCTTGTATATTCACAGCTTTGTGTTATGCATTTTTGCATATTTTTCTGAATTCTCTTCAATTTCCTTCCTTAGCAGATAGGAACAAATACAGAGACTCACAGCTAGCCAATATGCAGAGAGTGAGAGACCTTGACACACTCAGCCGTGAGTGAGATGTCTCCATTAAATCCCTCCCCTCAGGACTCAGGAGACAGTGCAAGAGGAGACTGAGTGGAGTAGACAAATGGAATGGAGGAAACCAAGGAAACAGGACCTTCTAAACACAGTAGGACGGACGCACATGTGACCTCACAGACTGGGGCAATATCCCCAGGGCTTGCATGTGTCTGCACCACAGGAGGTCCCAGAGTTGAAAGAAGTGGACACATGCCTCCATCCCTGAAGCAAAAGCAATCTCCAACTATTAACTCCTTGCAGGTGAAAATTTCGTTTTCTCCAAGGGGTTAATGAATGATGCATAGTCCACTTCCCAGAAGTAGATGACCAATAGAAATAGAACTCAATGGTATTGGATGTTCCTTGTCTAAAAATATTGTGTCAAGGTTTTCTTTTATTAATGTTTTATTTTTAAATTCTCTTTCTCTCTCTCCCTCTTCCTTTTACTCCTATATGTTCTTTGCAAATATATTATGGCTTCTAGTTTTGTGGTTTTATGAGTGTGCAAAAGAATGACTCTCGGCATTTGTATCTGCTTCTTGTGCCTTTTCTTGGGCTCTTTTTTTTCCTTCTGTTTCTTTGTTTGGTCATATTCTGAAATGTCTGATTTGTTTTATCTTATATTTATTTTATTACTATCCAGTAGTAGCTTGTTTGTTTTCTAATGAGAGACAGAAAAGAGGTAGTTCAAGATGGGAGGGGAAGTGGGTTAGAATGAAAGGAGTAGAGGAAGGGGAAACCAGAATCAGGATATTTTATTTGAATAAAAACTATTTTAAATAACAATGACAAAAACCAAAACCAAAGATATAGACACTGAAAACCTTCAATGAAAGGAATACAATGCACTCTTACTCAAAATCAAATAGTACAAAAATTACAATTTAATAAAACTATGTAATTGCGTATTCTGTTCTACCAGAAAACCATTTTAAAAGCGTCATTAGTAGATGGATAAGTACATACAAATTAATGATTTTTACCATGTGCATTTTGAATCTAAAAACAGTTTTGTGTTTTAGTTAGCAAGCACAGTGCCAATATTGAGTTGTGCTTAATTTGGCCATGGACAGAAAAAAAAGAACCTTAACTTCAGCAAAAGCACAACATTATCACCTTTACTTTTATATTAAAAATGATTTCTCAATAAGTAATTTAAGTGAAGTATGCAGAATTTTTATAATGGCTATTATGCCGCATCACTAGACCATACTTTAAAAATAAAGTTTTCAACATGAAAAAATTATAATCTCTCTGAAAGGACAAATCATGTATATTGAAATCCCAAAGAATTTAAATTAACAAGCAGAAAGGGCCTGAGTGTATAAAGAGAGAAATTTTAAATATCTTAGCCAATTTATACACTTACAAACACATGCACACAAATATAAAAATACCATTTAATGTTGGTGTGTAACACCAATTAACATATATATTTATATAATATATATATATATATATACTTTATTCTAATACTGATAAATTATTGCCCTAGGAAAAATTAACATACAAAATTTAATGTTCATAAACTAGGTTCAAGTAATTTTTAAAATCAATAGCACCAACTCTTTGTATGATTGCACTTTTCTCAAAACACTATATACACAGCTATTTGGCTTCCCTTGCCCAGAGTTAAATGTACTTTATCTACTGTTCTCAGTGCTTTATTCCCATGCTGAGAACATGACTTGGCACATACCAAGCATTAAATAAATAATTGCTGGATGACTTGACTGCATGGCAAACAATACTTCGCTTTAATGTAATTATATACAAAGTTCAAAGTTCATATGGCACTGCTTCATTCCTACATTTCATTTTGTACATTTAAAACTGTTTGGCCATAAATCTGTAT
This sequence comes from Pachyuromys duprasi, assembly GCA_028658305.1. Taxonomy (NCBI): domain Eukaryota; kingdom Metazoa; phylum Chordata; class Mammalia; order Rodentia; family Muridae; genus Pachyuromys; species Pachyuromys duprasi. Next base: position 27,825,696 of record CM053743.1, read on the forward strand.
AGGCAATTTTTCATAATAATTTCTGGATTTATTTTTTAAAAATCTATATATAATTCAGAACTTATTTAAGCAAGCAGTATTTGCATTTCTTAATAAGTTGTACACATTTTCTTTAAATTTCCAAGAAGCAGCATATTTGTGATGCATACTTACTATGAAAAAATAATTTGAAAAAATGTTAAATCAATTCTGAAATGCTATTTCCTGACTGTAGATAACAAAATACACAAGCCATGTTTTCTGTCCCTTAATTATTAAATTAAATTATATGTTACAGATAAACTTGTTTTGATACTAGTATTTCTTCATTTCAAATTTTGACAGATGTTTTATATCTTCAGATTCAAATAAAGTAGAGGCCAGCTTTCCTCAATTGGGTTCTACATAATGAAGTATTCACGAGACGGCTTGGTTATCTTCACAAACCTTACAAGGTTTCAAGACAGTTATAATATTAGAAGTGCCAAAACGCAGTGGTTCATTACGTACTCAGAAAACCACATAAGGATGAGCTCACTCAAGTAACCCAGATCAATAACAGCTTAAGTAACTAGTAAGCATTTACTTTAAGATTCAGATTTGAGGAAGAACTGATACATAAAGACAGAAGAAGAGGCACAAGTTCCTCAAAGATTAATGCATTACAAAGAAGTATTTCTAGAAAACATGATGCTGTGTTTTAAAATCCTGTCTTGACTTGTCTGTTTTCTTAGAGCTATGCATTTTTGTTCCATAAGAGCAACATGGCCTACACAGAACACCATGACTTATTGAAAGAAACATGAATGCATAAACTGAGTCAGAAAGGGCAAATGAAGGCATTAAGTTAAGGAGGAAGATGTGTGAAAAAGTCTGGGCAGAGACATAGAATTAGGATTGAGGTAGATGAACCTGGCGCGGTTTCCTCAAACTTCACAACTTACTCCATCCAACTGTGTGGGGATTAATAGTTGTTAAAGGTGGAAATAGTTAGCTGACCCTGGTTGCAGGGGTGCAGGTGAGCAGGCCCTGCTACTCAGCTGCCATGAGCTGTGTGGGCAAAGAAGAGACACCCTCCCTTTCTTACCAACCAGCCTGGGTGGGAGAGCTGCCCCCAGCCCCTTGCTGGCTGCAATGAGAGAGAGACAGCGAGAGAGAAAAGGAGAGAGGGGAGAGGGAGAAGGAGCCGGTCCTACAGGCTCTCCATGACACAGGGTAGCTACAGGATAACCAGAAGGAGTGAAGGAGTCCTGGTGAGAATCCAGTATTGATGGTGTATCAGAAGCCAAAGACCTCAGATCAGAACCATGACTCATTCCAATGAACATTTGCAAGTAAAGCTGTATAGACAGAAGGATGTACTGTGTGACACACTGTGACATACTATAGCTTCCACAATAAGATGACTTTTATTTTTACTTTGTTATTTTTTTTTATCTTTGATTTTATTCTTTTCTGTTGGGGAGGTTATAAAGGCAGAGAACAGATACAAAGAGAGAGAGGAAGATGGGTGGGATTGGGGTGAATGAGGTGAAACTCACAAAGAATTGATAAAAACTAAAATAAAAAAATGTAAATAGCTGTGAGGTAGATAGATTTAAAACTATTTCTTACTCAATTGTTCTGTTAACAGCATCTACAAATTTTTCCAATATATTTTTCCTCATGAGTAAAAACACTGGGGTGAAAATGCATTTAACCTATACTTTTGTTTTCTTTTGTTTAATTCATTTTATTCAAATCTTTCTGAAAAGGTGACATCACTTGCCATTGAGAAATGAGAATATAGTTCTGAAACAGGACTGTCTTTATTATTATTATTATTATTATATTATTATTATTATTATTATGAGATCCACTGCTTACCCGTTAGACGATTCTGAACAATAATTCTTTTTTTTTATTTTTTTTAACAATAATTCTTAAATTTTCTTACATAGTACATCAGTGTGTTAAGGTGGAAACAAAAGTTTTATCTACTTTTCTGTTCTGAATATTAAATGACACAGCCCACATAAAGGAGGCACAAGAATGGCTTAAATACAGTGTATTTCATAAGCATCTATTCTTTCTCTCTCTCATGATCAATGTATTCTCACAGTTCTAAGCATTATTTTTAGCCTGCCTCATGTATAAAAGAAACCTGACTGGACAGTACTAGATACGCTAGGAAAAATTTGGAGAAATGGTAGGAAATAGTAACAATAATTTAAGTGATTTTTTTTTCAATGTGTTCATACTCTTCGGTCTAGATAAAAATCCTAAGTTAAAAAAAATCAGTGATACCAATCTGGTACTTTCTCAGAAAATTAGGAATAGTGCTACCTCAAGATTCAGCTATAATACTCCTAGGCATATATCCAAATTATGCTCAAATATACAAGGATATTTTCTCAACAATGTTCATAGCAGCTTTGTTATAAACAAAATCTGGAATAAACAAAAAAATAATAATAGTATAAATAAATAAATTTATTTATTTACAAATAAATAAAAGTAATAAACAACATCTGGAAACAACCTAGATGTCCCTCAACTGGGAATGGATACAGAAATTGTGGTACATTTACACAGTGGAATACTACTCAGCAACTGAAAAAAAGGAAATCATGAAATTTGCAGGCAAATGGTGGAAACCAGAAAATATTATCCTGACTGAGGTATCCCAGAAGCAGAAAGACACACATTGTATATACTCACTTATATGTAGGTATTAGACATATAATATAGGATAATCATACTAAAATCTGTACACCTAAAGAAGGTAAGCAAGAAGGAGGAAAGACCTGGAGGGGACAGGACCTCTTCAAGGAGAGCAACAGAACCAAAAATTCTGGGCACAGGGGTCTTTTCTGAGACTGATACTCCAACCAAGGGCCATTTATGGACATAACCTAGAACCCCTGCACAAATGCAGTCCATGGCAGCCAAGTCTCCAAGTAGGCACACTAGTAAGGGGAACAGTGTCTGTCTCTGACATGAACTCAGTGGCTGGACCTCTGATCACCTCCCTCGGAGAGAGAAGCAGCCTTCCACAGAGGAAGACAATGCAGCCAGTCCTGATGAGACCTGATAGGCTAGGGTCAGAAGGAAGGGGAGGAGGATCCCCTATCAGTGGACTTGGGAAGAGTCATGGGAGGAGGTGAGGGAGTGGGAGAGGGATTGGGAGGGAACGAAGGAGGGGGCTACAGCTAGGATACAAAGTGAATGAATTGTAATTAATAAAAAAATGAATTGAAAAATAAGTGAGAAAATCATACCAAAATATTTCCTTAATTCAGTGTTCACAAGGACACTATCATTATGAATTAGCCTTCAGTCGTTTCATGGGCACATACATACGTATGTGCACAGATGCACATGTGTGCACATTTACGTTGCAGCTAGAGGGCAATCTCAAGTGCTTTCTTCAGTAGCCACTCACCTTGTTTTGTGACACAGGGTCACTCATTAAGACATATGGCTTTCCAGTTATGCTTGGGCAGCTGGCCAGCAAGCCTCTGGGATGCTCCTATCCCCATCTCAACAATAAGTGTATAGCTTCAAGACTCTTTTTCTGTTTGTTTGTTTGAAAAGAAATTGGTTCTGGGGAACGAAATCAGCGCCTCGGGTTTACACAGCAATATTTTCTACCGATTGAGCTACCTTTGGAGCCCACAACCTCTTATTTTAACAGGTTAATCTAATGCCTGAATTTTTAAAAAAAGCTTTGAGGTATGTATTTAAATGAAAATAAAAGTAAGGCGTTCGGCTCACTGATGCCAAGTCTCTAGCTATGCCTATTGACTCATTATTTCGAAGGGGTTAGTGGAAATTTGGTTTCAACATATTTGACAGCTTTGGCTTCTTTTGTTTGGTTGTTTTATTTGGGGGTTCATATATGTGCCCTAGATTTAGCTGTCAAAAACCCTGAAGAAATTCTGTAATCAAACTGGCTTGGTACAAATATACCAATCTAGCCACAAGCCTGCATGTAGACTCTTGAAGAATAATTTCTGGGGGTTAATTTTCAGATTGAAAACCCACTTGTAAGTGGAGACACGGATGAAAACATGTCCCTACTTTCAGCCTTCCCTTGCATAAATTTTAAGCAGATAATTTTTAATTTAATTTAATTTTTAAATATTAGTTACAGTTTATTAATTTTGTATCCCAGCTGTAGCCCGCTCCCTCATTCCCTACCAATCCAGTTCCACAGATAGGGGAGGTCTCCTCCCCTTCCATCTGACCATAGCTTATCAGGAATATTCAGGACTGGCTGCAAGGTCCACCTCTGTGGCCTAGCAAGGCTGTTCCTCCCTCAGGGAGTCAGGGGGGTGGGGGGAGCCAAAGAGCCAGCCATTGAGTTCATGTCAGAAACAATCCCTGTTCCCTTTACTTGAGAACCCACTTGTATACTGAGTTACCGTGGGTTACATCTGAGCAGGGTTATAGGTTGTATCCATACATGGTCCTTTGGTTGTAGATACAGTCTCATAAAAGAACCTTGTGCCTAGATATATTAGGTCCTTGTGGAGCTCCTGTTCTCTCCAGGTTATACTAACTCCCTCTTCTTTCATATGATTTCCTGCACTCTGCTGAATGTTTGTTTGATTCTCAGCATCAAGCAGGTAATTTTTAAAATTTTCTTTTCTTTTTTAAGTCAGGAAAGGCATAGCTATTCATATACTTTTTAATTTTAAATTTCAGGAAAAAATTAAAAACAAAGGAAAGAAAAATTAGAAGTTGCCAAATTTTATCCAAATTAATTAATTACTACCTTAGTGATGGCAAGCAAAAGGAAAATTAGCTATCCAGAAGAATTAACTTATTCTCAGTAATCAAAAATGTTATGTTACAAGGACCATGCATAGAGACAACCTAGAGCCCCTGCATGGGTGTAATCCATGACAGCTCAGTGTCCAAGTGGGTTCCCTAGTAATGGGAACAGAGATTGTCTCTGACATGAACTCAGTGGCTGGTTCTTTGATCACCTGCCCATGAGGGAGGAACAGCTTTGCCAGGCCACAGAGGAGGAAAATGCAGCCAGTCCTGAGGAGACCTGATAAGCTAAGGTCAGATGGAAGTGGAGGAGGACCTCCCCTCTCAGTGGACTAGGGGAGGGGTATGGGAGAGGGTGAGAGAGGGATGGTGGAATTGAGAGGGGATGAGGAAGGAGGCTATAGCTGGAATGCAAAGTTAATAAATTGTAATCGATGAAAAATAAATTTAAAAAGTTATGTTAATAATAGTAAAAATAGCTGATAGATTTACAAACATTCATATTAATTCTACACAAAGAAGATAAAGAAAACAAAACCTTAACATATGACAACATTCAATGATGACTATTTTTATTATAGCATTTTGTTGCCCTATGTTATTCACATTTTAAAAATTCACCTTTCACTCATTTCTTCCCCTTTCTCCTGTCTCTTTTTATCTCATTGTAGGTCCCATCCTTCCACAGTACCCTCCATTCTGCAGTCAGGTCACATGAATTCCTTTATTATCTCTCTAAGGCTCTCCTTTTCTTCTCTTTCTTTGTTCCTTTTCTGCTCTCTACTTTTATCACACACACAGACTTTTTAAATATATGACTATTTTTTCCTTTCAGATTTTACCTTAAAAAGCCACCAATGCAAAACTCAGGCCAAAATATATCTTAATAGAAGTTAAAATTTATGTGAAATGTATCCTATATAGGGGAAAAAAACAAGATCAACTTTGTCTAATCCTATGAAAGCGATAAAAAGAGCATGAGCTGACCATCGAATCCATATCAGAGAGTCCCTGTACCCGTTAATAGGGAACTCACTTGGAAACTGAGCAGCCTGTGGGCTTCCTCTAAACAGGAGATCTAGATCATCTCCCTGCATGGTACTTTGTTAGAGTTGCCAGGCCACAGAGGAAGATGATGCAGCCATCCCTGATGAGACCTGATAGGCAAGGGTCAGACAGAAGGGGAGGAAGTCCTCCCCTATCAGTGGACTAGAAAATGGGTATAGGGGGAGAAGAGAGAGGGTTGGGGAGACTGAGAGGAGATGAGGGAGGAGTCTATAGCTAGGATACAAAGTGAATAAATTGAAAAAAAATGATAAACAGATAAATAAATAAATAAATAAATTTAGTTCAGAAAAAAATTAAAGAGCGAGAGAATGAGAAGCATCCAAGAGACTTTGATGAAGAATACAGTTTTAAGTCTCTCCTGCTTTTAGTTTTCACTTCCGGAAGGATCTGATACAATCACACCCTCAAAACCCTGATATAAATTTTAGATGGATCCGTATGTTGGTAATGGACTGAAGTATTTAAGATTTCCACTGTGTGCTTCTCTTCACTCTATTTTCCTATTTCTAGAGTCCTGCAGCCTCTTTTATACTGCTGGGCATTGTGTATGTTAAGGTTTTCTCTACTGTCATGCTACTAAGGAAGTTTCAAAAAACAGGAGAACTAATTGTATGTGTTGAATGTATTGCTCTACCAGGAGCCAGTCTTGCTTGTATTTTGGGGGGGAGGGGTGTCATCTCCTCCCTGCCCCCTCCAACTCCACTGATAGGGGAGGACTTCACCCCCTTCCATCTGACCCTAGCTTATCATGTCTCTTCAGGGCTGGCTGCAATGTCCTCTTCTGGGATCTAGTTATGTTACTCCTCCCTAAAATCCAGGGGGGGGGGCGGGCGGTCAACAAGCCAGCCATTGAGTTCATGACAGAAATAGTCCCTGATCCCCTTACTAGGATACCCAGTTGGGTACTGAGCTACCATGGGCCACATCCGAGCAGGGGTTATAGTTTGTATCTATACATGGTCCTTGGTTGGAGAAACAGTCTCATAGAAGACCCCTGTACCCTGATCTATTTGGTCATTGTGGAGCTCTTGTCCTTGCCAAATCTTACCAACTCCCCCTTTTTGTCATATGATTCCCTGCACCCTGGCAATGGCTTGGTTGTGAGTCTTAATATCAGCTTTGATTCATTGTTAGAGTCTTTCAGACTCCTCTCCAGATCATATTAACTCCCCCTTCTTTCATATGATCCCCTGCCTTCTGCCAATCCATAGTTTATTTGAGGGTGCATTTCAGGAAAAAAAAAGGATACTGAAGGAAGAAAATGGAGTGAAATAATGAGAAAATGTGTTACTGAAATCTACAGGGTAAAATGGCTGCTTGGAAGAATGTCACAAAGATTGTTAATACTGATACATCCTTTATTTGTGATGTAAATGGGCAGGGTTTTGAATCGAAAGGATTTGTTTTTGCACAGATTGTTTATGCAACTTACTTTCCTCACAGTTTGGCCTTGTGGCACATTTTGACTAAAAATTCATGAAAAAATGTGACTCAAGGTTGAGGGAGATGGCTTCCTGGATGCAGGTGCTTGCTGCTAAGTCTACTGAGCTTCATCCCAAATCCTGTGTTCTAGATGTAGAGAAGTGATACCCACAAGTTATCCTTTTCTCCAAACATATGCAAACCACCCCTGGGCCAAAATATATCCATAAATGTAATAAAATTCTGTTTTACTCTTTAAAATATAACAAAGCCTCCTTAAATGTTATTGCACATCAGCTTGCTTCACTCTTGCTCGCCATTCTTTGGAAACAGAAGAGTAGACACACTATGCTTAATGTAAACTCCAGGTCAGGTAAGGCTGATGACTTCCACCTGAACCTCCCTCCTCTCCAGCTAATGAAATCACGGCCCATCACTACAAATGCTCATCATTACAAATATTGACTCTAGCCATATGGTCCAGCAAGCTTCATTCCAGCAGGTCAAGATCAGATCAAACAAAAGACAGAGCTTACAGGCACAAGCATGGACCTGTTGCTGAAGTAGGTTAAGATTTATGTGATATGATTATTTAAAACACACTGAAGCCAACAAAGGAGAAACTGATCTTGACAGCAATCCTATATATGGGAAGATATTGTGAGTATAATGCAATAACTATTATTTCTAGTTAAAATTTTAATTAAAAGGTATTAAAACATTAAAAATACAAGTTGTATTTCATAGAAACATAAAACAGTTTTCCTTATTATTTCCATCCTATTCCATATCTCTGGATTTGGGGAAAATTTTAAAATACTTGACTGCTGCCCTTACTTAAGATAACATATTTTTAGATAAATGTTCCCAAATTTTAACATCAAGCTAAAAATCACTGCTTACCCAGACAGCTTAAAAAATTAGGCTAAAACTATTGATGGGATTTTGCTATCCACTTGGCTTTCAACTTTAAAGCCTAGAAGTCTTATTGCCATTGAAACCTTAAAACTCAATCCTGTATTTAAAATGTTAAATATTAGACATCACTAATGTTTACTGAGCTGAATTTATTACCACAGGCACACTGATCTCAGGGCTGCAGAGAGCATTATCAGAGATACTTGTACATAAAAGAAGTGGAAAAATATTAAAGCAGAATTTATGACAAACGTTAAGAGCCTAGTTAAATGTTTTTGCTTAGGAAAGGACTTTGCTCAGGAAAGAAACCCAAGATACACTATTCCTTTTCTAACTTCAAGAACAAGTTGCAGAGTTAGTGAGACCACAGTTGCTACAGAGCAAAAATGAGGAATATAGAGCAAGAAAGATTAAATAGGGTGGGGGTGGTAAGGAGCAGTAGAAAAGGGATTATGAGAAGGTATAGGAAATCCTAATGACCACTTAAAAGTCAAATGTAAACTGAGTACTACTGGAGAATCTTCTAAAATGTAAGTATGTGCATATATAATATAGTTTAAATGGGGTTATTCTTATTATGGTGAGAAATACTCCTTCTAAACATTACTGGCTGTCAAATGAAAAACATCAGTGCCAAGAATGGGTTAACTTTCTGGGAGCTATGTTTCAGTGATGTACCATAGACTGCCAGACATTACAGGTTATTGCCATGGCCTTTGATCAACTTTTAGGACTTGAAAGGAAGACACTATTGCAGAAGAAAACACATTCTTGAATGATAGGACATGGAGAAATAAAGCTGATACCAACCTAGAGACTTCACCCCACTTGGCTGGTTTTCATAGTCCTGGAATTGTTATTCACACTACAAGAGGGAAAGGAATCACCAACCTTACCCAACTATGTACCCTGAGAACTATAACAATGTTCACCCTGGCAAGATATGCCCACTGGTGTAATAGTATCACAAGTGCTATATAACTGAGCAATCACTTTCTGATGGGATTTAAGTTCCACTCCACAAGATGGAATCTATGCCTGGCACTGAGATCAGGGCCAGAAACCTCTGTGGATAGATAGATCATGAACTGTAAGGGAGAACCTGTCACAACCATTCTTCTGCTAAATGGCACAGTATCATTAAGTAAATCAAATCTAACTATAATATCAGTGTGGAAATTCCTCAGGAAAGTGGAAATAGATATACCTCATGATCCAGCTATAACACTCTTGGCATATATCCAAAAAGCTCTACACTCAACTATAAAGATACTTTCACAAACATGTTCATTCATAAAAGCAAGTCATTGGAAATAGTCTAGATGTCTATCAATAGATGAATGGATAAAGAAAATGTGGCACATTTATACAATGAACTACTGCTCAGCTATTAAAAGAAATCTTCAGGTAAATGGATAGAGCTAGAAAGAAAACCATTCTAAGTGAGGTAGCACAGACTCCAAAAGACAAAAGACAAATATGGTATACATTTGCTTACATGTTGATGTTTAGCTGTCAAGTCTTTGATAAGCAGGATACAAATGCACATAGTCAGAGATTGGGTATAGAGTAGTGGGAGAGGTTGGATCTCCCTAGGAAGGGAAAATAAAGTAGGTAGTTATGAATGGATTGGGAGGGTACTGGAATAGAAAGATCAAATGGTGAGGAAAAAGAGGAGGGTGAAGAAGCAAATTCAGGGAGGGATAGTTAAAATTCAGGGGCACTTGAGGAAATATATGACCACATATGGAAACTGAGGTCATCTATGAAAATCTAATACAATAGAAGCTTCGTATCTTGCTTCTATCTATCTATCTATCTATCTATCTATCTATCTATCTATCTATCTATCTATCTACCTATTTATGAAGGTAATCTAAATGGAATCACCAAATAATGGGAGAGACAGAGTTCCAGCTGTACACCTCTTCCTACCAAAGACTCCAATTCTGAGAATGTGTTATATCTAATCTAGTTGTTTGCCAAAAGGTCCCCATGGGAACTCCTGAATAATCCAATATATTGCCAGTGGTATTGTTGTTCTCCGTAAACTGATACTAAGGTCTTGTTAATGAAGATAATGCCTACACAGCTCATTGAACACAGAAAAGTTGAGCCAGCCTACTCAGACCTTTCACTCCTACTGGTTAGTGTCCTGGGTACTGAAAGGGGTTTTTTAAACCACCAAAGGAAGAAAGTATACACTAATGTAGCTGCAACTTCAAAGTACAAGAGTGCCCTGCCTGTATAGAGACCTAGTACAATAGTTTGTAGCACTAAACCAATATCTGATTGGACTTAAATCTCACTCCATGAGATGGAACCCATCCCTGACACTGCTTTAGTAGCCAACAATCTGAGAGTACAGTCCAGGAATCTTAAGGAAAACCAAATACTTCTGTATTAATAAAGGAACAAAGTGCAAAATTACTCTAAGGACATTCTGCTATACTCATAAGTCAGTGTCTTGCTTAGTAATCATCAAAGAACATTCCTTCTTCAGTAGATGGGAATAAACACAGAGATCTTCAGCTAGACCTTGGGACACCCAGCCATAGATTGGATGTCTCCTTTCAATTCCCTCCCACTTCAGCTCAGAGAATCCTACAGAATAAGAGGCATAATGATTACAGCAGACAGAGGGAATGGAGAATACTAGGAAAAAAAGGCCTTCTAGACACAGAAGTACAAATGTACATATGAATTCAGGACTATGGCAGCATGCTCAGAGTTTTCACAGGTCTGAGCCAGACTGGGTCCCAGTGCTGAGAGGGGAAGTTGAGTGAATCCCAAATCCTTAACCCAGAAGCTATATCCATTGATAATCACTCACAAAAGCAAAAGCAGTTGTCTCCAAGGGAGTCTCACTAGAGGAACAAACTACTCTTAAGTGCAGACTCCATGCCCAGCAGTAGTGGCCAACACAGAAATAACTGATAGTACTTTTGGAAGATTTCTTTTTGTTTTTCTAGGTTTTTTTTGTTTGTATGTATGTTTTTTAAATTTGTTTTATCTCATAATGCTTTGTCTTGGGATTTTTTTTCCTTACAAATGTTTTGCTTATATATTATGGTCTACAATTCTGTGTTTCTATTGATTTCTGTGTTTGCAAATACAGATGTCTGTGTCTATAAGTGTTTCTTGTGATTTTTCTTTGTGTCGTTGTTTGTTTTATCTTATTTTACTTTATTTTTTGGTACCTGTTCAGGTTTCAATGACGGAGATTGTGGATTTGGGTGAAGGGATAGGTGGGGAGGTTTGGAAAGGGTTTGGGAGAGAGTGGACTATACTCACAATATAGTATTTTTTTTAAAAAAATCTATTTTCTTTTTTTAATTTTCACTTTTTTTCACAATTTATTCATTATATATCCCAACTGAAGTCCATAGGGGTACAAAGCTAAGCAGGGAATTCTCAACAGAGGAATATCAAATGACAGAGAAACACTTAAATACATGCTCAATGTCCTTAGTCATCAGGGTGATGAAAATCAAAACGACTGAGATTTCATCTCACACCCATCAGAATGGCTCTTAAGATAAAAAACTCAAGTGACAATACATGCTGGAGAGGCTGTGGAGAAGGGGGAACTCGCCTCCATTTCTGGTGGTAATGTAACCTTTGATAACCACTTTGGAAATCAATCTGGCTCTTTCTCAGAAAATTAGGAATAGGGCTTCCTTAAGATCCTGCTAAACCACTCCTAGGCATATATCCATAAGATGCCCCACCATTCATGAAGAACATTTGCTCAACTATGTTCATAGCAAGTTTATTCCTGATAGCCAGAATCTGGAAACAACCTCAACTGAGGAACGGATACAGAAATTGTGGTACATCACAATGGAATACTACTCAGCAATTAAAAACAAGGAAATCATGAAACTTCCAGGCAAACGGAACTAGAAGAGATCATCCTGAGTGAGATAACTGAGAAACAGAAAGACAGGAATGGTATACACTCACTTGTAAGTGAATTTCAGCTGTATAATACAGGATAGCCATCTTAGACCTAAAGAAGCTAAACACTAAGGAGGACCTTCAGGAGGATACGTAAATCTCATTTTGAATGGCAAACAGAATAGACACCAGAAGTAGCAGAAGAGAGGAAACAGGATGGGAGCCTACTCTAGATGGAAAAAAAAATCTGTTTTCAAAAAAATGTGGAAAAAGTTGCAGTGAAGAGAATGGATAAGGTAACTATGAGTGAACTCCCTACATCACTGTAAATGATGCACTACACTTGTCTTAAATGGCATATACATTTTAATCAATAGCAATCACAAACATATATTAGGCTTCTGCCTTAGTACATACAAGGTTATGTGTTCACATACATAAAATATGGTAAATTTTATTATTGTGAGCAATGCTGATAGCCTTTATAATTCAGTCTCTTGGGAATCAAAATTAACCAGTCTGGTGACTATTAAAATACCCTCATAGAAACAGGATCCAAACTACACTGTGGGAAGAACTCACATACTGCTGATAGGGTGTATACTAGCCCAGCCCTAGGGAAAGCAGAGCAGGGTTTTCTCAAGAAACCATCACCAGAATTACAATATATTTAAACCAGCTATACCAACCCTGAGTATATGTCTAGAAAATCAAAGGCGACAGGCAACAGAGACCACCTACATGACCATGTTAATTACGAAATTACTCTATCAACAGATGAATGAAAAAGATATGGAGAAAGAATGAGAGAGAGAGTTTAATGTGGTCACAAAAAAGCAATATATTATTGTCTTCTGGAAAGTGGTTGTGTCGGTTAGAGATCATCATTTTAGGTAAATATGCCAGGCTCAGAAAGACAAGAAGTAATATTTACAAAATAATAAATGCAAACATTTACTTTAAGGAAAAAAGAAATTACAGGCTAAAATAGAAATATGAACTTTTCATTCAATTAAAAATGTTTCTCATTTGGAAATCTAAATAACGGATTATGTGAAATATGTTAAGATGATATCTTTATTTATTGATTTGATCTCCTTGACCAAGCCAGGAACACTTCCGTTTTACACTTATTCATTTATTAATGCATGTGTATATGTGTGCACATATACATGACACAGCCCTGTATGTATAGGTCAAAAGACAACTTGTAGTAGACTGGTATCTCCTTCCTCTCTGTGGGGCCTGAGGATCAAATTTAGATCCTCAGTCACGGCAGCAGAAGCCTTACCTTACCAGCACCTATGTTCATTTTTTTTTATGTTTATCACACTGTACAGCACATAGAATTGAAAGCCAATGTTTGTACTAAAAAAGAAGTATTCATGTTCCAAATACGGATCAAAACCATAAAGGATTTCTTGTTCAATGTGGGTGGTTTTAGTCAATGGCTGGATAGAGACTTGGTATCCCACTAAAAGGACAGCACTTCTGAAAACAGAAACAACAACAACTAAATTTCAAAGGACAATTGCTTCTCTGTGCTTCTCAGATTGCTTAAAATTCTCCCCAATATTTAGGACAGCAAAATTTAAATTTCCTTCTCTGAGTACAAAAATGAACACTAATCTTCAGCAAAGATGACATTGTCTTGTCCACTGAACTGCTCTGTAGCTATCACACTCAATTGTTTTTTCACTCTCAGCGGTTTTTAAATGATCCTTTAAACCTTTAAATACAAACTGCACATATTATTACATGTATTTGTGCTTAATTGTTTTTAAAACTTTTACTTCTAATAACATTTTAGTAAAATATACTCCTACATCAAAGATATCGCATTATTATGTGTCTCTAACCACATTATGTAATCAAGTTAATAGTTTATTTACTTTTCACTTGTCATTAGTTAAAAAAAAGAAACTTTGGATCAGTTTACCTCATTGATTCCTCTAGGTTCTCAAAATGATTTTTATGTATTTGCCTTCTATATGCCTAGTCTCAGAGACACACATTTCCCTCATCTATTATTTTCAACAGAATAAATGTCTTCCTCATAGTAAAGTATTTCTGAATGATGGTGCACAGAACTTGAACTTAATTTCATATAATCATGATTTCATCTACTATCCCTGTAAGTTCAAATACAGAAGCATTTGTAATCCTTTCTAACATAATTTATGTTTCTTAGACAAGGAAAAAGCAATAGCAGTTTTCAATACAAGTTATTAATTCCTCCGAAAGAATGAAATGGCCCACTGAACTTTAGGAAGCAGAGTTTCTTGTTCATTTGCCTCTTTGTTTTATTCATTGATATTGATTCATCTTAACACTTCATAATTTTTCAGCGAGCATTTCCCAACACGTTTTCCTCTCAGTTGAGGTACCTGTAAGTAATGAACCACTAACAGACACATGGTGGAAGGAATTTACTCTATGTAGAAAATGGCCTTCTCCCTTCAGAGACCATACTTGATCAAACAAAAACAAATGTTTACATTTCTTTCAATGCAAAGTTTGACTAAACACTAGCTCTAGGGAAGTAGACAAGATCATCCTGAATGAGGTAACCCAGAAGAGGAAAGACATGCATGGTAATATATTCACTTGTAAGTGGATATTGGCAATACTCCAATCCACAGACCTAAAAAAAACTAAATAACAAAGAGGACCCTAGGGAGGATGCTTAATTCTCATTCAGAAGAGCAAATAAAATTGACACAGGAAGCAGTAGAAGAGAAGGAATAGGATGCCACCTAGCAGAGGATTGAAACAGATTATGAGACTCAAGGCCAAACACTGGGCAGATTGCAGGGAGTCTTATGGAAGAGTGGGAAGATAAAGGACCCAGAGGAGACAGGAGCTCCTCAAGGAGACCAACAAGGCCAACAAATCTGGGACCAGGGGCCTTGCAGAGACTGATGCACCAACTAAGGATCATGTATGAAGAGGATCTAGACTCCATGCTCAGATGTAACCAATAGACAGCTCAGTCTCCATGTGGAGGAGTAAAAGGAGCAGGGGCTGTCTCTCACATGGACTCTGTTGCCTGCTCTTTTATCACTTCTCCCTGGCATAGAGGCCTTACCAGGCCTCAGAGGAAGAGGATCCAAGCAGTCCTGATGAAACTTAATAGGCTAGGGTCAAATGATAGGGAAGAAGGTCTCCCCCTTTCCTGGAAGAGGGGAGAGGAAAGGAGAAAAGATAGGAGTGGGAATGGAAGGAGACAAGCGAGGGGGCTACAATCGGCAATAAGGTGAATAAACTATAAAATATAAATAAATAAATAAAAAGAGAGCATCATCCCACTTGCAATGTATCCTTTAAAATCTTAATTCTTTCTCTATCAGAATTATAATATTTACCTTTATTCTCTTAGCTGTGATTATTATGTAAAAGCTGCGTTAAACCTAGTGGGGCTTGTTATGAACATTTCAGTTGTACAGATCCCAACTGACTAGTCACATCCTGCAGTGAAAGCATTTGCTTCAGGAAAGGGTGGCATATGGATAGGATAAGTAGTGATTTTGACTCCTTCATAGCAGACAATAGCAACTGCTTAATAAGATCAATCACTCTCTGAACTGCATGCTACAAAGTTAGGAAAGATATCCCTTGCTAATTTGCCACTTGGGATGAATTCATTTTTTTTAAATATGATTCTCTATGTAAGCATGTATTATACTATTAGAGACAGAACTGTGTCTGCCAGTCTTTGAACCTTTGGCTTTAAAGATGAATTTTACTGATAAGTTAGCTTCTGACTGAGAATTTGCAAATATAGTTAGGCACAGATTGTTTTATTTGCTAATACATTCCTGAATTCTTGATAGCAGCATTCTTTTTTGGTTTCCATTGTAAAAATATGAATTTCCACTTTTGTTAAATATTAACAAGTGAGGAATAAATTCATTATTCATCAAGCATCCTTGCCAACATATTTCAGATGAAGTGCTCCTGCTGATTTTGATGCATGCTGTTTACAGACTGTTATGCTGCCCCTTTCTACACAGTTGGAGTCCTTATACTCTGTAGCATCAAGTACAACTTTGTTCTCTCATCATGATTTTTCCTGGAATGATATACTCTTGACTTTAATTCTCAGATGATGTATTTCATCCCTCTAGATACTAATATTACATTTAACTCTATGGCTACAACATGTAAATAGTACTCATTCAGCTAAAATTTTTTTAGTACATAACAATCCTTAGAATGCTTTAGTAAAAATTTCTACAAGGAAATTCCTATTACCTCTATTATGAGAATTATAAGATGATATTCATCATTTTAGTATAAAAAATTAAGACAAATAGAGGAGATAGAATGTTTTGTGCAAGTCTGTACCCTCAATTCATTCTAAAGAAGAAATCCAAGGACAGTAAATCCCATTGAAATACCTTACATATAACACAAGTATGAAAATTTTATAACAAATCCAATCATTTTGTTTATTAAATATATACTAAAAGAATGAATAAATAACAAACATATTCAAAATGTATACCCTGTAAGTGGAGTTTAGTGATCACGGAGAACATACAGGGAAGTCACAGGAGCTCAAGTGTTCACAACACAATAGCATAGAAGGCCATGAAACACACTAAATATGAATGTATGGTTTTTCAGACCCAAATGACTTCATTAACATTTTAACTTAGTAAAATGTTAATAATTATTTAATACTTGAAAATCCATATATATATATATATATATATATATATATTGCAATCTTTGAGGAGGGTTCATGAAAAATATTTTTCCATTTAAGATGTTTAAGAAATTTTATTGTTTCAAGATTTTCTTAAGATGTGTCCCTGAATGTGCTATAGGTAAGAACCCATCCTGTAAAAGCAAAAGATATCCATTGCTCCAACAAATAAAATATGAATAGTCATCATATTTTATGTCCAGTTTATGTTTAGTGTTCAATGCTGAGTTTGATTTCTAAAGAGTCTTATGAAAGACTCAATCTCCTGGAGATCCATCAGTGCCAGGAAAGCTAGTCTTCCGACAGTACAGTGAATAAAATCCACAGAGACCTCATAACTGATAGAATGGTATCCAATTCATGTCATGTATTATATTATATTCAGTATCCTTCCACAAACTTATTTATCGTAAGCTTAAGTTGGCCACATTTCAATCTGAGTAGGATAAATGACTTTCTTTTTTCAATCATGGAATCAACAGTAACATTCCCAACAGAAATATACAGATTCTATTTCACATTTCAACTTGATTGTTCTCAAATGACCAACTTTCCATTTTACTAATGTGAGGGCACTGGAAATTGATGCATATGACAGTAAGGCAAGATGAAAAAAATGAAATTCGCTAGAGATGTTTTCCTCTTAAATCTGTTATCTCAGAGAGCTCTCATAGTGCACCACATACTGAATAGATACACATTATGAAATGAAATTTACTATGAGCGCTATGGTAAAATCAGCTATCTTTACAACAAAATCCTATGTACTTATTGTTGAGTGAAGAAACTGGCCATGCACTGAAGTCTATACAGGAGCCAGACAACATGGTGAGGCTGTGTAAGCAGGGCTGGATTTTGTTAGGATGTCACAATGACCTCTCCAAGACAGAGGTTTGTAGGAGCAGCGGGGTTAGTGTTATTTCTCTGCCCCCTATGTCTGTCCTGATGAATAGTTATAAGAGATTCCTAGGATTTAGGAGGTATGAAAATCCCAACTTCTGTATCAAAGAAAATCACCCTGGACACCGATATAACGTTATATGCATCAAAAACCTGAAATTTAAAGCTTATTTATGAGAGAGTTTAAATCTGCCTGTGACAGATTGGTTCTGAACATTCTGGAATTTTGACAGAATGGATTTCATGGGAAATAATAATAATAAGTGTTTTTGTCTGTCATTTAAGTATATAAATGAGTGATAAGTAATTGCCGCTTTTCAAGAAAATTGCTAATGCCATCTCATGTAAACATTTCCACATCATCATCATATTTATTTTTGATCTCTACAAAATTAATTTAAATCTCAAAGAAATGAAATACCTTTTCTTTAGATGAACTAATGAAATTTTGGGTTCCCTATGGTTAGATCCAATTTTTCTCCATCTGTCCACAAGACAAGATAAGAGGTCAAGACAATCAACTGAATATTTGAATATTTTTCTATATTCTTACTAACAAGGAAAACGTGTTCTTCTCAAGCTACTCCATAATACTGAAGCTATCACCCATAATAATCAGTATGAAATTACTTATTGAGAAAACTTCTCAAAATTCTAGATTCGGGTTAGTATTTTAATCTGCCCCACCATTTACATTAAATTTTGATTCCCCATAGTGACTTTTTTTTCTTTCCATCATATACCTTCAAGATAAGTCCTGATTTAAGGTGACTTATTACATCTAAATTTGAAATCATGCACTTCTAAACAGTCTTGCTCACATAACCCACGGCAATGATTCAAAGAAGACATCACTGGAGACAGAAAATAATGCATTTTCCAGCTAAGTTTAAAAGGGAGGATGGGCTATAGAAATGTGACATTGATGGAAAGAAAGGCACTGACTTAGAGATTTATAAAGTATGGGGTGAGGGTATAGCATAGGGGGCAGAAAGCCTCTCAGCATGCTATAGGCTTTATTGCCTGTTTATAATCCATGTACTTGGGACATAGAGACAAGAAGAACAGAAGTTCAAGGCCATCTCGGCTACATGAAAAATCTGAGGCCACTCTAGTGTATATGAAACCCATCTCATAAAAGAAAACCAAAAGCAAAAATGATATCTATATATACTAATTATTTAAATAATACATATGAATATGCATAAAAATTAGATAATTTTATTTAAAAGTATCTATATCACTTCCCCATTTCAGCAGGAAAGTCATACAAATATATAATCTATTCTTGTAGCTTGACTTTAAGCAAATATCTCTGTTAGTATTCTGGTCCTGTAGGTAGGCCCATATAATATTGAAACAATTATTAACACAGCCCAATTTTACTTTCATCAGTGGTTGAAGTTAGAGAAAATGCCTCTCATTATATACTATACATCTTTAACTATTATAAATCTGTACCATTTCTTATGCTTGTAAGGGAATTTATTTATTAAAGGAAGCCAAAGAAACCATGGCTAATTTGTGCTCATTTTATTTGGTATATTAAAAATGACTTCTCACAGAATACTTTAAAGTTCTGGTAGAAGCTGGAGGGTCTTAATTTAATATATGTGTTATCACAATGTCACACATTTGAACATAACATAGCACAAGCCCAAGGGAAAAGATAAAGACATAAGAGTATCAGGTGAACCTGGGTTGCAAAAGGAAGGTTGTATACACACATAAATTCAGGAAAGGGAATTAAGGTGGGAGAATGCCAGAGTTCTTGAATATGCACCAAACTGAATTAAACAACTGATATTGTATAGGAAATAATTTAAAAATGAATTTCAAATAAATGGATATTTTTCATTTGACACATGTTTACTTCTTTAATTTTTAGAGTTAAACCATTAAATATTAACAGCATAGAAATTAATCATCACATTCTTACTCATAAATGAGTTATGAAACCTCATAAATGTTTTAGAACAGTCTTTAAATATAGTCAAAAGTAGTACATATTGCACGTTGCACCTTGCTTATTAATTATGTATTTGCACATGTCAGCAGTGTTAAAACTTATTATTTTAGAAGGGGAACAATGGAAACAATGTAGAATTCTCTGGAAATACTGATAAGTAATTTTTAATTAATATCAACATTAAATAATATAGAACTTGGATGTATATTCTCCATTCTCCATAAAAAAACTGGCAAACAAACAAACCAATAAAAACATTATTGGCCATAATTTTCCTTCCTTGTCCCTGCTGTGGCTTTTTTTAATGCAGTTAATAGTCTGTCAGTTGATAGTACATCTACATAAATACTGACAATAAGTATTATCTTCTAGTGTAAAAGAACGCTAAAAATTGTCTTAAAAATACATTTTTTAGAATTACTTTGTGTGTGTGTTTATCTCTGTATGTTTGTGTTTGTGTCCGTGTGTGTCTGTATGTCTGTGTATGTGCATGTGTCTGCGTGTGTGTGTGTGTGTCTGTGTCTGTGTATCTGTGTGTGTTTGTGTGTAGTGTCTGAGAATAAGCTGCAGAAATCCATTTTTTCCTATTGTGTGGGTCCTAGGGATTGACAAATGTCTTTAGACACTGAGTAACTTGCTAGCCATTAACACAAAAATACTACCATTTTGAAATACTAATATTTTAAAATTTTGGTCTTATTTTTATTAATATATAATTATGTTATTTCCTCTTCTCCCTTTATTCTCCTTAACCCCTCATATATCACCACCTCATCTGCAACCTGCTGATTATGTTTGGCATTGTTTGCTTTTAGAGTCCTAAATTGGATAACCATTTAGGGGGCTCACCCCTGGGAAAGACTAATTATCTCCTTCTCTACATCATTAAATGTTTGTAACACTTCTTCTAGGGGTAGGACCATATTAGATTGGATGAGAGAAACTTCTCCTTAGTCTTAAGCAAGAAAATAAATTCACCTGGCAAAAGGCCAATATCTACTTTTAGAATATTGCCATCTGATTGAGCTGACTGCATGGCGCTAGCAATGCTTGCAACTGTATTTTTCAGTCATGACTTTAAGATGGTGATGAATAAATGATTTAGTTTGCTCTCGGTTGATAGTACAGATAAATAGGTATCAATAATTCCAAGTTTCTGTGACCTTATATGTCAAGTCATCAAAGACTTGGGCCCATAAAAGGAAGATGCTGGCATTTACAGGAAAGAAAAGTTATGAAAATGAAAATTTTACTTCCTCACACTTATCTCCATGTGCACATAATAAAACACGCAAAAAGACCAGCAAACAAATGGCAGCGCAGTTAAGTAACAACCAAAGGGTTTGACCAAAGAATGGGTTTATAGTCATGGCTTTGCCAATTGTATTTCTGTATTTCTCGAATATAAAAATCAAAGATAATTTGCTCCACTTGATCTGATAATCTTAGGGAGCATCTGCTCAAATCCAAGTAAGTGGAATCATGGCAATTCTAGTACATTGTGTTGAGAGAAACGATTTCTAATTAAGTCTATACATATTTAGTATAATGTGGATAGAGAGAGGACTCAGTCAATAAAACTGTTTTGTGTGTAAGAATGAGGACGTGACTTCAATGCTCCCCATTTATAAGGCTTTTAATTACGGAGCTGGGGAGGTAGAAACATGAAGAGTCCTGGGGTTTGCAATCTAGACAGTAGCTCTGGATCTAGTGAAAAAATCATTTCTAAAAAAAATTAAAAAGTTGGAGGGGGCGGGGAGGAGGGAGATGAGGGAGGGAGTGGAAGGGTAGGAGGGACTGAGGGAGGGGGCTACGCCTGGGATTCAAAGTACCTAACCTGTGATTGAGATAAAAATAAATAAATTTTAAAAAAAGTTGGAGATTGAGAAAGATACCAGGTATGCACCTCTGGCCTCCACTGCAATGTACATACATGTAGACCTACATACCTGTGTAGCAGACACATGAACATGAGCACACACGTACACACATAAAATAAATTTTGTATTATCATATGACTTTGACTGAAATTAGTTATAAGATGTAGTTTTGACCTGACTCTATCGTGATCTTGATTGCCTTTCAGTCCTCATTCCCCTACTACCATCCAGATTACCTGAGAAGTACGGCAGGTGCTATTTTGAAACTTAAAAAAAAATCTGAACCATTTATTTTCATTATCATTTCTTTTTTTTTTTTAAGGCTATGGGTGCTCACAACCTGGTGCTCACAACCTCTTGTAACTCCAACTGACATCTGAAGGCATAAACACACACACACACAATTAGATTTATATTACAAAGTGACTTCTCCAAATTCTAAACACTAGTAACCTGGGTAGCAAAATATGTCAATGTAGCAGACTATATAACGAGTACATATCACTTCAACTTAGCACAATTTTTAAAGTCACCCTATGTTTCAGGAATTTATTTTTATATATAAGCAGAGTAAACTAAAGCAAAGAAGACTAAACTAAAGAGTATTCTATTTCCTTGTACATTTGCCTCCAGTTTTCATTTTAAAATTGTATTTATCTAAGTTTATATATATATATATCAACTCTTTTATTTAAGATATTTCTTTCTTAATGATCTATTTCTTCTTATGTAGTGTGAAACAATTCTAAGCATTAATAAGTTAATGGATGGCTCACCTAAAGCCCTAGGAAACAAAGGAAACAGACACACCAAAGAGGAGTAGACAGATGGAAATAATCAAACTCAGGGCATAAATCAATAAATTAGAAACAAACAATTCAAAGAATCAATGAAACCAAGAGCTGGTTCTTTGAGAAAATCAACAAGATAGACAAACTCTTAGCCACAGTAACTAAAAGGCAAAGAGACACTATCCAAATCAAGAAAATCAGAAATGAAAAGGGGGACATAACAACAGACACTGAAGAAATCCAAGCAATCATTAGGTCTTACTTCAAAAGCCTATATGCTACAAAATTGGAAAATCTAAATGAAATGTACAATTTCTTGATCGATTCCACTTGCCAAAGCTGAATCAAGACCAGGTAAATCAATTAAATAGCCCTATATCCCCTAAGGAAATAGAAGCCATCATCAAAGTCTCCCATGCAAAAAAAGCCCAGGGCCAGATGGTTTCAGTGCAGAATTCTACCAGACTTTCAAAGAAGAGCTAACACCAATACTTTTCAAACTATTACACAAAATAGAAACAGAAGGAACATTACCAAACTCATTCTATGAAGCCACAATCACCTTCATACCTAAACCTCACAAACAAAGAGAATTTCAGGCCAATCTCCCTTATGAACATTGATGCAAAAATACTTAATAAAATACTTGCAAACCGAATAAAACAACACATCAAAGATATCATTCATCATGATAAAGTAGGCTTCCTCCCAGGCATGCAAGGATGGTTCAATATATGGAAATCCATCAACTTAATCCACCATATAAACAAACTGAAGGAGAAAAACCATATGACCATTTCCTTAGATGCTGAAAAAGACCCTAGAACTCATTGGCCCAGGAGACAACTTCCTGAACGGAACACCAACAGCACAGGCTCTAAGAGCAACAATCAATAAATGGGACCTCATGAAACTGAAAAGCTTCTGTAAAGCAAAGGACACTGTTATCAGAACAAAACGACTGCCTACAGATTGGGAAAGGATCTTCATCAACCCTATATCTGACAGAGGACTAATAGCCAGTACATATAAAGAACTCAAAAACTTAAACAGCAACAAATCAAGTAATCCAATCAAAAAATGGTGTCTGGGAATTCTCTT
>CM053743.1:27849195-27911517 GCA_028658305.1 Pachyuromys duprasi
TATGAAGTCAAATATTAATAGTCTCTGAAAAATGTTGAAGATACTCTGTCTTACAGCATCAAGAATTCAACAAAGAGAATATTCTTTGTAAAAACCCACAAGCACTGCTATTCTGTTAGCATGCAGATTTGTGTTCATTTTATATAAAATGGTAAAATTGTATGTATACCAGAGATTTGTTGTTGTGAGATAAATTCATGGTTTATAATAAAAAAAAAATGGAGTACGGACCTAAACAGAGAATTCTCAATAATCAATATGGAATGGCAGAGAAATACTTAAATAAATGCTCAACATCCTTACACATCAGGGAAATTCAAATCAAAACAACCCTAAGATTTCACCTTATCCCCATCAGAATGGCCAAGATCAAAAACTCAAGGGGCAATACATGCTGGAGAGGTTGTGGAGAAAGGGGTACACTCCTCCATTGCTGGTGGGAATGTAAACTTGTACAATCACTCTGGAAATCAATCTGGCGCTTCCTCAGACAACTAGGAATAGTGCTTCCACAAGATCCAGCTATACCACTCCTAGTTATATATAAGAGGCTCAGGTATAAAATAAGGACATTTGTGCAATCATGTTTATAACAGCTTTATTTGTAATAGCCAGAAGGTGGAAACAACCCAGATGCCCCTCAACTGAGGAATGGATACAGAAATTGTGGTACATCTACACAATGGAATACTACTCAGCAATAAAAAACAAGGATATCATGAAATTTGCAGGTAAATAGTGGGAATTGGAAAGGATCATCCTGAGTGAGGTATCCCAGAAGCAGAAAGACACACACGGTATATACTCACTCATATAGACATACAAAATAGGATAAACCTACTAAAATCTGTACACTTAAAGAAACTAATCAAGAGGGAGTACTCTTGTTAAAATGCCCAATCCCTATCCAGAAGGACAAAGAGGATGGACATCAGAAGAAAGAGAAAAGAGGGAACAGGTCAGGAGCATGCCACAGAGGGCCTAGGAAAGGCTCTGTCCTGCAGACTATCAAAGCAGATGCTGAGACTTATGGCCAACATTTGGGCAGAGTGCAGGGAATTTTATGAAAGAAATGGGAAATAGTAAGATCTGGAGAGGACAGGAACTCCACAAGGAATGCAACAGAACCAAATAATCTGAGCACAAGGGTCTTTCCTGAGATTGATAGTCCAAGTAAGTACCATGCATGGAGATAACCTATAACCCCTACACAGATGTAGCCTGTGGCAGTTCAGTGTCCAAGTAGGTGTCATAGTTCTCTGACATGAAGTGATTGGCCTGCTTTTTGATCATCTCCCCCTGATGGGGGAGCAGTCTTACCAGGCCACAGAAGAAGACAATGCAGCTACTCCTGATGAGACCTACTAGACTAGGATCAGAAGGAAGGAAAAGAAGACCTCCTCTATCAGTGGTCTTGGAGAGGGACACAGATGCAGCGAGGGGAGGAAGGGAGGTATTGGGACCAGAGGAGGGAGGAAACTACATGGGTATATAAGGTGAACAAAGTGTAAGTAATAAAGAATGTTTAAAAAATAACAGAAAAATATTATAAAAAATAAGTTAATGGAAAATGGTCCTACAGTTACCTTGATCTTCAAGAGAAAACAATCGCTCTGATAGATATTAGCATCTGCCCTGTTTGGAGGACACCATAATGGTGGATCAAAGCAGCAAGGCCAAGAGCATCAAGAGACTGGTTTAAGAGACAAAGCTCTGAGGGCGAATGTGGATGGCTGGCAGTCCAGCATGGAGGCAGCGTCTCAGACTTTACAGATATTAATGTCCTACTCCTGCAAGCCCTACCACATCTGCACTGAGGCTGTTTTCCCAAGGTGAATCTGTGAATTTGCCTTGTACCTTTCCAGTGTTTGCGTTCTACATACCATGAACACTGGGTTTTTATAATACCCTCTCACTTAAATCTCCTTTGTTATACAATCCAAAGCCACCCAAATCAGCCGTCTGTCATGGTGGACATGGCTCTTTCTGACCAGACTTCAAAGCCCTCCATGCTGCTCCTACCTCTTCCATTAGTTTGAAATCAGTGATCTTGAATAATACATAATTTAGTCATGTCTCTACTCTGACTCGATATATGTGCACATCAGATTGTTTATGGATCCGATAGATGATGAGAATGCTTATTCTTACTTTTATTTTTCTGACATAAGTGGGCTCACCCAGACACTTCTGAGAAGTAGCATTCACTGGTTTTCAGTGTTGCCATGGACACTTATCAACCATCTTCATTTACTGTAGAATACCAAGAAGTCTTTCAGAAACCAGAATTGAAAATCTTCTCTATTCCATGCATGCACACAAAGGGTAAAATGATTATTTATTCTTTGAAATCCTAAGTTCTGTGAAAATTGCATGGTTATTTCACAGTAAAAGTGAATGTACGATAAGTTTATTGTCTTCCAAGAAACCCAGAGAAATATTTTATTGTAAGACAGGTTATTTTTTCTATAATCATACTTTCTAATTTTTCAAAAGATAGACCCTAAGTGTTTATCACATTTTTATTTTATCTTTTATTTGTAATGAGTCAGGAAATAATTTTGAAGTACACGGTTATTGCTAGGAAAATTTGCTTTCTAATACAACTGAATCACACACTACACTGTAGCAAAGAACTTTTTCATTCCAGCTGTGTGTTAGCAATCAAAAGAGGACAGCACTT
The DNA here is from genome assembly GCA_028658305.1 of Pachyuromys duprasi. Classification (NCBI taxonomy): domain Eukaryota; kingdom Metazoa; phylum Chordata; class Mammalia; order Rodentia; family Muridae; genus Pachyuromys; species Pachyuromys duprasi. Next base: position 27,851,879 of record CM053743.1, read on the forward strand.
TCTGGGTTTTCAAGCTATTGCTTTCATAGCAAAATGCATTGAACTGTACTACTGTGTATTATCACTTAATATCACACAATACAAAAGAAGGAAGGATCATTTGAGTTTTCACATTGTTTCAAAACACATTTGGCCAAGTCGCAGTATAGGATTTTAAACAGTTAAATAATGCCATCATTGAATCCAATAGCTATTTCATTTCTAGATGAATTTATTTTTTGTACCCATGGACATTATATTTCTCAGCATAAAAATAATTTTTATAATTATTTTAAAATTGCATGTGTGTGTGTGTGTGTGTGTATGTCTGTGTCTGTGTCTGTGTGAGGATAAGTACATGTGAATGCACATAACAGCAGAGGCCAGAAGAAGACGTTAGTTCCCTCAGAGCTAAAGTTGTAAGTGGTTGGGAGTTGCTGGGTGCTAGGAACTCAACTTGGGTCTCTGAGAGAATCTTATGAAAGAAGTGGGAAATAGTAAGATTTGGAGAGGACAGGAGCTCCACAAGGAGAGTAACAGAACCAAAAAATCTGAGCACAGGGGTTTTTCCTGAGACTGATACTCCAACCAAGTACCATGCATGGGGATAACCTAGAACCCCTGCACAGATGTAGCCCACGGCAGTTCAGTGTCAAAGTGGGTTCCATAATAATGGGAACAGGGATGCCTCTGACATGAACTGATTGGCCTGCTCTTTGATCACCTCCCCCTGAGGGGGGAGCAGTCTTACCAGGCCACAGAGAATGACAATACAGCCACTCCTGATGAGACCTAATAGACTAGGATCAGAAGGAAGGAAAAGAAGACTTCCCCTATCAGTGGACTTGGGGAGGGGCATGTGTGGAGAAGGGGGAGGAAGGGAGGGGTTGGGAGGGAAGGGAGAAAGGAGCTACAGGGGGGATACAAAGTGAATAAAGTGTAATTAATAAAAAAATAAATATAAACAAACAAACAAAGGATTATGCAGTATTAACCAGTGGCTGAGCCATCTCTCAAGCCCCAATTAAAAAACAGTTTAAATTTTAATTACCTTGCTCTTGGCACCCTGGAAATGTAAAGAGGGGCTGTCCTAGAGGAGGTCTTTAGGTCTCAAGCCAGAAGCAACAAACAGCAGAGCCATAGGGGAAGAAGCCTGTTCTTCCTCAGCACTGTTTCTCACAGACCAGTGATGACAAATGATAAATTTCACAAAAGTTTTAAATACGGGAGAAATGATATCATTTTGTTACAATCTCAAAATTAAAGGAAAAGAGAAAACATGGAAATTATCTTGCGACAAGTGTCTTTTTCTACTGAATTCTTCCATCAGATCACAGGTTCTCCAGTGCTTAAAACACTTCAAGACTAATCCTAAAGATGCATGGCGGTGTTTCCTTTCCTAATTGAAGACGGTGTTTATTGGGATTCACCTGTTTGGGGTTTGTGCTCAGTAGTTCCACTGCTGCAGAGAATGTGAATATTCTTGGACTCTAAGTCTCTGTGACCTGCGTGAGCATTGTCATTCAATGTAAAATGAGAATCTCATACAAACAAAAGTGGGAAAGGGTTAAAAGGAGTGTGTGTGTGGGGGGGGTAGTGATGGGGTGCCCCTGCTGTTTGTGGTTTTGAGAAGCTATTGTTCCTCATTCAATTTTTTATCTTTCTGAAAACATTTTGAGAGAATGGTTTCCTCAGTTGCAAGATCTGAGGTGTGTCTAATATGATTGCTTAAATATTCACTCTGATGGAGAGGGTGCCTCTTAAGCAAAGAATTTTGATCCTATTTTTGTGACCTTTTATCCTGCGAAGTGAGGAGAGGCTGCACAGAAAAATTAGCATCAAAACGCAGTGGGAAATAACCCTGAAGTGTCTTAAATACCTAGCAAGGATTTTCTGGGAGGCATTTCCTTAAAAATGTAACTCATAACATTTTTTTCCTCAGAAGCAACTTTTATATTCAAACCTTGCACCTTGGATTTAATGACTTCTATTCCACAGTTCAGTCTCCTTGCTTTGGGAAGGATGCTGGACTTAACACTATACTGGTCATGTGCCCATTCCTCTCCCACAGATTTAAGTGTTGGGGATATGGCCTTGCTTTCCATTGCTCCTTGAATTTTAATTCTTTTAATTAGTAATATAAAGAGAGAGTGGTGACTGTTCCTTTTGCCTATCCCATGTTTTCAGAAATACTGGCAGACTTAAATGACATTGCTTAGACAGAACTTGTAAGGATAAGACCTCATTCTTTAAAAATCTACAGATTATTGCTTGAAATATCTTCCATATAACTGAGAAAAAAATAAACCATAAAATCTGGTGTTTAATATCAGGTTTAAGAAACAACTGTGGAGATAAAAAAAGCCACATTTCTTATCAATATAGTGACATTTTCATAGTTCAAAATACAGTCTATCTTAAAAACACAGATAAGTCTCAAACTGGTAACTTCAGAGAAATGCTGTTCCTGGTTATAGTTGTAATATATGACGCTTAACTTGGCATTATTTCTAATAAAAATATGTTATGATTATTCCACAGACAACACAAACTTGCCTTTGAACTAGGTAATGAATAGTAGCCATTGTTTCTAAATTTGACCATACTGTCTTCACCTAGGGAAGAAGTACCATTTGGTTTCCTCACACCAGATGTCATCAGTACCTTCCTCATCCATTTTTTTGGTATTGCCAAATGTCAAAGGGAAGAAAATTTCACCTTGAGATAAGGGCTACTGGCTTATGATAACCTATGTACCCAATCTTCTAGCCAAATGATTGCCATCATGATTCGATGGCAAGCAGATCTTATGAGGATAAATTGGTTCTTTTGTTGGTAAAGCAAGGATAAAATATTCTTTGGGTTTACTGAGTCTCAAACTATTCTAAGTTTGAAGAAGGAGGCTCACTTACCAGGGATCAAGCAAAGTCATGCTTCAGAAGCATAAGAGGCAGTCAAAGGAGAGTGAGCACAGATGAGGAGGAGGCCAAACCCATCATCAGGAATTAACAATGCATCTCATCTGACCTTCCTTCCCAAGGAGGTCCGAGTCACTGCATTTCCCTTTATGTATTTAAATATCTATTTTGAACATTTTGGGTTTTTAATCTCACATAAAACTAAAAAATAAACTTACAAAAGATTAGGGCCCTAGCTGAGACTCTTAGCAGAGGAGACATGGAGCCTGTAGCCAGTGCGTGGGGGCACTCCCAGTGGACTGAGGGTGACACCAACCCACTTACAAAATCTTCGACCCAAAATTTGTCTTGCCTACAGGAAGTGCAGGGATAAAGAGAGAGCATAGATTGAGGGAATGACAAACCAATGACAAGACCAACTTGAGACCAAACCCATGGGAGAGACCAAACCTCTGACATTATTAATGATATTCCCCTATCATTGCAGACAGGGGCCTCATCCAGAAGCTGATGGAAACAGATGCAGAGACCCATAGCCAAGCAATAGGCCAAGCTTGGGAGTTCTTTGGAAGAATGGGAGGAAGAAAGGAGGGAGTCAGGGGGGTCAAGGTCCTACAGAAGACCTACAGAATAAACTAACCTGGGCTCATGGGGGCTCACAGAGACTGAACCACCAACCAAAGAGCATGAAATGGCTGGACCTAGGCCCCCTACACATCTGTAGCAGATGTGCAGCTTGGTCATCATGTGGGTCCCCTAACCATGGGCATAGAGGCTATCTCTGACTCTGTTGACTGTCTTTAGATCTCCTTCCCATAGCTGGGCTGTGTTGTCTTGCCTCAGTAAGAGATGATGAGCTTAGTCCTGCTGTGACTTGATGTGTCTGGGTGGGACTATCCCCATGGGGGTCCTCCTTTTTCCTTAGAAGAACAGGATGGGAGAAGAGGGACGGAGGTATAAGGTCACGACTGGGAAGAGTGGAGGAAGAAAGCTGCTATCAGGTTGTAAAGTGATTAAATAAACAAACAACAACAACAAAAAAAACCCAACCAACCAAATAAATAATTGGAAAAGAAAGAAAAAAATTATAATCTGTGTGTGTGTGTGTGTGTGTGTGTGTGTGTTGCCTGCATATATAAATGGGTACATGTCTGGAACCTACAGATCCCTTGGAACCTGGGCGAAAGACAATTGTAAACCACTGGGTGTTCCTATATACTGAACCTGGTTTCTCTGTAATTGTAACAAAGGTTCTTAAACACTGAGCCATATCTCTAGCTAACCCTGAAAAAATTCACAAATATATAAACTAAAAAATTGCATATAACCATCCTGATAAAAAATAAACACACAATTTGTTTATTATGACACACATAAACTATTTGCAAGCACAAGAAAAACTGAAACATTAGTTTGCAGGATGTAGAAATGGCAGCATTTCCACTCATCTGTGAATGAAGATAGAAAGCCATCTTTGTTTTTGAATGTACATAAACATTTTCCAAAACAATTTTTAAAATTTTTCTATTTAAATTTCAATAGCACTGACAGACCCTTCTGTACAACCACTGGCATGATGCATGATGGGAAAATGAATTTATAAACAGTTACAGATCTTAGCACATAAGTAGATGTTTTTCTTGTTCTATTCAGAGACTAGAATGTAGACTAAATAAAAATGTATTTAAATAATACTCATTAGGTTTCATAAACAGAGTATAACATGTGTGCAAATCCTGTTCCCAAAATTCTGGTGGTAATGCATTGGTAATTGAGGTGGTGTTTGTACACATTTTAAAAATGTGTTTAATAGACATAAATTAAGCACAGAGAAATGCTTTTATAATATTTTGTAGTCATTAGAAATGAAAACATGCTCTACGGATTTCTAAGGCTGCTAGAATAAAATGAAAGAGTAAAGTTTTGGCAGGACTTGAATATATAAGCAAAGAGTGGGGTGGGGACTGCTTCACATAACTTAAAAGAGGAGCAAACTATCATTCTTAAACTGGGCTGCTTGATATTTGCTAATATATCTAGAAATGAGGAAATCTGGAGACTAATAAGTCAGCATGAAGCTCAGTGACAGAGTGCTTTTAAAAACATACACAAGGCATTACATATGACCACCAGGAGAGAGGGGGAGAGAAACAGAAAGGGAGAGTGAGAAAGAAAGGAGAGGAAGTTTTAGAGAAGAAAATGATGGAAAACAGAGACTGTATGCTCCATAAAATCTGTGCCAAAGAACTAAAATTCAGAGAAGTGAAAGTTCCCATAAAAATGCATTTTTCAAAATGTATTTTTCAAAATCCAAAACAAGTAAACAAACAAACAAACAAATGAAAATAATATTAAAAGACTATGGAATGTAGACCAATGTTTGCTTAGTGTCCTTAAAGTCCTAAGTGTAATGCTAAGGAAAAAAACTTAGATTGCATAAAAATACATTCATGCAGTCTTTAATAAATAAAAAGTAAGCTTTCTTTAAAGCTTTAAAGAAAAGCATTTTCTTTAATCTCTACCACAGAAACATATAATCCTAAATATACAATAAGCTTCAATGCCATGATCTCCTTTATATGTATGCTTGGGTCGTTATGGGTATTTGCATATATGACAACAATGCTAATAAACTGTGTGCAAAGCTACTACTTTGAGGTAGATTTTAAATCATGCCACAAAGAGCAAAACAAAATGTCCCTTCATTTTTCTTTCTCATAAAAAATACTGTAAAGCTAGAGAGACAGCTTTCAGGTATCAGCAATTGCTCTTGGAAAGAACCTGTGTTCAGTTCCCTGAACCAACATGGTGGCACATAAGCAGCTGTACTAACAGTTCTATGGAACCTAACACTCTCATCTGGCCCCAGTAGGCAGCATGCATGCATGTGGGTCACATACATATATACCAGCAAAGAACCCATACACATCAAATAAAAATAAATAAAATTTACAAAGAAAACGGACAACATAGAGTAAAGCAATCTAGTTAAGACTCATGCAAAAAAATTCTTTTATAATTGTTACTTTTAATATGTAAGGAATTAGTAAAATATGTGTCAGATAGATATCAGACAACATCACATCAGGTTATCTTTTCATGTATATGAAGTCATTGTGGGTAAATTACAAGAACTGGATAAATCACACGGGGTCAGATCATTTAGTCTGTAGGACGTTAAAGTCCCACACCATTAATTAATTAATTATTCATATTAATTAATGGTTCTCTACATCTCAGACATAAGTTAACAAACTGCATTCCATACAAAATTATTTGTTAATGTCACAACACTGAATCACAGTTGGAGGAAATAATTGGCTACAGAGTCATTTGAAGAACCCCACATTTTCCAGCAGAACAGGAAAAGCAGTTCAGAGCTGAGTGTCCTCAAGCGAGGATGATCTACTTGGATTCACTGGAAAGGTGAAAAGCCTTTTATGAAACTAATTTGTGGGAAAGGAGGGCCTTTTGCAACCATAATTTCTAAAATAACCTTGTCACAGTTTATGGAAAGATTTTTAGCTGATGGAACTGATCAGAAATGGTGTATAGTACTAAAATTACAAATACATGTGGAATTAAGAAAGCCAAAATATTAAAAATGAAACAATATCTGTAAAAGTTCAGAAAGAGAAAGACGTAGTGTCTATTAGGAAAACAGTACCATATGTAAAAGGCAGTCCCAAGGATATGAACCTTCTGAGAAAAATTCTAACATGAAACTACTATTCCCAACAAACAAGCAGAAACTTCAGTGGTAATATATCATAAGACAATAACTGTAACATTACTTTTATTAAAGGTGCTTGTATTAGTGGGAGCACCACTGATCTTTCACCTAACATTGAAGACCCTGTTTGCTAAGTCAAATCAAATCCCTACATAGCTCAGTATTTAACATTTAATAGTAAAAAAGAAAAAGAGTTGTTTAGAAGAACAGCAGTGAATGCTTGGGGACAAAGTACCTCTAGAAAACTCAACACCAGCAGTCCTCTTAGGCAAAAGGATGTTTTCATTTCTTTCTGGCTATACAGCGTATGATCCAACCGCTATGCAGTCTCACTTTTGACACAACTATTATCTCTTGTCCTTTCTTTATTTCATAGTGTATTTTCTACTTTTGCATACAACATCTCTGTAGACTTGTACTCTCAGCCAAGGATTATTTACTCACCATATTAACAGATCCAAGAAGTAGATCCAAATGTTTATTTTCTGAGATTGATAGCACCAGTAATTAGGATTACAGGCAGTTTTGGAAAGAGTACAAGTCTTTTTTACCTAAACAAATATACATATTTATATCTCCAAGTCAACACAGATGACTGAAGAACAGATTTTGTTCACCATTTGCTAATTCTAATTACCATTAGACATGATCCACATAGCTTCCTCCTACACAAGAGATAAAACAAATACTTAACAGAAAGTACTACTAGCTGATGCATTTTTTTAAAATAAATATCTGGTGGATAGTGACATATTTTTTGTTTTTTGTTTGTTTGTTTGTTTTTTTTTGCACCTTAGGAAATACTATGTCCCCTTAACATGCTTAGGCACAGGTTTTTTTTTTAATGTAATCTGAGCATTTGAATGGAAACAATAATGAAATCAATATATTAAATAAAACTAAATGACTCTATAATGAAAAATTACTGCATAAGAAACAAAAAGTTAAAAAAATGGAGCACACACATTTTTTTCATCTATGAGCTAAAAGCCTTGCTGATGGAGATTTAATCTTTCTAGAACATCGTTATGTAAAACATTAGTCACTACAGATTATTTTGTATCTTACGTTTATTTGATTAAGAAAATGTATATCTTTTCATTTCTACTTTGAAAGGTCTCATAAAACTTCCCACTCATTAGACCTCACACTTCCTAAACTTACAAAGTGCTGTATGTTCTGTTTATTACCAGTGCGATTCAAGTTTCAAATCATTGTCCAAGATCACTAGTAAATTTACTTTTACTGAAGCATTTTTATAGCTAATGGTGTCTATATGAAATACAAAATGTTAGCAGTATTAACAAACTCATACTATGTAGTTTTAATGTTTGCATATCTTCAGCTGGAAACTCTAAAGGTGAAGAGAAAATGTTCCTTAATTTAATTAGCTTCAGAAAATACTCCCAGCATCAGAAAAACAAGACTACCCACTGAAAATGAGTATTTCTTTGTCAGCAGCAAGGTACTGGTGAACATTTGAGATATTTTTTTAATATTAATCACAGGTTATGTACTTTGTATCCCAGCTGTAGGCCCCTCCCTTATTCCCTCCCAATCCCCCCATCCCTCCCTCATCTCCTCCCTGCCCCTTTCCAAGTCCACTGATAGGGGAGGACCTCCTTCCCTTCCATCTGACCCTAGTTTATCAGGTCTCTTCAGGACTGTCTGAAATGTCCTTTTCTGTGGCCTAGCAAGGCTGTTCCTCCCTCACAGGGGGATTTGGGGAAGAGTCGAAGAGCCAGCCATTGAGTTCATGTCAGAAATAGTCCCTGTTCCCCTTACTAGGGTACCCACTTGGATACTGAGCTACCATGGGCCATATCAGAGCAGGGGTTCTAGGTTATATCCATTCATGGTCCTTGGTTGGAGAAACAGTCTCATAGAAGACCCCTGTGCCCTGATATATTTGCTCCTTGTGGAGCTCCTGTCCTCTCCAGGTCATACTAACTTCCCCTTCTTTCAAATGATTCCCTGTACTCTGCCAAACGTTTGGTCATGAGTCTCAGCATCTGCTTTGATACACTGCTAGGTAGAGCCTTTCAGAGGCCTTCTGTGGTAGGCTCTTGTCCTGTTACTTGTTTTCTCCTACATCCAATGTCCATCCCATTTGTATTTCTAAGTGAGGATTGATCATTGAGATTTTATTTAAAACTTCCATTCTTCAGTTGCCTCATTTTTTGTTTGTTTTTGGTTTTTTTTTTTTGCTTGTTTTTGTTTTGTTTTAAAATACAGGGTTTCTCTGTGTAGCCTTGGATGTCCTAGACTCACTTTGTAGATCAGGCTGGCTTCTTCTTCCCGAGTGCTGGGATTACAGGTGTGTGTCACCGAGCCTGGCTAGTTGCCTCACTCATGTAGTGTAGCAGTAGTGTTTTCCATTTCACTTGAGTGAGCCAAGAAATGGTTAAGTGAGTTTGGTTCATGCTATCTTCTTAGGGAATTATCAGAAGTTTAGGAAACTGAAGACCTCTCCTCAGCATTCTCTAGAAAGTCTATCATCCACTTAAGAAGTGGGAAAGTTTGGCTAGTACTGAAGATATAACTGTTTAGGGATAGTGAATTGACAGATCTTGGAGAAGAATTAACAACTGCCACTTTACTAAAGCAGCATAATTCGTAACTACATTTTAAACATTTGTGCTTACACACACAAGACAATGTAGTTCAGATCCCTCATAAGGGGATGTTGCAGCAAACAGAGACTGTTACAGAAAACTACAACCAATCAAAATGTATTATACTTAAGGCTCCGTGGACACTGGGGAAGATGGAGTGGACTGTAAGAGTCTGAGTAACGGGGAGTTTGGTATTGTGTTTCTTAGAAATGGCAGAATCTACACTCATGAAATCTCACAAACATGTCAGTCTAAACAGGAACTGAACAAGGAAAGCAACAAAAGATACACTAACACGAAAGATGGAACGCTCACAAAGCTCACGCCTAGGAATTACAGGCGAGTAAGGAACGCTGAGACAGGGAGAAGGAATCTTCCACAGGAAAGAGCACACCAATTTCTTATCCAATACCAAGGATTCATCCCTGAAAACATGTACATATGCACAGTATACAGACTGAGCATATTGTATGTGTGTATTTAGAGGAAAAAAAATGACACACACTTGGATATTTGTACATACACCATAAATACACAACAACAATAACAGCAAAAAAAGGTTGTGAATTTGAACTTGAATGAGGAAGGTACATGGGATTCTATTATAATTCAAAATAGAAAAAGGATTTTAATGTTTGGTCACTACATGACAGACATGCCTTTAAAAAACGGTATCAATAATAGTCTTTATTAAAAGCAGTCTCCAGAAGCACAAACCTATACAGTTAGTTGTTCTGATACTTCTGCATTTAGAATAATATCACAAAAGAAACAGATTTCCTTTTTCCTTAAACTTTTTAAAACACAAAATTTTTTTCAAAATTCAGTTAATTGCCAAGTGGACTTGGAAATAATAGGTTCTCAGACACAAATGAAAGTAAAATGGGGGAAAACATAGGTAAGTACTCTCAAATGAGACCATTTGCTGAATACCTATATTCTGTATATTGTGGCTGTGAGAATGGGTCCTCTGCTTTTCTCTCCTTCTTCCTGTCTTTGAAAACAAATGTCAATCCAATATGCAACATAAATAGGTTCTACTTCAGTATGAAAAAATACAAGTATTTAAATGGTTTTTTTTTGGGGGGGGGGAGTTTGGTTGTTTTTTGTTTGTTTGTTTGTTTTATGTAATTTTGAAGGGGATCATGAAATATCTTGCAATGGATCCATCAAAGTCACAGAGGGGATGTGTACTCCCCATCACTGAGAACACTTTGTAGGCTAGGTACACACAAAACCTGCCACTGGCATCCTTCTTCTACTGTAATAGAAGGCTTTTTTCAACTACTCTGGAAATGAGTACAACAGAAACCAACATCTCCTAGGAAGCTGTAAAATCCCCTGCAGTGCTGCTGATATCAACTGTGGAGTAACTTTCAAAAGGTGAGAAACAATTCTCTCTTTCTCTGCGCTCTCTTTCTTCCTCCATGTCCCCTGTGTGATTATAACATCCAAAAATATAATACTGTTAAAATACTCCTAAAACTATAATAAAAAAGAGGCATTTCATTTAATTAGAACATATATTTCTACTATATGCATTTCATGACCTGTGATCCTAAGTTAATTCAAATGTTAATGACAGATTTATTTTTGTCTGCATTTATTTTTAAGTCTCTCTCTCTCATGATGCCACTCAGAAGTTAAGTAAAGCTAACTTCATTTTAAACACTTACTTTTTAGCCCAAAAATATATATCAAGGATAAACACAAAAAATAGGTTAAGTCATGGCATTCTTGAGGAGAGAAGGATAGTCTGAGAAAACAGTAATAAAAATGTTTCGAAACCAATTCATTATAAAGATTTCCCTGCTTTATAAAACCGGTAAAAATGATTATACTTAAAATGACAAAGATATGGCATGTAAAAAGATCTTCAGTCACAATGAACAGCAACAACTACATTGAATGAGAAAATCTAGGTTCAAGTATATCTTACACAAAATCATTGTTTTACTTATAAAATGAGCAAAAACTAATTTATGTTAGTTTAACAAAGTAAGAATTGAGACATCCTTACAGAGAGGTGTGGCTAATGTTCACTGTCTTCACCAGTTTGATAGACACATGGATGAGTATACTTTGTGAAAAACCTTTGAGTTATACACATGTGATTTACGCAATTTTCTATACATATAGGTGAGTGAAATTACATGTTCAAATAAATATACACATGTATGTACATACACATACCTCTTTGTAAAAGCTTTTACATTTTAAAAATTATAGGTAAGCATATGTAAAGATGATGAGACTACATATACTATGATAATACTTTTAAAAAAGGTTACATGTCAATATACATGACAGTCAGATTTCTTACATTTAAAGAGAAATGATAGCCAATATATAGTTAGGCCTCCGGGTCAAAATTTAAAGTGCGAAATTTATCAAGCTGTGCACATCTAGCATTTCTGCGGTATCTTAATTTCACGTGTACATGATTTACGACGAGAGCTTTGAAAGAAGAATTTGCCTCCAAGCATTGTCAGAGTTGGCGAGGACTGGACCAAACGAAACACAGGAAGATCCTGAGCAGGGCATCAGCCAGTCTGATAGCAGCAGTAGGAGAAGCTAAAGGCTCAAGGCTGCTCTGCCTGTGCCCTTTTGGTGTCCTTCAGCTTACACAGTTTGCATGTAAGTGAGACAACTTTAACACCTTTCTGCCCAACAGGCTCTCTGATATCACCTACCATAATAAAAAGTTCCTCTTTTGATCTCCTTAATAAATGTAAATGAGGAAAGAATAAGATGCTGAGCTAAATGATCCTGTTGGTTACATTTTATCTGTCCAGGATATTTTATATGCAGGAACCATGCCTGGCTTATTTATCCATCAAACCTGACTGTCACAATAAACCCCATTTATGTACTTTCAAGAGCTGACTGAGTTAATGACTCCCATAGTAGAGTTAATAGCTGAAACCAACATGAAACTCTAACTCGAGTCTACATGGAAACTTCCTAAAGTTGTGTACATGCTAAAAGCTATTTTCACACTAAGATCCCAAAACTATGTGGGATATTTCTTCTAAAATATCACTAAAATATATAAGCACAGCATGCGAAGAGAAGTCATATAAATATCAAAGTTGAGAGAGTTGTTAATTAACATGACTAAATTAGAGAGCATTATGTATTTACTCATTTAGAGACTAAAGCTGGTTGTAGGTAAAAACATTAATTTGGCATTCTCGAAACCTACAATTAGACAAAGAAAACCAGCTGTATTGTAACTTGGACTACCTGTTGTACACAGACAATAAGGAGGAATGTGAAGTTTTAGACAGATAAATAAATGTACTGCATCATTTGAATTAATCCTTTAATATGCAAAAGATACAATACATATGAAATATTAAGGAAGCTGAGCAGATGGGAACAATGGCCTGAGATCATTTAATTTGGGAAAATGGGATGCAATTTGGGTGTGTGTATATGTGTACTGGAGATCAACCAAGGGACCAAAGCCATTCCAGCCTTATATCTGAGCAATTCTGAGGTCTGTGAGCCAAGTGGCATCTCTCACTAGGATATCAGAATAGATGGTTCTACTGCAGAAATGTGGGTGTCTGCTATCATATTTATTTGAATTCAATGCACAAATTTTTTATACTTAAAATTTAGCCTCAAACTTTAGACACTAAAGTTGGTTGTAGGTAAAAACATTAATTCAGCTTTCTAGAGACCTATAATCTGATAAAGAGAACCAGCTGTGTTGTAACTTGGACTACCTGATGTACACACACTATACGGAGGAATGTGAAGTTTCAAAAGGATAAACAAATGTACTTCATCATCATAAACTTAGCTCAAATTTTAGTTTATATAACTTGTCCAAATTTAATATCAATTGTGTCTCTTTGTCTCATCTGACTAAACTATGAGATTTAAGCAAGTTAGAAAGCCTTTCAAAAGTTTATGCAATAAACTTTTTGTGCTTAGTAATCACCCTCCCTCAAGACATACTTAACATTTAGAAAAAATATTTTTCTAAACGCTTAAATTTGACAACAAAAATCCATTTATCTAATATATGCTTCAGAAAGGTTACTTTTAATTTTTATTTCTTTTTTAATATGGCTCTTTTGCTTAGCCTATCCATGTTATTAGCATAGCATCCCTGTGTCATAGTTGGTAACATATGACATGCCATGGTTGTCATGATATCATAGCAGTTAATTACAAAGAAGCTGGGTAGCCTTAGCCTTCTGACTAAAGGGACCCGAACTTCTCTCTATAAAGATCAAACCAATTATTTTGGAAACTGAAAATGCAGTACACCAAACAGTCCAAAGATGAACGGCCACAGTTATTTCAGCCAGCCTGAAAAATCTCCATTAAGATCTTATCAGGAGGATTTCCTCAAAGGATTTAGTTAGTGCTGAAGGCAGATGCCCACTGCAAATTTGTCACCATGTGCACACAGCCTATACACATAAGTCAATAGCACTCCATTATTACTAATTTTTGTAATAGTTACAAGACTAATGGATTATTTTGGAATGATATTAATGGATGACTAAAACATTTTCAAGGAAAGTCTCATATAGAACAAAGCTAATGAGGTTCGGGATTCTGCTCTGCCCCATTTACCCCTATCCTCAGGAAATCAGGATTACTTAAAACACCACACCTCTTACAGAACCAATATAGTCTTATGTTTCATTACCCAACCGAAATGAATATTTAGCCACTCTGCAAACCTTTCCAGAGGGAATATTACACCAACATAAAGAAAGGACTAAAGTCCTTTCAGGTATAACATGGCATCTAGACAACATGGACTTTATCGATGTTAATAAGAAAGACACAAGTAAAGAGTGTATCTAACTCTTATCAAATGGATTCCTAATAGCAGACTCATATGTTTTTCAACACCTGCTTTAACATAAGTCATCTTTTTTATCAATAAACAAACCAGGGCCAAAGCATGTGCAAAGTGAATTATCCCTCTAACATCCTTCAAATGACCTGCTCATCAGAAATATATGTTATGTACTAATAATTTATACATCTATCTTTAACTTAAAAGTATTGACTCAAAAAAGTATTGACTCTGAGAGCCTATTAACCATATATAAACATACAAAATTAAATGTTAATAAATAAATTGAGGTCAGTGAGATAGCTCAGTGCATAAAGATACATGCCTCACAAGGCTCGAAATTTTAATCTAATACCTGAACCCAAGTAAAGCTGAAAAGAGAACCAACTCAATAAAAAATGATCTTTTGGGCCTCAGGCATCCATCATGGCATGTGTGCGCTTCCTGCACAATGTACACACACACAATCATAAGTTAAAGACTTATTTATTTATTTGTTGTTTGTTTATTATGTATACAATGTTCTGTCTGCATGTTCATCTGCAGGCCAGCAGAGGGCACCAGATCACATTATAGATGGTTGTGAGCCAGCATGTTGTTGCTGGGAACTGAACTCATGACCTCTGGAAGAGTAGCCAATACTCTTAACCTCTGAGCCACCTCTCCATCCCCCATAATAAAATATTTTTAAAAGAAGATAAATAGTTAAAATAAGGATGATTTTCATGAGCCAAAATAGAGCAGACTCTAACTGTTTTGTGTTACATATTTAGCTCTGGGGGTTAGACACAGCCAGTGACCACTGCATTGTATTTGTGCTTAATCCTCAAACTGCTTAGTATTCTCTGTGATGTAATTTCTTCTCATATTTACTAGCTCCTTTATGAGAAAATCAATCATGTCCGAGTAAAAATTCTTATGAAAAAGTGAGCCTACTCAATTATAAAGTGCATTCAGTAAATTCATAACTTACTGGTGAATTACTTAGTAACTAATCACACTGATAAAGTAGGAAGAATGAAAACATATAAAGAAATAAGCAACTATTTCCGAGAAATCATTGTAATAGTGGACAATGTTTACATATGTATTTTTCTCTTTCTATATATTTATACATCTAGAGATTATCTACATAATTAATTAACCTACAAGAAACATTCACTATAGCAAACCTTCTTAAATCTTCTTTGCTACAGATATCTAAAGACCTATCTTCTTAGACTCAGTTTACTTTATCTCATGAAATTATGTGGCACCTTGGTTTACACATTTTCACATGGTTCAAACAGTCATATATATTAAATACACTTCAAATCCTATATACAAATTAGTATTTTTTTCAGTTTCCCAAGTTCGAATAATCCTTTTAAAATTATCTTTTTCTATATTTTGATTCATTATCATATAAATTGCATATTGAGTTATTTAATTTAATTTTATTTATGTGTGTGTGTGCCTACGTTGGCTTTTCTGCATGTGCATCATAGGTGTCCAGGTGCCAGTGAAGGGGATCAGAGACCCTAAAACTGTACTTAAAGCAGTAGTTGCTTTTTTTTCCATGTGGGTGCTAAAAACCAAACCTGGGTCCTCTGTAAAAGCATCAACTAGCCCCATGGACCAGGCTTTTTGTTTTCTCTATTATTCTTACATAATTAGGGAATAAAAATGAGTAAGATGATTTCCACACTATACATTTTAGAGAAAATTTGGACAAGAAAATTTCCAAAAAAAAAAAAAAACCCAAGAAGAATGAATTTTGTCTCTTTTATAACCGACCCATTTTTAGAAAACAGTCAGAATATAACACTAGGCAGATTGCATCCTTAAACTCACTAATAATGCTAATGAGTTTTCTATTGTCCACGCGCCATGATGGGATTATAGCAGCACCCCTCCGGTGATACGGGGAATGAGCTACACTGGAAACTATAGAATTCTCATAAAAACAAACAAACAAACAACAACAACAACAACAAATACTCACCCACACACCACCTTATGCTCTCATGCTCATATCCATACTCAGTCTATCAAGCAGCCTTACATTGATTTTTGATATACGCACAAGGAAGAAAGAGGTCTGGAGGTACCATACCTTTGAGACATAATTTTATAGGCATCTGGCAGATAACATCGGATATTCTCCATCTGAGCAGGGTCAGAGTCACAGATCTTGTCATCTGTCCTCCCGTAGTTGGCGCTCTCGATCATGATGACATCTGTGCCTGGGCAGCGGAGCTCAATGGGGTAGCTCTCACAAGAGAGTTCTCGGCGGACCACTGCCATGGGGATCGGGGCACGGCTGAAAGCTACAGGAGGAGGTAGAAAGACACCATCATCATTGCACATCCAAGGACATTGTACACATTTGCTTCTTCAGTATCTGGGTTAACTAGAACAAGGGCTAACAGAGCGAGGAGTCATAATTTTAAGTAACATAGATTATTTCTCATTTCAGCAACACCAGTGACAACCACCCCCGATATAACTATAACAATAACTTCTTAAATGCCTAAACTGCCTCTAAGTTTGTTCTTACACTGGCAAAAATTATTCTCCCCGCTCCTCTTTTTTAACATTTTTATTTTATATTAATCACAGGTTATGTACTTTGTATCCCAGCCATAGGCCCCTCCGGCACTCCCTCCCTATCTCCCCCAAGGCTCCCTCATCTCCTCCCTGCCCCTTTCCAAGTCCACTGATAGGGGAGGTCCTCCTCCCCTTCCATGTGACCCTAGCTTATCAGGTCTCTTCAGGGCTGGCTGCAATGTCCTCTTCTGTGGCCTAGCAAGGCTGCTCCTCCCTGGGGGGGAGGGGGACAGGGGAGTAGGGATCCAAGAGCCAGCCATTGAGTTCATGTTCAAAATAGTCCCTGTTCCCCTTACTAGGGTACCTACTTAGATATTGAGCTACCATTTGCTACATTCAAGCAGGGGTTCTAGGTTATATCCATACATGGTCCTTGGTTGGAGAAACAGTCTCATAAAAGACCCCTGTGCCCTGATTTATTTGGTCCTTGTGGAGCTCCTGTCCTCTCCAGGTCATACTAACTCCCCCTTCTTTCATATGATTCCCTGCACTCTGCCAAAGGGTTGGTTATGTGTCTTAATATTTGCTTTGGTACACTGCTAGGTAGAATCTTTCCGAGGCCCTCTGTGGTAGGCTCTTGTCCTGCTGTTTGTTTTATCCTATATCCAATATTCATCCCATTTGCAAAAATTATTCTTAATTTTTATATGAAATTGTTAATTCAAGAGGCATATATCAAGTGTAGATAATAGTTTTTAAGAATAAAAATATATAGTTTACCAATATCATATTGCTTTTCAAAATTAAATATAATCAATGCACTTAAATTTAGTCAAATGGATAAACAATGGCATCATGTCTTTATTTTAATTTAATATCTCTTATTTCTACAGAAAAGAATATTTGAAAAATTTTGGCCTGTATTTCTTTGTTAAGAATTTCTTTGCTAAGTTTATGTGAGGTATACTGTTATCAAAATCTTTTAAAATATCAAGAAAACTCCATGTTTACCCTCTACACTTGCTATAGGTAAATGTTCAGGGTTCTCACATTATAAATGATGGGTACACATATATACTCAACTTTGCTACATAATATTCCTATCAGTTCATATGAATTTTAATATATTCTCTTTTTTTGGCCAGTATACCATTGAAAGAAAGTCATATGTTTAATTGTAACAAAAAAACTAACCAAATTCAAAGTATCAATATTTGCAGATGATATGCTAGTATGTACGAGTGACCCCAAGAATTCTACCAGAGAACTCCTGTGGCTAATAAACATCTTCAGCAAAGTGGCTAGATCAAAATCAATTTTAAAAAATCAGTAGCCCTCCTATACATGGAAGCTGAAAGGGCTGAGAAAGCAATTAGGGAAACAACATCCTTCACAATAGTCACTAATAACATAAAGTACCTTGGGGTGACTCTAACCAAGCAAGTGAACACCTGTTTGAAAAAAACTTCAAGTCTCTGAAGAAAGAAATTGAAGAAGATATCAGAAGATGGAAAGGTCTTCCATGTTCATGGGTTAGTAGGATTAACGTAGTCAAAATGGCCATCCTGCCAAAAGCAATCTATATATTCAATGCAATTCCCATCAAAATACCTACACAATTCTTTACGTAACTTGAAAGAACAGTTTTCAGTTTCATGTGGAAAAACAAAAACAAAAAAATCCAGAATTGCTAAAAAACAATCCTTTACAATAAAAGATCTTCTGGGGGTATCATCATCCCCAATCTCAAGCTGTACTACAGAGCAACAGTAATAAAAACCACATGGTACTGGCATAGAAACAGAAAGGTGGATCAACAGAATCAAAGAGAAGATGCAGAAATAAACCCACACATCTATGGATACTTGATTTTTGACAAAGAAGCAAAAAGCATACAATGGAAAAAAGACAGCATCTTCAACAAATACTGCTGGTCTAACTGGATGTCTACATGCAGAAAAATGCAAATAGATCTATATTTATCATCCTCACAAAATTAAGTCCAAGTGAATCAAAGAGCTCAACATAAAACCAGACACACTAAACCTGTTAGAAGAAAAAGTGGGGTAGAGCCTTGAACTCCTTGGCACAGGGGACAACTTCCTGAACAGAACAGCAATAAATAGCACAGGCTCTAAGGTCAACAATCAATAAATGGGGCCTCATGAAACTGAAAAGCGTCTTTAAAGCAAATGACACCGTCATCAGAACAAAACAATAACCTATTGATGAGGAAAGGAAATTCGCCAACCTTATATCAGACAGAGGGCTGATATCTAGAATATATAAAGAACTCAAAAAGTTAAACACCAACAAATCAAGTAATCCAATTAAAAAATGGAGTACAGAGCTAAACAGAGAATTCTCAATAGAGGAATATCGAATAGCAGAGAAACACTTAAAGAAATGTTTAACATCCTACTCATCAGGGAAATGCAAATCAAAACGACCTGAGATTTCACCTTACACCCATCAGAATGGCTAAGATCAAAAACTCAAGTGACAACATCTCTCATGCTGGAGAGGATGTGAAAAAAGGGGAACCCTCCTCCATTGCTGTTGGGATGTAACCTTGTACAACCACTTTGGAAATCAATTTGGCACTTTCTCAAAAATAAGGAATAGCTCTACCTCCAGATCCAGCAATAGCACTCCTAAGCACATATTCAAAATATGCTCAAGTATACAACAAGGGCATTCAGTCAACCATATTTCATAGCAGGTTTATTCGTAGTACCCAGAATCTGGAAACAACGAATGTCCCTCAACTGAGGAATGGATATAGAAATTGTGGTGCATTCACACAGTGGGATACTACTCAGCAATTACAAACAAGGAAATCATTCAATTTGCAGGCAAATGATGGGAACTTGAAAAGATTTTCCTGAGTGTGGTATCGCAGAAGCAGAAAGACACATATGGTACATACACACTTACAGGTGGATGGTAGTCATATCACATAGAATAAACATATTTAATTCTGTGCTCCTAAAGAAGGTAGAGAAAGAGGACCCTAGGGAAGTTGCTCAATCCTCTCTCAGAGAGCAAATGGGATAGATATCGGAAGTTGGGGGGGGGGGAGCAGGTCTCTGGGACAGGGAACAGGACAGGAGCCAACCATGGAGGGCCTCTGAAAGACTTTACCCAGCAGGGTATCAAAGTAGATGCAGAAACACACAGCCAAACTTTGGGCAGAGTGCAGTGAACCTTATGAAAGAACGAGGGTCAAAAAGACCTGGAGGGGACAGCAGTTCCACAAGGAGAGCAACAGAAGCAAGAAATCTGGGCCCAGGGATCTTTTCTGAGACTGATACTCCAACCAAGGACCATGCACGGAGGTAACCTAGAACCCTGCACAGAGGTGGCCCATGGCAGCTCAGTGTCCAAGTGGGTACCCTAGTAAGGGGAACTGGGGTTGTCTCTGAAATGAATTCAGTGGCTAGCTCTTTGATCACCTCCCCCTTGGGGGAGTGCAGCTCTACCAGGCTACAGAGGAAGACAATGCAGCTAGTCCTGATGAGAACTGATAATATAGGGCCATATGAAAGGGGAGGAGGACCTCCCCTATCAGTGGACTGGGGGAGCAGCATGGGAGGAGAAGAGAAGGGAAAGATGGGATTGGGTGATATAAAGTGAATAAATTTAATAATCAAAAATAAATTAGTTAATTAAAAATAAACTAACCAGGTTTTCCTTAAAACCTATAATTGAAATTATGCTTGAAGTATTTACCAACTGTGAAATAAGTAGATTTCTAAATAACAGACATGGTCATAGGTAAACAAAAGGGACAAATCAAATTTGCACAGTTGGTTAACTCCCTAATGTGTCTATCCATAACAAAAAGTATTTACAGTACATGGATTTTTGTTTTTTTTTCCTAAGCAGGAAATGTGTGGAAGAAAAGGCTGCAGAGAGAAGCAGAGATGTGAAAAGAAGCATCTGAGCAAGGTGAATATTACAACCATTTTGACTTTAGAGATAACAGTTTCTTTGAAAATATATCTATTATTTAAATTTTAGAATGACATAACTTTTATCTTATTTCTGTTTTTGTGTCAGACTCTGTATAACTTCTTAAAGTACTTGTGCCTGGTGCTGGAGGGATGCCACAGAAATCAAACACACATATACTCTTCTAGAGATCACAGTTTAGTTCCCAATACCCACACCAGGGACCTCTCAACAGCCTGGAACTCCAGATCCTGAATAGCTGATATCCTCTTCAGGCCTCCAAGGGCATCTGCACTTAAGCATGCATACCCAGACACAGGCATACATGTTGACATGTAATTAAAAAATAAATTGTAAAAATCTTTTAAAAATAAAAAGTACTTCTGGCTGCATTGTAATCTGGTTCCAGGATGGCTGCCTTTCATTATACCATATATCTTGATTATATTATGTTCTTTCTGTTTCCTTCTCTCTCTCTCTTCATACACACACACACACATGCACACGCGCACGCACACACACAAACTCATCTGTCTTCAAGAGTCTGGATTACTCCTTACTACCCAACTTTATTCCCAAATAGTATTAGCTTTCATTCCCTACAAGGAAATGTGTGGCATTACCACACCCCATTATGTAAAGCAGTTGGAAGGGGACTTGGGATGGGTCCCAACATGAGTGAACAACCTGATACAATCTAAGCTTTTACAATCTGGTCAGGATACCTTCAAGCATCCAACCCCAGTTTGCATGTTAGAAAAATGGAAACGTCCATTCTGTGGGTAAAATCTTGAGTATCACACAGGGACACATTAATGAATTACAAATGCTCCTGAACACACACACACACACAAGGGAACATTTGAAACAATGCTGACCACTGACATGGTGATCATCATAATGTTACAATTGTGATAATCTGACTAAAAGTTATTTTCTTGCTTTGTTTAGTGCCAACATTTTGGCAGGATATTGTCACAAAGTAGAAATTCAATATCTGCTGTACCTAAATTAAAAAATCCCTGTTCACCATAAAGAAATTTGCACAGCTTTCTAAGCACTCATACTTTTCTAATATTAAAATTCTCTCCTCATGAATAAAGATATTTTTTCTTATTTGAATCTGAAATTTAAAAAAATGACTGAAATGATAAAAGAAGGTTCCAGTTCATGAATCCAGTTTTATGAATTTTGTCTCTGAAATGGAATCATACCAGCGCTTCAGTTTTCAGAAAATATATTTAAACACATAAATTTTATAATGCCTTAAAATAAAATTTGAACACTTGTTAAAAGACAAACTATTCTTTAACGTGGGTATGCTTATTTAAGAAGAATTACTTTGTAAATAGTCTGAATGCTGGCTTATCCGGCTATATTATGCTGACTTAGTCAATTCAATTGAAGTCAACTTAATTTAACGAAGAAAAAACACATAAGCATGCCACACCAACAGAGCCCATTTTGGACTAAGTGGACAATTTGGCTGATTAAACTCATCAGTCAGTTTTGTCAAAACATTGACATAGCTTTAATCTGGGTTGTCACTGTCAAAAACATCATTAAGAATCAAACACTAGGCAGATGCAAAGTCAACTAAAATGTGGAGAACCAAATTTTCCATGTATCTACTTTGGTCCTATGAAGATGACTCTCTTTTTCTCCTCAATCTCTCTGTCTCTCTCTTTCTCTCTGGAGCATGCACGAGTGATATTTTATATAAAGTACCAAGTGCCATTTGTGGATGCTTTCTTTATTTTAACATATAATTTATCTATTTTGGAAACCTACTTACAAAATGCACTCCACAAATGAAGCATCTATTGCTTGAATGAATGCATTCCTGGAGACTACAACATTACCCACTTAGCTCCTAAGAGAGATGCTTAGTATGATACTAAATGTGATCACGAACAAACACAATTTTTTTAAAAGTACTTCTGCTGCATTGTGCTCCTAATTCCACGAGGGCTGTTTTTTAAAAATTTTTTTTCTATTTCCCTTCTCTTTCAAACTTAGACAAACACAAAACACACAAGTGTTTGTGTGTGTGTGTTTTGTAGAGAGAGAGGGAAAGATCAGAGACAGCCTCAAAATGTGCCCCAAATTCCATGTCAAAGATAGACTTAATAAAAATATCTTCTGTATAATGGTTAATGATAAGAGATTTTACTGTAATTTTCATAACTTTTCTCATTGTTTAGGACCTTCAGCCATTCCCTTTTTAAAAGGCTTTATATTTTGTGAGGCCTTTCCTCCTTGGGCTTTCTTCAACGATGCCTACTGGTATATGCTACGAATGACCTGTGTGTTTGATATCTACAAATGAAGAGACAGGAATCCAAGTACAAGGATTTGAAAATTTCAAGGCTAAACCTAGGGTACTAACAGGGCACTTTCAAATAATGATTTAGTTGTTGCATGGTGGAAGATCATCAATATGAAGTAACAACCAAACAGTTTAAGAGGCCAGCAATGAATAAGTTAGTTGAGGACACTATACAAAATAATATAAATAATTCAGCATGATACACACTAAATGCAGGCTGTCAGAATAATACCTATATGTACACAATTGTTGTATCATAGGTCCAGATGTAGTATACAGACTAAAACCATAGTGAAATGTAAATAGCACTCAGGCAGCCCAGCAGTGGAGGAAGGGCCTGAAGAAAATCTAGGCTGAGGGCCACAGGTAATTAAAAGGTATCAGAGTGGAAGTCTGACTGCCTTTCTTCAACTCTAACACTGTCTTTGCACCACATGCATATAATGCAACTATTCCAAGAGTTCTAATGCACAGAAATTATCAAAGAATGAATGTTCTGTTTTTAATCAAAAGAGTTTGAAGCTACTGAATAAAACTCAGAGCTCAGCTTGAAGGAATATTTAAAATTGACATTGAAGCTACGGGATAGTGGGTAATTACCACCCCAGTGTCAGACAATTATTACAAACATCCCAGGCAGATGATTTAATATTACTGTTTCTTTTATTAGAAAAAAAATTGGTTCAATAGATACTATATGTGCTATATAGAATCTATATGGAAACATCATCGGATTATTAATAGACGTTAAAAATAGCTTTCTTCCTTGAATCCCAATGATTATAAGAAAAATGATCTTTTGAAAACTAAAAGATAAAAATGATTCACATCCAGTGATTTCTGAGGAAGAAGTTAATTAACTACTTGTATGTGAAGACTAAAGACTATTTAATGTGTTTCTCAATTACAGATGGAAATATGGTGCTAAAAGGCATATGTTTCTATTCTGTTGGCAATGATTTTGGCAACTATTTCATTACTGAAATTTTGGCCATAAAACAGAAATTACCAATTTTCATCCTTCACTGGAACCTTTGACACAATTATCTTAAATATGGATGTTTTCTCTGTGCCATTGGTACATGCCAACACACTGATTTAAGCTATAAAAAATATATCTGAGAATACAGTCCAAAATGGTTATCAAAGAAAGTATCATTGGAAGCCCAAAGAAATATTAATTCCACATCTACATTAGGTACATCTACTATCACTATTTTATTACCCTGAATTTCAGCAATATTTCAACAAGGAATAATTTTAATGAGATTTCAGGACTTAGTTAAGTACAATACCCCCCAAATTAAAATTGACAACATAAGAAATAAGAAAAAGGCTATTAAGTTCTGTAGTCAAAGACAAAAGCATGACATTTATATAATACAATGTAAAAATTTAAATGTAAATTAAAGAGTTCTAATGAATAAAGTATTATGAAACTATCTGCAGTTATCTTTTTGGCTTAGGAATATTATATATAGATACACACACAAAGCTGTGGACTTAAACAGAAATAGTTATGTGGAGGCTGTCTCCGATATAGTATTTGAATAAGTCAGTCCACATGTAGTCGCTGCAACTTTTCAACAATCACTAAAATTTATTCTAAATTTTGCTAATTAAATTCACAAGAGAAAAATGTCCCAAAGCTGTATCAAATTTCACAAAAAATCCAAAGTAGATGCTCAACATGTCCTTAATAATAACAATTATAATGTTGTGATAGACAAGGACTCGTGAAAATGATTACATATATTAAAAGCTGTACCACGTTGGTTCTAAATGTACGATTATCACACATAACGTGGCCACTTGAGACATAAGAGACGGATGTTGCCTAAAATCTCTCTCCACTGGGTGTTACCTCTGCCCTCAGCTAGTCTTGCATAGAACAGGGCCTGAACAGTCTGCAGAAGCTCCAGAGTTAAAGTATAAGTCAAAAAGTGATTAAGCTTCATGGGAGTGTGACTAGGTCTTAAAGGTAGGAGGAGGTGGCTGTGATTAAGAAAAGCCTCGGCTATAGGATAGGATGATAGGATGCTGGAAAGTTCTAAGCGGGAAGAGGAGATGCTCCTGTGACTGACATAAGGCAAAAGGCTTGATCTGTGAGCTCTGTATGGGTAAGAGAAATACAGTAATAAATATGTGCTAGGCTTCCAGTGAGGCACATATGTGGACACTGGTTAAGGAATGATACAATATTCCAGGTAGAGTGCAGAAAATATAAATGAGAAAGTGAAATCAAAGAGGACCATAAAATCAGGGTCAGAATACAACTCAAATTTAAGGACACGGATTATGGAATAATATAACATAAACATATAAAGAATAATAAAATTAGTTTCTTGAAACACCAGTCAACAACTTTTTAGATTATTAGAATAAGGAATATTCACAATTAATGAGAAATCTGTTGTAACACATCATATAAAGAATAAAACAATAAAAATTCCAAACAATTATAACTTGGCTTTCAAGCACTAGGAAAGTATCACTTAAATGTAAACTTCAGCAATAAATATTTGCAGTATTATCATTCTCACTTATTACAATAGGAAACTGTCTTACACTGAGGAAGCAAGAATGTGAATTAGGGGAGAATTCCAGGGAGGGAAAGAGAGGAAAGTGCAATGATTCTCCTTGAATGTCTGACAGAGAAATGCAATATGCTAAGAAAAACTATCAGTTTATATATCAGAAGTACTGATCTGAACTTCATATGTCCCTGCCTTACCCAAGAAGGCAAAGTTGCCCAAAGGATTTTTTTCTTTAAGTAATATGATGAAGCATCCTTTGACTATGTTAATCAAAGTGAAAGAGTGAAGCAAGTCTTTCAGGAAACTGAAAGCATTAAAAACAGGCAGGGTAGGAAGGATTCTTAAATTCACAATGGCCTTCTGGGTTCATATAAAAAATACAAAGGGAAATTCCTTTGCCCACATCAAAGTTAATACGTCATGTTACAAGAATATGAAAACATGAGTATTAAAAAGTATCAAGCCACTGCTGGGAATATTTTGAGGTCTGAGATGTAATCCAGATAAAGTATAAGAAGTATTCCCCAAAAAAAGGTTATAAAATAAAGATACCCAGCTGCAGCCAGGTGGTCATGGCACACAACTTTAATCCCAGCACTCAGGAGGCAGAGACAGGCCATTCTATATGAGTTTGAGCCAGCCTGGTCTACAGAACAAGTTCTAGGACAGCCAGAGCTACACAGAGAAACTGTATTTCCAAAAAAAAAAAAAAAATGTTCAGTATAGGAAGGTGACTGGCAAGGAGGAGGGGAGTTGAAGGCTGCATGAAGTGGCCCAGTCTCACAAAACCCAAATAATAACAGAACATTGGGGCATTACAATAGAAGTAGACAACAATGTATATAGATTTATTATGAATTCACTGAGCTATGATAATAACACCACAGGTTGTCATCTCTTGAGAATAAGGTACAGTTCATTTTTTTCTTTAATAAAACAAAACAAAATCTTTATTTCTCAAATCATACTGCTGCTCAAAGAAATATAACCAGTATTCAAAATCAATAAATAATAGATGATCTTTTACATTAATGCTTCTTGCTATTGACCTACACCGCTCTATGAATTGAACTTTACTTTTCATAGTTTTGTCACTTATTTTCTTGCTGACATTTGGCTGTCCTGCAGTATTTTCAAGATCCTGATTTGATCGTGATGAATTTCCCTCTGCTGTATGATTTAAGTCTGACTACTTGACACAAGCTTTTTCTAAGGTTTCATTCCTCACAACAGAAAGCTCTGATGGCATTTACCAAAATTTTATGTCAAACTTAAAATTCTGGAATATTATACATGATTGAGTTAATAGTTTGAAATTATATCTATATACTTATGTATTTTATTATAGGTGTTCTTCATTAATATAGACCTTTTAACTGCATTATAAGGTAACGATAGGCATATAAGTTATACACATGCATGTAAACATACATAAATGTCTATATGATTATATATTTTACATATAATCAAGTTAATCAAGTTATGTTTCTACTAATGATGGTTTATTTTAAGTTTACTTTAGTATGAAATAAAACTATACAATTTCCCTTGGTTTAACTTCAAATATATTTTCATGATAATTGAGTATGTAAAAATGTCCTAGACATAGACTGGTTTAGTGGAGTTACAGAAACCCATTATTTTGATAAACTATATCACTTTAAACAGTTTTGTTTAAATGCTCCAATGCATCTTATTTGTTCATTTGTTTGGGGGTTTTTCAAGAAAAAGATTTCTCTGTGTACACCTGGCTATTCTGGAACTTGCTCTGTAGACCAGGATGGTCTCAATCTCAGAGATCCATCTGCTTCTACTTCTGTCTCTGCCACCCAAGTGCTAGGTTAAAGGCATGCTCCATCACCACTGGGTGCTTTAATGCATTTTTCAACGTTCTTTGGATTTTTTCTTTATACATACACTATTTCAATCTATATTTTATATTGTTTTGTGTTTCCTGGAAAAAAAACAGATTGGTCATTGCTGAAATCAAAAACTGTTTATAATAAAGTGTAGACAATATCCAATATTTCATGTCTACTACATTTTCTCTGCTCATATGACAGAGGCAAGCTTATAGGAAAATGAATAAAATTTAGTACTTCGTGTTAGAAGGGATTGGGGTGATGTAGTGAGAAAGAGGCATTAGAAACATTAAAAATAGTATAAAAATAGCAGTAATAATATATTATTCTATAGAAGTATTTTTTCTTATGTTTTTCTCTCTATACCTAGAATCAATTCTACTTAGCCAGATTTTTTTCAAGAATTCCTGAACAAGAGAGTCTAGTTTCATGGGCTGAAAATAATACAAATTAATAGAGTTCTATTTCACAGATAATTATTAACATTGAAGTATCAATTTTCAGGGTGAAAACTTGTACCAAATTATAAGTATATAGCATTCTTCTATAGGAGAGAATGTGGAATTAAAAGCTAGAATTGAGAAACACGACCATTCAGAGTATTCTAAGGCTTCTCTATATCTTTTACTACAGAATGAAACTTTTAGAGACTTAAAAAAATTGAACATAAAACTGTTCTTTTTCTTTTTTTTTTCACTCAAGGGAACTGTAGCTAAAATATATCTAGATATATTTAAAATATGTGTGCTTCAATAGAGTAAAACTTAAATTCAATTTGACTACTTTAAGGTAATTATTTGAGGGGAAATAAATCATGAAGAAAAAGAGGAATCAAAAATATTCAAGATATTAAAATTTTAGTACCAATACGAGAAATATTTATCACCTTTATTTGTATACATTTTCTTTAAGACTTATATACAGTATAATTATCTTGTTTTTAATAATATGTATACCACCTTTACTTCAGGAAGTTTTTAAAAAATAATACATATATGTCTTTACTTTGGATAAGTGTTCTTTAAGCAACATATATACTCTTAGGTAAGTTGTTTTCCAAATACAAAACAGATCCTGCTGTATATCAGAACAGCCAATTATACTTAGTACAACCTTGAAGCCCACCTTATGGCTTAGTCAGGAAGGAGTTAGTGCACAATCATGTAGACCTGAGTCTGGATCCCTAGAACTCTGATAAAAAGGACTGGAGAGGTCTTCTCTAAGAGCAGTCAGCCCTGGAGGGAAAAGTCATTGATGATGGTTCTCTGACAAAATGTGTTTAAAAGAAACACCTTGCCCTGGGGGGTACAGCCTTGCCAGGCCACAGAGAAAGGCAATGCAACCAAGTCTCCTGATGAGACCTGATAGGCTAGGGTCAGAGGGAAGGGGAGCAGGACTTCCCTTATCCGTGGGCTAGAGAGGGGCATAAGGGGAATAGAAGGAGGCTGAGTGGGTTTGGGATGAGACAACAGAGGGAGCCACAACTGGGATACAAATTGAACAAATCGTAATAAATGATAGTTTAAAAAAGAATTCAGATTTAAAAAGAGAGAAAGACTTGTCTCATACAATAAGGTTGAGTGGGAACTAGAAAGACATATGACCTTAACCCCTGGCTTCCACATGGACACATGTCCATAGGCACTGACAGTCAACTCTGCATATAAATATTTAACCTCAAAATAAATATACAACACAACACACACATACATCTTCATTTCTTTACGTCTTGTATTTTCTGCACTGATAATTGTTATTTTGATCATAAGATGTGGCTAAATTAAGCCACATAGCTTATTTCAGAAATTCTGTAAACACTTGGTATGAAAAAACTTTTGAATTTTTGTAAAAGATGAGCCCTAGTATCCAGCATACCAAAATTTGTTATTGGGTGGTCTCAAGCGAGGCCAGATCACACAATGGAGTCTTGCAACCACATGGAACTTCTGCATCTGGAATAGTTATAAATCGCCGTGGCATTTACTTTCATATGACACAAAACAATGCAGTATTATTCATGGAAAAAACAATTTGTTACGTAAATAATGGAGTTTTATTTAAATCATGAGTTGCTGTTAAATAATTTCTAGTATTTTGAGATGTTTCACTGCTACAGAAACCACTAATCAAAGAGATATACTTTTAGTTTATTAAGGATTGAAAAATGTACATTTTTCAACCTAGTTGGATTAGATAATAGATTCTACCATAGTCATTTTGTTAATTTGCAAATTATTCTATTTTTAAATTTACATAGATATAATACTTTCTCACTACATGTGGGTACCCTGAGTTTTAACTTTTAAATCTAATAAAGTACCCCTGCTATAAACTACCTCACAGAGCTAGATAGAAGATGTGGAAAACTGAGCAAATTGTGGTTTTCAATGAAGCACAAAATGACGCAAAAAAAGAATAATTGCCCACATAGTATTTACACATGTTAAAGTTTTTTCAGTACTTGAAGATCATTTGTAAGCTTCTGCAGAGGCATTGCAAACACACTGGAATAATATCCGCATGTTTAGAAGTGATAAATTACATGATTATAGTGTTGTGTGTGGTTTATGGGCTTGTTTTCCTTAACACTAAATCTATTAAGGCAAGTTTTGCCAAGAAAGGGATTTAAAAGAAGCCAACAGAATTTTCAAACACTCTCTTAACAAATGTTATTAAAATCTTCAAAAACACATAAACAGTTCTTTTGGGAAAAAAATCATCTGATGTGAACCTCTTATTATTTGTAAGCTAATACAATTTATTTATCTATCTGCTCAACCATTCATTCAAAAAACAGCTGTTGAGTTTTATTATATGCCAAGAAATGAGCTTTATTCTCTGGGAAATGAATATGAATGTAATGAATATGAATGCTATGATTCCTGTCCAAAAGCTATTAATTCTTAAGCAACTTTTGCAAACTTTATACAAGTAGTGGCAGATTAAATGAGGCTACTAATTCGAACTTCCCTCTACGGAATTAAATCAATTCTAAAGCACAGTAACAAAACATAGTGGTCAGTAACATATATCTAGGCCATTTATATACTGCTAGGCTTTTCAGTGACTATAAAACATTTTTATAGGGTTGTAGAGAACTCTCAGTGAGAACTCTCAACGCAAGCATGAGGACCTGGGTTTTGATCTTTAAGAGGCTAGGTAAATATCTAGGTGTGGTGTCACACATCTCTAATTTTAGTGTTGGAGAGGTAGAGACTGGAGAATCATGGGATGTTGTTGACCAGCCAATCTAGCCATTCAGTGAATGCCAACTTCAGTGATTCTGGCTCAAAAATACTACGGAGCTCAACAGAAGAAGGCACCAAGTTATGATGCCTGGCTATCCTTCCACATGTGTACAATTCCGCATTTGTACAGTTATTAAATGTAGGAGAACATATGTTTTTCAAACTTTCAGAGCTTTATCTGAGGACCTAAGTACTTAAGATATTTCCTTTAAGTGCTTTCAGTTACTAATGGTTGTTTCCATAGCACTGCTCAGTACACTCTGAACTACCAAGAGGAAAGAAAGGGAAAGAAGAATTTGGATCCATTAATGATAAAGATTAAACTGAGGCTTAACGTATTCATACAATAGCAAGTAAGAGGATTAGAAAAGAATGGGGAGAGAACAGGGTATTTAAGTTGGAGTAGGCCTCCACGTGCTTAAAGGTAACCTATGTGGGGCTAAATGAAAAGAAATTAATATGAAAAGAGATAAGATTAGACAGTGAGAGAGACAAATACTCGAAACATCAAGTAATGTAATAATCACATAATTATTATATAATAATAGGGGAAATTGAATGTAGTGAATATAAGGTATCATAATAACTGGAAAGATAACTATCCAACAAATAGATAACCAGAATTACTTTATTTTCTGCCTTGACAAGAAAAATGTAAGGGGCCAGTGAGACTACTGAGCCTGTGAATTAGGTGCTTGCTGCCAACATGACCTAATCCAGACTCACACGATGAAAAAGAGAAATAACTCCCACTAGTTGTCCTTAACCTCCACATATGTGCCATGCCATGTACCAACAAATATACATGCATGCAGAATAAATAAACAGAAAGAAATAAGAAAAAAAAAACAAAGAAGGCAGAAAGGAAAATAGATGTAAGAAGGAAATTGGTGAATTCAGTAAAAGACCTGGATTGCTAAGGAACTGTATCCGGAAGGAATACTTAGACCGTGGAAAGGCAAAGGTTTTCTTTAACCGTTATACTTTTGTTAGTTATTGTGATAGTGGTAGAACTGAGGTGTGGCTTTGGAGCAGTCAGAGACTATCATGGTCACTACAGCATATTCTTTGCTCTTAAACTGTACCTGGTCCTCACAAGTTAGAAAGGAAACTTCTTGTGGCTTGTTAATAAGAGTATTCACTCCATCCGTTCAGTTTCAGCCCACTGATCTAATCACCTTTCAAAAACCCCACCTCCTACTATCATCTTGGGTGATTAATTATAAGTATGACAATAGAGGGACACAAATATCCAGATCATTGGAGTCCCTAAAACATCCCTTAATCTGACTCTAACTAAACTGATTTTAACCTGAATGCATCACTAAATAGGAATCTCAACACTGAGAACTGGCTCAGTGAATAAAGACACCTGCTGCCAAGTTTGATGAACTGAATTCAATCCCTCCATTGTCCACACAGGTACAAAGAGAGAAAGAACTCTTCAAGTTATCCTCTGACCCCCGACATGTCTCTGCCCTATGTTTAAGTCCTCACATGTGTTCACAAATAGATTTAAATCTGTTTCAAGTGTAGTTGTGCATGTTTCCCATTTGCCTAACTTTCTGACCTCAGCTATTGCCTTCTCAGTGCCTACACTCTTATCAGGAAAATTGAGGCTGATCAGGTTCAGGGTGCTTTATACTTATAAAAGTCACTTTTTATTCTATGACATCTAGGTTTTTGTCTTGCAATTTCAACTAATTACATAGTGTTTTGTAATAGACATCTATTTCCTTATCAAAAAGTGTGGAAAGTGAAGGAAGTGATTAATAACATCCTTAAAGCTCAGAGTACAAGTTGAAAGTGATTGATGAGACAATATGGGCTACTCCATGTCATATCTGTTGGGACATTATATTTTAGTAGAATAAATAGATTAAATTTTTGTCAAAAGAAAAAAGAAAACTCTGAAACATTCCCTCCAAATAGACACAGGGAATAACATGAACTAATTTTATTGTTAATTATAATATTATTATTGTTAATGACATTAAATGTTTTGTTAATGATAATAAGTTGTTATTGGTAATATTGTTAATGATAATATAATATAGCATAAAAGTGCTATAAAAATATCAAACAACTTCCTCATGTAAACTGCCATATTCAATTCATAATTTTAGCTTTTAACATTATTCACTTTCCTCACTATCGGTACTATTGAGACTATGCAAAAGCCATCCCCATCCCAGAAAAATATTTAAGTTCTTCTAACATATAACACAAATACTATTACACAGCTTATCTTGAGAATAACTTAGGTCTGGTAATAAGGTTAAAAATTAGAGCACTTATCCAGTACACATGAGACCATGGCCTTAATACCCTAAACCTAAAAACAAAAGAAAAAACTGGAAATAAATGGAGTCATACAGATCTGCAATAAAGCTGCATTCAGTACGCAATAGTGCCAGGTTTAATTTCTCATATATAAAACAAGAAACTTATATAGAAAATAAAATTAATAGCCATGTAAATAAAAATGTAAGCACATTCTTGATAGGAAAAGAGCAAAAGAATATTTCAGATATTTATTAAAATCCAACCTTTCCTGTCACATGTTAAATCCTCATTCCTCGAAGGTTTATACTGAGCCCTACTCCCTCAGACCTCTTCCTTAGAAACAGGTCTTTGAGGAGAATAATAGTTAGGATGAAAACATTAGAGTGTCCCACTTGTTCTCACAAAAGAAACAAATTGGATAAACGTCAAGAAGAGATGGTCATCTGCAGACTAAGACAGAAGGATTTAAGTCCTGAGCAGGAACCAAGTAGAAACCATCACTTTAGAGATGCAGGGAAATGAATTCTGTGTTTAAACTCTCTAAGCTGTCATGCAGCAGCCCTAACAAATTAATAATCTCTTATGATACAGGGCTCTGAGCTAATTCCTTCATAGATCCGGCCTAGGATCAAATAGCTTTAGACTTTTCACAATCACGAACTTGAAATCATAAATCCTCATAACTCATAGTCTAGAAATCAATGGAAGCACGAGCAAATTACAGGGGAAGGTTATTTCAGAGACTAACACAGTTAATCTGCATTAACAGATTCTCCAAACCAAAGAATCAGAGTCATTAAATATAAATTGATACATCCAAGTCCCACTGACTTGTATTTCCATTCAAGTTCCATTTTTCGTCATCTCAAAAAGATTTTCTTATATCAGAATCAGTGGTATCAAAACAACGCATCATTAAATATAAATTTTAAGCACCTTATGCAGAGTTGTGACACTATATTTAACTATGCATAAATATGGAAAATCTGAGTTACACAAAACTAACCCACAATAGGTTAAATGATACAAGAAAATAAAACAAATTTATTGAGAGGGGATGACTGAGATTGATGTTTCGGCTAAAGACAACTTCCCAAATCAACTTCACTGAGATGAAAATAATAATTTATGAGTGTTTCACCAAAATTTGTTGGTTTTAATTTACAAATATTTGTGAGGTCGATATGAAAAACTGCGTTTCATAATGAAGGGAAAAGTGTTCAGGGAATACTTGGTCTCTAAAATGTTGGTGAATATTCACCCATGAGAAGGCTTGAAAAACAAATGCCTGCTTTTTTAAATCACAAAGCCAGTAGGTCAGTAGCTCCAAGAAACTTTCCATCTCTCCTCACTTCTCTGCTTCCCTAGTCATTTTTTTAAAAATCAGGACGTTACATACATTTATTTTTGTGGAAAATAAGACATACCAGGAAAACTGTCACTTGTAAAACTAGATGAGCTAAATAAGATTATGAATGAGAAACAATTTGAATAGTTGCATGTTGATATATAAAATGTCTTCCTCCTCCATAACACATGCTGTTTTCTCAACAATGTTCTTATGCCATAGGATTATAAATAGAATCCAGTCTTTCAAACTATTCTAAAATAGCACTTTACAATGCTGATAGATGAACAGAACTTACCTTCTTTTTTCTATCAGAGAATGTATTTAATATGCAAGCATTTCTTCCCAAGAGGGGAGGGGTGCTTGGATGCTTACATCAAGCATGCCTCATTAACCATTGTGACCAACATGAATTATCTCATGAAATTAAAAAAATAATGACTTATATTTATAAATCCAGTAAGTTAACAACTAAGGGTATAGACACTGACAAAAGGCACATTCAACAGTGTTCCTCAGCTTCTCTTTCAGCTTTGTTTCCAGGTAAGTGATTAATAGCAGTGTGCTAGTTGGGTACCATGATAGACTCATAAACACCGAGGGGCAGGGAAAGTTTTCAGTTCTGCCTAAGTGTGGACTAACAGCATTGGAAGGAAGGGTTTCCTTCATAGGCAACGGGTCAGGAAACTGCATCTTGAAGTGTTTCTAGGATCTCATCCTGTTAGTAGAGGGTGTCTACAGATCAAAGGGAAAGAAAAGAATGCCTTGTTGAGGACAAACACATTAGTAAAGAAAAGAAATTCAGTGATCATCAGCTATCATATTCTATTGTTCAAAATTACATTTAGAATTTTGCTTATAGTATGGTATATAGTATAGTATATGTTGTGAGCGCCCCCATTCACTGCAACCTGAGAGTGGATATCAGATGACAACTCTATTGAGCAGTTCTCCACTACCCTTCTACATGAGAGTCAAGCTGAGGTCATCAGTAACACAGGTAACTTGATTTAAACATGATCTTTCTTTCTTTCTTTCTTTCTTTCTTTCTTTCTTTCTTTCTTTCTTTCTTTCTTTCTTTCTTTCTTTCTTTCTTTCTCTTTTTTTTCCTGCAGAGCTATCTCACCAGCTTCCAACTGGTTTTGTTTTATAAGGTATACATTACCCCAGATAATAGTTTACATAAGAACATTTAAATACTCTATCATTTCCATTTTATGTAGGAAGCTATACACACTAATAGGGACATAAGCAAATAGGATGAAGAGGCACAAGTATTTTACTCTTGGTTTCCTTTGTTTCCTACATTTTGAGTCACACTTTCCTCCCCTACTGGCACTGGCAAGAAAAAAGTAACACATAACAAATATGTCAGCACTCTAAGTACAAAATATTATAAAGCATGAACATTTGTGCTGGGAATACTGACTGCCAGTATGTCAGACTCACTGACTATTAGCGAACAAGTAATAGCCAAATTCAGCCTAATCATACTAAATGCCACGGTCGTGCAATCCAAGCTTTTATTTTTAAACTTTTCCGTTTCCTAATTTGTATTTAAGTATCCACCAAGGCCATAAACAAAGGCAGCTCATACTGTCAGATGACAGACTACTGAATGAAGATATCCAGCTCACCAGACAAAAATGAGCAGGAATGGAAATACAATTCATAAGCACTGAGTCATCCCTCTACAAATAAATCAGTTCATTTACTGTTCAGAAAACAAAGGCTGGAATGTGATGTGGTGAGGAGGTAGCCAGGCTTGGGGATACTGGTGGTGATGACAGCAATAATTAAGTAGCTACTCTAGCTGAGTGCTTACTCTGGGCCAAGTACAGTGCTTGGTGTATTATATAAATACTCCTTTATCCCTTACATAGAACAATATGTGATGAAAATCATAATCCTCAAGTATGACTAAACTCTCATTCTGCACCAATACCTCTGCTAGGGATTATTCTCATTAATCCTCATTAAAATGATTTTACACACAATGTTCTCTTTTACTTCTTAAGGAAGTAGTTGTATAATCTCCCATTTACCAATAAAGCAAAAAAAGAGAAAGTTCAAGTCCTATGACCACTGTTCAACATCACTTTGAAACATTAACATGGATTTGGATATAATGGATACATGTTTGGGAGGTTAGGAAGTGGTGCCAATTTCTGCCAGAAGCTTAACAAGAACCCTCTTTAAAGTAAAATAGGCCCATTGTAGGAATTCCAAGGCATTCTGAGAAAAACAACTGAGTAATAACCAGGATGCATGCCCAGCTATTTTAAAGAGGAGAGATATAAATCTAGATAAATGATAGAGATGGACAGACAGATAGATAAATGATAAACAGATGGCATGTACAGACAGATAGAAGTTAAGTGATTAGTAGTGAGATAGAATGAGAGGTAGATAGTCAAAAAGGGAAAATGACCTGTAAAACTTTATCTATTTAA
This sequence comes from Pachyuromys duprasi, assembly GCA_028658305.1. Lineage (NCBI taxonomy): Eukaryota > Metazoa > Chordata > Mammalia > Rodentia > Muridae > Pachyuromys > Pachyuromys duprasi. The sequence continues at coordinate 27,888,498 of CM053743.1, forward strand.
TAAAAGACGGTGAACTCAAAAAGCAAAATAATTATATATCAGTGTTTTACAAAATAGCAATTTCAAAATGTCATATTTTTTTGTCATTTATCTCACCTATAAGATGCAGAGTAGAAAAATCAAAAAAGAAAAGTGGCCAGGCATATTTTTGTGTATGCTTCTTTGCTTCCTTGATTTCTTAAGATAGGGTTTCTCTGTGCAGCCTTGGCTATCCTGGAAGTCACTATAGACCACGCTGGCCTAGAACTCAGAGATCTGCCAACCCCTGCCTCTTGACTGCTGGGATTAAATGCGTGTACCACTGTGGTAACCACGGTTTTGGTACTTTGTAGGTTCCTTTTTCTTCCACCCTTTTCCTACCCTTTCAATCCTGTACCACAAGATATGAGAGAAAGAAAGAGAGGGAAGGGTTGACTTCATTGTTAGACTAGTTCTTGCTGACTGGGGTGTCAAGCTCTTTGGGGCAGTTTGTTTTTCGTGGTCAGGATATCTAATTTCTTCTTCTTGTCAAAGAAGAATGAACCAATGAACCACAACCAACAACAACACCTTTGGGGCTCTAGCATTTATATACCCTATAAAAACATTCCCAGAACTCCAAACATCACACAATCAGAGGAGCGATCTGCAGCTGGAAAAGTCATGCCTCTGCTAGGGCATGAGACAAATCATAGTCACCTGCTGTGAAGCAGCCCCATATCCCCACACCTGGGATTAAAACAAAAATATATTCCCATATAGTTCTGTGTTTTTTAAAGAAGCCAAAATTACAAAATTCTCACTACACAAAACTGCCCAGCTTCTTAGCAGGCAATGCTTTTAAAAGTACAGTTCTACAAATCTCTGTTTGAGAGGAGTATTTATCAAATTTTATAGTAGAGAATTTGGGATAGTATATGGAAAATGATAAGTCACTATATAAAAATATGAATGTCAAAAAGAAATAAAAAACTCATGTTGGATGAACACTATACATTCAATAAAATATGAAATATATTTCTTGATAATCTCAAAACCTGCCACACTTTAGCAGTGACCCTTGACATGCTCTTCACACACAGCTGTCTTCATCAATATGTTACTTGTTGGGTTGTAATTTGGCCTCACATAGCTCATCTTCAGTTTTATAAATGTTTTCATTCATATAATCTGACTTTCTTTTTGACAAAGTTACTGGAGCCATCAGAGTTCTCTACCAGGCTTTGTAAAAAAAAAAAAAGAACACAAACAAACAAACAAATTAATTAATAACAATAATAATAATAATAAACATACAGGATGCCAAATTTTGATCAATGATTCAGAGCTAAAGGGCCTCAGGGCAAACTTCCATTGTAAAGAAACCACACCCTGTGGGAGATTCCTAAGGTTATTTTTGAGTGCTCTTATTAATTGTAACTCTAGAGACCTGAGGCACTTTAGCATTAAAGAGTGAAAGACAAGCAACCAGGCTGCTGGACAATTTTACATTAGTAATGACTTATAAATGCCACTGAAAGGCAGCTTTATTCATTGGAACAGCGGTGCCATCATTAAAATGCCCAGTACTATAGTGGCATACATTGATAATAAATGGGTTATCGACTTTTACTGTTTTATTTTCACTAAAACTCCATTGTGAATCTATAGACTCCAGCAATTCTTGGTGCCTGAGGTCTGTGAATCAATGACATATTTGTAATAAAAGCAACTGACCCATGCATCCATTAAGAATCAGTAATGGAAATTTGTTTTAGATTATATATGTGTATGAGTGTTCCTGCTATTTAAGGGTGAAGTAGTCTAATGTGTGTCTGTCTTAAGAATCATTTTTAACAAAGAGCACATAAAATCATTAATGCTTTAATTTAGGCCAAAATCATTATGTGCTTACAAATAAATATTTTTCAGAAGAAAATATTGATACACCTGAAATGATCTAAATTTGAGACTACCCTCTACTTCATCACCTTTAACCTCACACCTAATATTTACCAGTGGTGAAATATTCTGTTTTATCTTGCTTTGAGCCAGAGAATACAGACTGAAGATTTTAATATGAGACAGGTGTTTTTGGACTTATATCTATTGTACAAGAGTTAGTGCCTGTATTTTTATAACTCTGTAGACAATACAGAATATACTGTTTTGGTCTATTTTTTAAATTATTTTATTTTATTTTACGTGCATTAGTGTGAAGGTGTCAGATCCCTTGGAACTGGCATTAACAGACAGTTGTGAGCTAGGTGCTGGGAACTGAACCCGATTGTTTGGAAGAACAGACGGTACTCTTAACCACTGAGCCATCTCTCCAGCCCAAGGAACTGAACACTTGAGCTCATGTTATCACATTGTGAAACTGGAGGGGAAGAAGGCATGGCCCTCAAAGGGTCCTACAGGGACCATCATCACTGCTGTCTTTGACATCTTGTATCCAGTCATCTTAATTGTTCGGCTTAATCTCTTAGCCTTAAGCACCTGACAGGGTTCATGCAGTTTTGGGTGATTAGCTCCTAAGTTTTATCATTAGGAAGGCCTTCCCTCATGAAAGTGACTACCAACATCCTGCTAAGGGCAAGTCAGCCTTTGAACAGTTATTTGCTGTTCTGTTTAAAGATCTGTTGTTTTCATGAGTCCCTAAGTTTTTGTTCGTCCCCCCAAAACACAGTCCCCTAGCTATCACTTACATCATGGCGCATTCCCTACACTCCTTGAAAATTTTGCCTTGATTATCCTGAATCCTCCCCACTTGTCAAATTAACTTCTGTCTCACAGAGTTTGATATTTAGTCCCATCTCTCAGATATTACACTGCCCTAATGTCACTTCGTCCTTGAGATCTTCTGTGAGGGTGTTTCCTAGGGATCCTACTCCCCTCCCCTGCCTTATCGCTTTATTGCACATTTGGACACATACTTTTATTGATATGTATGTCTGTTCCTGTTCATCTGTGTGCATCATGTAAATGCAAGGGTCACCGGAGGCCAGAAGACGGCATCAGATTGCCTTCGGCCTGGACGTACAGGTGGATGTGGGTGCTGAAAACTGAACTCACATTTTCTGCAAAAGCAACAAGTACTCATAATTACTGAAAAATATCTCCAGCTCCAAACCAAATTTTTATACATTTCTGCTTCTACTAGAATGCGTTCCACAAGAGTATATTTTATCTCACTCACCCTCACTCCACTATATAATTCTCAGCATCTGGAATACAGATGCTTATTGAAAAGGAAAAAATATATATATGAAAATATAATCCTCAAATAAAATATGACCCTCAAATAAAAAAAGTATGTCTTTTAGACATATAAAGACAGAGTTCTGCTATGTTTTTAGAGGGCCAAGTACATAATATGTAAAAGTAAAATGTGTAAGAGCTGCTTTCCCCTTTTAGGAAAGTAGGGAATAACTTTTCATTTCATTAAAAAAAATAATTTATTTTAACTTTTATCTTATGTGCATTAGTGTGAAGGTGTCAGATCCTTTGGAATTGGCATTACAGACAGTTGTAAGCTGCCATGTGGGTGATGGGAATTGAACCCGGGTCCTTTTGAAGGACCAACAGCGCTCTTAACCACTGAACCATCTCTCCAGGACCAACTTTTCATTTCACAAAGGAAATAAATTCACATATGTGAATGTGTTCCTCTCTTCCTACTAAGGCAAAGAGAATTATTTCTCCTCTGAGAAGCAAAAATCAGGCTCTTACTACTAAGTAGCCCAGGATGGCCTGTAACTCCGTAAGACCAAGTTGGCCTCAAACTCACTTTCCTTGACTTCCAGAGCGGGAGGATTAAAGTGCTTTGCCACCAGACCCTACAAAAGAATTTATTTCAATAGTTAATAAATTCTCTCTCTCTTTCAGCCCTCCTCAACTTAATAGTGTATGCACAGAGCTAAAGAAATGAATGAGGGAAAACATAAATAAAAACAAGAACCCAACACTCATTTGGTAGAGAAAGCTTTTATAAGCAAATGTAGTCCTTTAAAATGCTAAACTAAGCAGATTTTTTAAAGAAAAGCCCAAGTGTTTTTCATAGTAAGTGTGTGTACCTAATGTGATATAAATTATCATTAAGGAGCTAATTCCAAACTTGAGAAAGCTAAAAATAGCTCTTCAGTATCTTACAAACTAACCTGGGTTACACTTTATTCCAAAAGAAGACGGAAAGAACGGCCATTGGATTGTTTTTTCTCCCTTTAAACAGCTTTCACTCAAAAACTCTCAGTTCCTGAAGAACAGGGCTCAAGTAGTAATTTAAAGAGAATTCCACATAACATTGATATGTAAATTTAGATTGCTTCAGCTCAAATACCCTTCATTTGCATAAGCTAATTTAAAAATGGGCTGTTAACTCTGCTTCTGGCTTCACAACATGGATGCTCCAAGATGTCAATCCTGGGAGTTAATTGAGAAGTTTAGAGAGCTTGGGCCAAGTCTACAGAGCATCCTGCTGCCTAGACATTCACTAGCCTATCACTGACTTCTGGGCAAAGCACCGAGAACAGGATAAGCACTTGAGAGAAGCATGCACAATGAAATTAGATAATTGAAATTTCTTTTCATCTGCACTTCTGTAGCAGAAATTACAATCAGTCCTATCTCTGGATGTTGAGGTTAGCCAGTAATCAATACGTTGTTGGGGAAAAAAATGAGAGAGTCAAATAGCTCATCTAGCCAGTTGTGTAATCAGTGTGGTAGGCCTACTGTATTTTAATGCTAAATAGCTTAAGTTGTTTAGCTTTACTTAGTATTCAGGAACATATTATTTCTTTGTGGGAGAATAATTGTTACATTTTTAACCCAGCTAAAGAAAGCTCCTTTGCTGCTCTAACAAAAATTATAATTGTTCAAGTTTGAATAGAGTATGGAAAGTTTGTTTATACTAATTTTGTTTTTTTTTAAATTTTTTACTAAATTTGTTCTTTGACAATTTCATATCTGTGTACTCCCTTCTGATGACTGTCACACGTGCATATTATCTTTCCCATCTCTCTTACAACTCCTTTTCCTTACAATTCCTTTCCCACTTCTGTGTTTTAAAATTAGCATATAATGAGTCAGATACATTGTGAGATATTTTTCTTGCAAAGTATATTTAGTGAACCTCCTGTCCTCCATCTTGCCATGTCCTGCTACACCCTAACCTCTCTGTAACCTGCCCACCTCCTGTCAACATGTCCATTTTTCATTTACCCTGTGTCCTTTTCCCCAATTTTTACAATTTTCTTTTCATCTCGGTTATACGTCCAGATACACTTATGTTCAAGACACCTTTTTTCCTTCACATCTATATAAAATTTGATTCGAGTCTAGCTAGCCAGTTACTTACATCTCTTCATGTGAAATGCATGTCTAGGATTTCTGCCATTTGTAAAAGTAACAAGCGTAGACTTAAAATTTATGCTTTAAGGTTTAACTTCTGTGATTAAGCAACAAGTAAGAGGTATTTTATATGGATCAAAATCACATGTTATCATGCACTGCTTTTATACAAAAAAAAGGGGATAAAAACTGGTTAAACCATGCAGAGATATCCCCCACCCCAACCCCAACCAGCAATTCTTTGGCAATCTCAGATAGAGGCAGGCGTGCAGAAGACAGCTCTGGTCCTGTCTCTTTGTTATCTACTGATATATGGACACCTGTGTCTAAGAGCTACATGTGACTTGTGAGAGAAACTAAGAGGTGGCACCTTAGTGTACAGGAGATTCAGCTGGCCTGCCATCAGTATCCTAGCACATCACCTGGCACCCCAGCTCTCTGGATCTCTCTGTTCTCCCTCTGTCCCTACATCCTCTTTCTCTCTTTCACACACACTCTCTCTCTGTCATGGGTACCCCTTTCTCTCTCTCCCTGCTCCTCCTCTCTCTGCCCTCCTAGAGTGACCCTCTCATTCTATCCCTTCCTAAGCCCCCCTCATCATTTCCCAGAATAAACCTCCTTTATAGCAAAGCAGTTGAATGGGGTATAATTCCTCAGGGGACACACTTTGGCAGGGGCTACCATAGTGCTGCCACTGCCCCATTAAACAGCAGTACCTGCAGACCTGGTTGGGCCAACTAGTAACCAGCAGCATTTCTAACCTCAGTCTCTACCTTAAGTCCTCTAGCCCCTCCTCCAGACTACATCTTCACTGTGCCCAGCACCCATGGACTCTCCTGCTGCATAGGGACTTTCTCTTACGCTCCCTATAATAAAGTTCTGTCTGAAACTCGGCCTCTGTGGCCTGTAGATTTCATTCTTCTAATTAACGACCTGAAAGCTACAAACTGGGCTACTTTGGTGACCCTCTAATACGGGCCCTACTCCACCTCCGGAGCTAAGCCAAGCTAAGAGTTCAGATAGGCTAGACAGCTCTCGACAGCACTCCAATATTCCCATATCATTTTCACCTAGTAGGGAAGAACTATGCACCTTTATTTCCCAGTACTCGTCATTGTATGAAACATTACTGCATCTTCGGAAATATTAGTGGAACTGGATAGTACAAGATAAAGTTTGGAATGGAAGGGAAATTAGGAAGAACAAATTTTAAAAAGCAGGGAAAGGGGCTGGACAAAGATAATCTTTGATATTAATAGCTTACAATGGCTCACGGTATTGTTTGACCTTGATATTAAAATGACAAATGACAAAAAACTTCTCCCATGTATACAGAGGACACTGTGATTAACTTTGATGGCAGTATCCTTCTGACACAACTAGGAGATCTGTTGAAGAATGCCTAAATAATAAAATAAGAAAGAATAACTATAGATATAAACGTCTAAATTAAATGTTTATGCTATGGAGAGTGAAGGGTATCTCAGTATTAATCTTGTCTAGCACACAGGTGGCCCTGGGTTCTACCTTAGCACTGCAAAGAAAACGTCTGTAAGTAGTTACTTGAGCTAAATTTAGACAGGAAATAAGGCAATCGGTAACAGGCCCCCCCGTAAAGGAACATTTTATTAAAACAGTACCTGGCAGCAGAATGAGTCAACTAAGTAACATGTGAGTCTGTAATGATCATTGAGCCATCACTTGTCCAGTGAACTCGCTGGCAAAACACATGTCCAATACTATTCTTACATGGGACTTACATTCAGTCCCACCATCTGTATCAGGTGGCTCATAACCACCTGTAACTCCAGCTCCAGGGGAATATACGCTCTCTGTATACTGTGCAGGAACTTGTAATCACATGTGTTTACACAGATACATACATGAATATTAAAATAAAAATCAAATATTAAAAATGTGAATCACACCTATAACTAATGCAGAATTATCTGCATACCTACCTACCTAGAGTGGAGTACATAAATAAGCCAGGGCTTCAAAACTGCCAGGAAAGGCTCGACTACTAAGCTATACTGCTAGTTCACTCAAGATATACTTTAAATACTTAAATAACTCGTTACCCACTGGTAGAATTGGCATCGCTAAAATAATTCAGTTTATCTAATAAAATGTTGTATTTGATAGAGAGGTGACCTTCATATTTCAGCTTACTAATATAGGTACAGATGTTTCTAGATTAATTATGAAGTTATGACTCACTGGAGAAGTTGATAAGTTGAAAATACAGTTTATGATTCTAACTTTTCAAACACCAAAACCATAATGTGATGCAAAATTAACGAATGTTTACCAGTGAGATGCAATGGTTGATTTGGAAACTGCAGGTTGAATGCACCCCAACACTGGAAGAGGAAGTGGCAACTCTTATTGCCAGACTGAGGAAAATATAAAAATTTATAACCTGGAGTAAAGTTTCTAGTGAATGCACTGTGAATGGAGTAAAGAGGTAAAGTGATAATATTATGCATGCATAAATATATACTGCACAGAATATACATAATAAGGAGATCAATTTAAAATTTCAAATTTAGCTTTTTCAGAGTACTAGTAGCTTTTTCACTCTATACTTACTAGCATGTGTTTTTGTTTTTGAAATTCATGAACACCCCCAGACTTGATTTATTCTCCAATATTTTCTCTGTAAATTCATGTAGTAGCCCAGGCATGACTATATTTGTTTGAAGTCAATGAATGCAATATCTGGCCTGTACATATTACCTTAGAATTAGAGATTAAGCAGCCCAAGAAGTTAAGAAAATGACTTAACAAAATATGACACATCCAACTCCTTCTTTAATGCGATAGATACAGCCACAGCTTATAGTCAGCCCAGCATGGCCCTATAGGAATAAGAGGTAGTACTCTCTAGCAGCCAAGATACTCCTAATTAAATATTTAAAACTCTGGCTAAAATAGAGAATTATAAGTTTTGAGATACGTTTTCCTTGATCACATAACTGATTCAAAATTATATAAATATCACTGATATGATAATATAAATATTATACACATAAATATATAATATAAATAATTTATATTATATTAAATATATATAATTAAATATATTAGCAAAACAGAAATCAGAGAAATAACATTAGGATCCTTTTGAAACTAAAAGGAACACAGACAGTCACCTTCAGTCAGGTGTTTACATATAGTATGATAAAACACAAGCTGTTATATGAAAAGATGGTAACACTGTAAATAATACTTCAATGATAATTTTTCAAATGTTTTACATAAATATAACTCTGTACTTATATATACACAAGCATATGGACTTCCCCTACAAACACACACACACATACCAGTTCTGCCCATTAACTCACACACAAGGCCACACTGACACTAAAGAACAAGAAAACCTTGACTTACAATGCTGAGATACTTAAGAATCACCTGCATTTACAGAGCAATTATTTAGCAGGATAACAACTTAGTTGGCCAGCTCCCTAGATTAATGACCCATAAATTAATAGCTATATCATGGCTTTAAAGCTCAGTCCTAACCAATGTCTTAAAATGAATTAGTCTCAGAGAGAATAGTACTTCTGGGCTAACATATACTATTTCTTTAGCACCCTTTAGCTAGCAATAGCACCAAGCCAGCACCTCTCACCCAAATTATCTAGAAAACTTCCACGAAATAATTCAACAAAGATCAAAGAACACCAAAGCAATCCGAATATTCATAACATTGTATTGCATGCCCAATTTCAAGACGATGGATAGGTTCATATGCAGACATGAGTTGCCATGAAAGAAACCCACAAGTTCACAATCCTTTTTTCCTTTCTTTCTTTTTTTTTGTGGCCATACTTTCATTTTATTTTTATTATTTATTTTTTATATATTTATTAATTACAGTTTATTTACTTTGTATCCCAGCTGTAGTCCCTTCCCTCATTCCCTCCCAAGCCCACACTTTCTCCCTCATCTCCTCCTTGCCCTCTCTAAGTGCACTGATAGGGGAGGTCCTCTTCCCCTTCCATCTGACCCTAGCTTATCAGGTCTCATTAGGACTTGTTGCAATGTCCTCCTCTGTAGCTTAGCTAGGCTGCTTTTCCCACAGGTCAAAGAGCCAGCCACTGAGTTCATGTCAGAGACAGTTCCTGTTCCCCTTACAAGGGAAACCCATTTGAATGCTGAGCTGCCATGGGGTTCTAGATTCTCTCCATGCATAGTCCTTGGTTGGAGAATCAGTCTCAGAAAAGACCCCTGTGCCCTGATATATTTGGTCCTTGCAGAGCTCCTGTCCACTCCAGGACTTACTATTTCCCCCTTCTTTCATATGATCCCCTGCACTCTGCCCAAGGTTTGGTTTGAGTTTCAGCATCTGCTTTGATACACTGCTTGGTAGAGCCTTTCAGAGGCCCTCTATGGAAGGCTCCTGTCCTGTTTCTTGTTTTCTTCTCCTTCCAATGTCCATCCCATTTGTCTTTCTAAGTGAGGATTGATCACCTTACCCTTTTTGCTTTGCTTCTTTAGGTGTACAGATTTTAGTACGTTTATCCTATCTTATGGGTCTAGTATCCACTTAAAAGTGAGTATATACCATGTGTGTCTTTCCGCTTCTGGGATACCTCACTTAGGATGATCTTTTCTAGATCCCTGCAAATTTCATGATTTCCTTGTTGTTAATTGCTGAGTATTACACTACACAATCCTTTTTTCTAAAAAAAAAGGAAATTGTTTTAATGTGTAATGCTGGTTCTTTTATTAACAGTGCTGGATATTTTTTAACATCCTCAATATGGTCTTATCATTAGTAGAAATAAAAATCTAGTATTGAATCTCTGCTTGCCTTTGGATTCTCAACTGCATCACAATGTCATGTAGCCTTCGAGTATGTGGAATTTCAGTGTGTGACAAAGTAAAATTATGAATATAAAAACATTTTTGCAAAGACAAATTAAAAACTACATTTGCTGCATTTACAATAGATTTTCTTTCAACAAATATAATAGATACTGTATAAAACTCAATATAGAACTGGCCTTCCAACAAGCTTTATTATTGAGGTTAAAATTATCAATAAATTGCACAGAAACTAAAATTTTATCAACCTATTATATGATCATGTTGTTTATAAATTACTAGATTCATTAACTTTATAGTTCTAATCAGGAACAGGAACATTATTATAAAGCATGGTCATGACTAATGAATTGTAGGAATTGTTCAAAGTCTTTTGAGGAATAGTAATAATTAAACTGGGGAAATGTTTCACATATGATGGTATCTAATATTTTTTGTGATAGAAGTAGAACTGAGGAAACAAATTGTATATATATATATATATATATATATATATATATATATATGTAAAATTTTTTTGAGGGAGAGCCTGGCATTTGCTTTGTAGTTAAAGCTGAAACTGAACTGATGACCATCCTCCTGTCTCAGCCTCCTGAATACAGAGATTAAAAGCAAGAACCACCTGGTTCAACTGAGGAGTAAATATTTTAAAGAACATAAAAACAGCATCTCATCTTCCACTGAGTCTTGGAATAAGATGATAGAATAAACAGGGATTGATGAATACTTTTCTCAGAGAAAATGTTTTTATTCAATGGTGTCAATTAAGCTGAGAATTGCAGAAGCACTTCCAATATAAATGTGAAGAAGAACCATTTAAACAGAAGGAATAACTAACACAATGCTCCCATGTGAAAGCTTTGTTAAAAACAGCGGCTACACCGTGAGGGAAATGTAATGGGTGAGAACAAAGCAGCCCTACCTGGCTATTCCAAAAGAAAAGAGAAGGGGTGGAGAAGGGGTTGCACGAAGAAGCACAAGTTAGGTTTACTGTGAACTTACTGACACAAAGTACCTGCAGGCCACCACTTTCAATAGTAATAAAATATAGAATACTTTTGTAAATTCATTGGTCCTCTCTGAAGGCGTTCACTGAATTCTGTGGAACTCATTTGTCTATAGCTAAACTATACTGTTGTATTTGATAAAGAGCAGAGCTCTGAGTACATATAGGTTGATATTTCTATTTAAGAGGCAAGATAAAAGTTACGATATATTCCTACAATGCAACTTGCCTTTATTTTTCACTGTAAGATTGCACATGCACTTCTTTGATTGCAAGATTATATAGTATCGATAATAGTTTTAACAACTGGAATACAAATTTGTTTCTCATAGGTACACTTTTTAATTTAAGTGTAAAATTATATAAGTGAAGCTACAGGTTTATTATATATAAGAGATATATCTGGTCAAGAAATAGGCAGGCTCTCAGGACAGTGGTGTGGCACATGCCTTTAAACTCAGCACTCAGGAAGCAGAAGCAAGCGGATCTCTGTGAGTTCAAGGGAAGCTTGGTCTACAGAGGTAGTTCCAGGACAGGCAGGCCTTCACAAAGAAACTATCTTGAAACACCAAATAGAAATAAATTAAATAAATACATAAATAAATAAGCAAGTAAATAAGTGACTAAATGACTTGCAGGTAGAATACCTGGCTGACTGGGGGCTGAGACGGAGCAGTAGCATCTTTGTTCAAGCACGGGGTCCTATATACCACATTCACAGCAACAAAGAAATTTCTGTCCATTCTGCTTTTAGGCCGTAAGAACACTTCTGAAAGTTCAGAGTAAAAAGACAGTAGAAAAAAGAGAGATGGGTATGTGTTTGGAGAGTGCTGCTTAAGCAGCTATCTTGACTACAAAGCAACTACGATTTAAAATATTCAGGCTTCACATAAACTCTCCTTCTGTGCCACACAATGGTGGGGGGGAGGGGTTAAAAACTGAGATGAAAAATACGATTTAATAATGAAAATGTCAGATAATGTAATATGATATGGTTCGATTTGCTAAACTAAATCACTCTTTAAAAATACCGATAGAGCTCACAGGTGCCATTTACAAAGGAGGGGAGTGTAGATCAGCTTATTAGTATAAGTAAGTCCTGTGATTCCTAAATCAAAATATAAAATAAAAATCACAGGCATACCTCCCAAAATAGCAATAAATAAAATAAAGTGACAATGTCACCTATAGTGATTAATCTTCAAGGTAAACTGACTGGATTCACAACATCCCAGGGTATGGTTGAGGCACAAGTGTGGCTGTGGCTGTGCTAGCATGAGCAGACACAATTAGCTCATGAGAACGCTACACAATCAGTGGAATGAGCCCTTACAGAATTCATATATAACAGGATTATAGAGAAGCAGTGTAATACAGGAGGTGGTGCCAAAATGAAGGGCATAGGTTCCTGAGCATCTTAGAGCTACCTGTCTGGCCCTCTTCCTGCATCTACTTTCTCTAAATCCATGAGATGAAGCAACTGAAGAATGAATCCTCTGAATCCATTTCTCTGAATGGTGGGTTCCATCAGGAATTGTAGTGGTAGTAACACCGTATTCATTAACACAGAAAATTGGCAGAAACAATGAGTTACAGTGCTTAAACTGGAGCGAAAGTGCAGGTACAAAAGTCAACCATAAATTAAGGCTGTTAAGACCATAGGAACTCATATCATGATATCAAAGTGCCCTCACTGGTAATAGGCATGGACCTGCAAGATTGAATGTTTGCCCTGTTGTTTCCTGGTCTTGTTTGGGCCCCACCATTTTTTTTCTATGCTTCTATATTACTCCCTCTTGGAATGGGAATGTTTGCTATAAATGTTGTATCTTGGGAGTATTATGAGTTTTCAAAAGTTCATCACTAACAGTTAACACACTGAGTTAGTCTCAGAGGAGACTTTAAACTTGGAATTTTGATCAGTGCAAAGACTTTTAAGTTTATGAGGACTCTCGAAGTTGAACTGATTCCACTTTGCACTAAAAGATGGGCTTAAGTCTTTTGGGGGTTAGGAATGGTACATTATGCTTTAAAGTAATGCAGTTTTGAATGTCAGATTGATAAAAGACTTGTGATGATTAAAATTTTACTGTATTTAGAATTCCTTATAACACGAGTGAGACACACTTGGTATGTATGTTAAAGTGGCTGTTTGTAGAAGGTTTACAGACACAATTGAATGGTATGTTGAAGTGGATGGAATAAAGGGGCAGTAAAAAGACATCCAAATGAGAACCTGCCTTTCTCTGCCTATCCTTCCTCTCTGCTATAGTGTGCATAGTGCGTCTGTATGGTATGTGGTGTATGTGTGTGTGTGTGTGTGTGTGATAAGTATATATGAGTATAGGTGCCACCAGAGGCCACTTTAAACATCAGTTAAATGCAATTTTGAGATTCCTTTCTTGGGTTCTAAGAATCAAACTTCAGTCCTCTACAAGGGTAGCATGTGCTCCTAACTGATGCCTATTTCTCCAGCCTTATCTACTGGATGAATTAATAAATTACCCCTAAAGCAAGTAGTTATTATTGTATATTTTGTATACACTGCTCTGCCTGCATGCCAGAAGAGGGCATTAGATCTCATTATAGATGGTTGTGAGCTACTATGTGGTTGTGGGAATTGAATTCATGACCTCTGGAAGAGAAGTCAAGTGCTCTTAACCTCTGAGCCACCTTTCCAGCCCTAAGAAATTGTATTTTCTTTTCTTTTTTAAAAGTTATTTTTTTAATTTTATTTTATGTGCATTGGTATTTTTCCTGCAAGTACGTTTGTGTGAGGGTTTCAGATCGCCTGGAACAGGAGTTATAGACAGTTGTGAGCTGCCATGGGGGTGCTGGGAATTGAACCTAAGTCCTCTCGAAAAGCAGTAGTCACTGTTCTTAATTGCTAGGCCATCTCCTCAGCCCCTATTGTACAACTTTTATCTTACCGTTAAGTTGGTCAAATCAGGCTTGGATCTCACTGAGCTACAACAATAGGCCAGTGTGTTTGTATTCCTTTCTGCTCTGGCAGAATAAATTTCAAGTTCTAGATGTTCACTTGTTTCTGCTCCACAAACAATAAATACTATATTTTTGTGTTTTACTTTAACTTCTGTTTCCACTTCAAAGACTTCTTGAGACTACAATGAACACAACCAGACAAATCTATGGTAACCTTTATATACTTCAAGGTCCTGTACTTTTCTTTTTCACATGATGGCAAGTTCTTGTCTTCCAGAGATTCTAGTATGGGTGTCATTGTGAGACACCTCCATTAGTTTTCTTGCCATTAGGAAAGAAAACATATAAAATAACAAATATAAAAAAACACAAAGAATTGTAATAGCGTGCCATTGGATGAGAAATCAAAATCAATTCAATTCTGTGAATGTGCAGCCAAAATTAGAAAAATAGAAAAGGGAAGGAGAGTACTACATGAGTGTTGAAAGAGTTAAAGGATGCTGAGAGGCAAATTAGTATAAGGGCAAAGGAAACAAATACAGAGTTTGGACAAACAGATATACATGGTGATCTTAGTAAAAGCAATGTTAATGTAGTGATTAAAATAGACTGAGTAGAAGCTCTCAGGAGAAGAATAAAGACACATCATGTCACTTCAACAATGTGCAATTCTGCTGTACAAAGATGTTTAGTTGAAGTGAAATGTCACAGACAAGAGATTCACATTAAAGTCAACCCTTCCCTCCCTAATGGAAGAGCATGCAAAGACAACTGCCGTAAACACTTTCAGTCTGGTGAGTTCAGAATCTAGTTGAAAAAAGAAAGGCAGATAAAAGCTACTCACACATTCCTCTCACTATATTAAAAAAAATACACGAATAGATAAAAATACCAAAATGGCATGAAAGTCTCTACAGTGGGAGCTTTTGGCAGTTGGATGTGTGACATTCGTTTTCTTATAAGAATTTTTTTAGTTCCCATTAATTTTAGAACTAAATTTTTTTTTCAGATTTTGTTTAGATGCAGGGATATTCCCCAACCCTTTTATTTCCACACCTAAAGTTAGAATATAAATATTTGATTTAAAATATATATTTGCTCATATCATAGTGCAAGTTATGATTGGAATTGGAACTGGAACACCATCCACTAGCTACAGAGCAGTGTCTTAAAATCTGTGGCCACAGTCTGTTCTGCAGGGAAGACAGGGTCACAAATGATCCACTTAAATCAAACATTTTATAAGAATGCAGAGAATGATGTCATATTCTTGCTTTTAAATATTTATTATCACCTACATGGAACACTACGCAATTGTTTCAGTAAAAAACTATTAAGGTGCAAACAATGCACTGGTTAAGTGTTTAGATAAATTTCCTGCAACCCCCCATAAATGTGGCTCTTTCAGAGCATTGGCATACTGGGTATAACCCAATATGGGATATTTCAAAGCTGCAGCCGGCTCAGCAAAGAGCAGTACATACTTCTTCATGGCATTTAGTCTCTGTGCTCACCTGCCGGTTTGGCTGTCCTTCATTAGAGATGATTTGCTCTAACGAGGCAAAGGTCACCCTTAGTACCACAAGGTTTCTTTGGATAACTGAAGTGTTTGTCCTTTAACAGACAGCTTACTCTGGAAAGCAAGGATCTGCTCTCTGGGTAAGCCAGGGACACAGGGCTCACATTTCTTTCTTCCCTCTCCTTGGGAGCAGCTTTGGAAATGAGCTAGGAGATGGGAACACATCGTCTTTCTAGAGGAATGTCAGGTCTGCATCTCCAGTCTCTTCTCTGTTTATATTTACTTGACAGACAAGCCTTCAAGGACATGGGAATGGGGATACGGAAAGGACCATTACAGAGTCTAGCCAGAAGACTCAACTACATGTGACTTGCCCAGCTGTCAGTAAAAATGGAAAAAGAAAAAAGAAAAAAACACACCAGAAAACAGCATCTGCTGCCCTCACTGAGAGCCAGCTGTTTTCTGTTACTCTCACCTGCTGGCCATGTTCTCTCAGGATGAACTCTCACTGGGGGTGAAGCAAATAAAGACAGCCAAACGGCAGAATAAAGCTGTTTCAGAAACTTTATTTTATATTCTTCTTTTTTTTCCTCCGTGGGGCCGTGAACTCCTTACCTGACTTGCCCTGAATCTTTCATTTTCTATAATTCTCTCTACTGTTAGCAGAACCCCCATCTCACCCTATCCAGTAACAATGACACCCTTGGAGCTTCTGCTCATGAGTCTTCTGGGTCATTACTACCCAAGCAGTGACACAAATCACATCATTATTTCATTTTCCCCCCTTGGCTGAATATTTCCTGCAGTGGGAGGATTAATGTATATTAATCATATTTCTGATAGGATGAATGCATATGTTAACTTATTATTTTTTGGTATTTACCGAATATGCCCCTTCTGTACCTAAGAAATTACAGCAATCACTAAATCCTCAGTGCATCCAGATTTCGACTCTTAAAAGAGTGCTCATCAACCTGGACCTTAAAATATGTTAATACATTGACATAATGAATACAAGCTCAAATAGATTATGGAATTGTGTCCCAAGTATTTATTTCTTCAATTTCTTTTTTTGTAAAAAGGTCTCTAGTGAATGATATTTACATAATTGATAACTTGGTATTTTCTAACCGTCCCTCAATAATATTGCATTTGAAATGATTCTTTAAGTGTAATCTTACTTTGTAATAATAATGCAAGAAAATTCATCAACCTCACCAGCCGCTGGGTGGCCAATTCTTGCAAGGCTTCTTCCTGTGTTCAAGTCTTTTCCTTTTGTTTTTATGACCCACCTAGTTCAACTACGGATGGCTGTGAGCATGGACTTTGGAGCTAACCAAGATACATAGCATCATACACAGTAGCTGTGCCTCCCTCAGGATTCTGCTTCTAGCCACTGAGGTGAGGAAAAAAGAAACCAGCTTAAAAGTTATCATGGGATTGAGACAGAAATATAAGGCAGATTCTCAGGAATTTTATATACTATCAGGTCTACCTGGTCTATTCACTGTAACAAATGAGAACTCAGAGACACACAAGCTAGAAGCATTATCCTGGCCTGCATGGTTAGGAAGTGTGTCAGCAAGAGGCCAGTCCCCCTTTTCTGTTCTAGAGATCCCGTTTTGCTTTGCTTTAACAGCTTCAGCATGTGTAAAACCTTTATCATAAGTACATTTTATTGACAATATGCTCTGGGGGTACAAGATTGAATTCTGGATTTGGGTTGGACAGTAAAGTTGTTATCAATTAAAAAATAATGTATTGCTACTCCTGCCAGTGGGCTTATGCTTTCGTGCTGTGATGGATAACATTTCCCTAATTAAGTCTACCTTCTGAACAGAGGGATTATGGGTCACACCTTGTCCCAAGAAAGCAAATCCCCTTCTCTTAAGAGTCATATGTTCTTCAGATAGAAAGGAACTGAGGCAAGAAGTTGAAAATAATCCAGTCCTCCTTTTCCAACTGAGCTTTCATTTCATACTTGACTACAGTTTTCTAATCCCTACTTTCTCCTTGGGTTGGAGCATACGCCAAACTCACAGCAGGTTTAAAATCCCCCTTGATCCATTGAGAGGCGGTGCAGTGTGTGACAGAGTTTGGCAAGCATGTGTGTTGAGACCTTTAGGAACACATCAAAATAAAACAGAGTCTGTGTTATTACCATCGGCTCTACTCTGCACCCGAGGCCACTAAAACGCCTTGCTGCTTGCTCCCAGGAGTGCCCCTTTCTCTGGCAGGCAGCACTCTAAGTGGGGTCTGATCAAACCGCTGGATTTACCATGAGGCTTTAACTAAGCATCAGCTGAATTTTTTAAACACACACACACACAAACACACACACACACACACACACACACACAAGCAGCATTCTGCAGAAACAAGACTTACAAATGAGTGCCTGAAGACTCATCTTTCACACTGACCCCTGGGGTCAATGATGTCAGAGAAACTATTTCAGAAAAGAGCTATGGAGTGGGAGCGAACAATCAGAGACCACAATAATGAGTAGCTCTTGAAGGTCACAGCTGTTGAGCAGCTAATTGTAACTTGAAAAGCTGAGTCCCCAGTTATTAATGATCTTGCTGATAAAGTTTTTTTTTCTCTCCTCACTCCTAGTCACGCAAGCTTTTATTCTAACTTTGAAGATAAGGGAAAAGTGTTCTGCTACAAATGTGAGACTTCTGTTGGCTAAGCGCAGTCCTGCAGAGCTGGCCACCCCATCCCCACACTGTCAGTATAAACCCATGACCCTCATTTAAATTGATTTAGGCCTTCTGATTCCACGATCACTCCTAAAAGAAGACATCGTCAACCCTACAAAATATGAGTTTTGGCGTCTTGACTGCTTTCTATTATAAAAGCGACTGAATGAACCCAAATACATAATTTACCTTACCCCCGAAAGGATTTTTTGCATACTTTATACATCTATGGTACAACACACAGAGACTCTGTTACATACTCTAAAACTGCGCAGTGGGAGGTGAAAATAATATTTCCACAGGCTAACAAAGGTATACTGGATGTTAAAAGGAAAGTCTTGCCTTTGTAGAGAAGTTTCTATGGCAAAACAACTCAGACACGAAGAGACACTAGGCTATTTTAAAATTAGAGGCATATTGAACATGGAAATTCTATCACCCTAAGCTTCCCCTGCCCCAGCGGTGAGGTAAATCATTTGCTTTACCCTTTAATAGCTTCTTTTTTGATTCGTAATTTCTTCCCATGTAGGAGTTTAATCTTAAATTTTCTTTCATGTATCTAGATATGGCCACTTATTTACACAGAGACTTTGTTCACAATGGGTTCTTGCTGGGTGCCCAAAATCAAACACTTTAATTACAAAGTCACTTGAACTGGAAGGCTGTTCATGGGTGTTCAACCACCACAAGCCACTAAGGTACTTGAATGAACCCTGAGGCCACCACAGCATGATGCTCCCTCCCCCTTGGCAATCCCAAGGGATTACTAAACAGCCCCTAAAAAGCCCAGAAGGAAACAACTGAAATCAGAACTGCTGTTGCCCTTTACTCCAGTGTAAGTCAGGCCAGCAGAACACCAGTCGATTTCAGGTGGTAGCAGAACACCTAATTATATTTTACTGATATTCTTTCATGAGTGGTACCTTAATATAATCATGCCAATATTTTAAATGCATCTTTATGCTTTCAGAGGTGGTGACCTCTAAAGCATAAATATTTATTTCCTTTATTTTAATTATATAAAGTATGGATCTCCAAATATATATCTATGTTTCAAGAATTGCATAGTGACATACTTAAAAAAAAAAAAAACCTAAAGAGGACCTGGGGTAAGATGATCAATCCTCACTTAGATAGACAAATGGGATGGACATTGAATGTAGGAGAAAACAAGCAACAGGACAGGAGCCTACCACAGAGGGCCTCTAGCAGTGTATCAAAGCAGATATTAAGACTCACAATCAAATCTTCAGCAGAGTGCAGGGAATCATATGAAAGAAGGGGGAGATAGTAAGACCTAGAGAGGACAAGAGCTCCACAAAGACCAAATAGATCAGGGCACAGGGGTCTTTTAGGAGACTGTTTCTCCAACCCAGGACCATGTATGGATATAACCTAGAACCTCTGCTTGAATGTAGCAAATGGTAGCTCAATATCAAAGTGGATACCCTAGTATGGGAACAAGGACTATTTCGGACATGAACTCAATGGCTGGCTCTTCGACGCTCCTCTCCCCACCCCCCAAGGGAGGAGCAGCCTTGCTAGACCCCAGAAAAGGACATTGCAGCCATCCCTGAAGAGACCTGATAAGATAGGGTCAGATGGAAGGGGAGGAGGTCCTCCCCTATCAGTGGACTTGGAAAAGGGCAGGGATGAGATGAGGGAGGGATGGGGAGAGTGAGAGGGAATGAGGGAGGGGGCTACGCCTTGGATACAAAGTATATAACCTGTGATTACTATATAAATAAATAAATAAATAAGTAAATAAATAAATAAATAAACTATATGTATGCCTACCCATGAACATTCGAAGTTCCTTAGTGAATTCAAGGGTTATATAATACCATCAATATTTGTATTAATTTATATATGCTCCCCATGTTAGAGGAATAAATTTCCATCACTCTATTAAAATAAGAATGTTTCTACCAAAGCCCAGTAATTTAGGCATCAACATTTACTGATGTTTTAAAAATAATATGCCCCATACAAAAGGGGCAGTGCTATTTTTTAATTAAGTATGGTTAAGGAAAGTTTGAGTAATGAAGCACCTTGTTACTTCTATTCTCCCAGAATTACAACAAGAACATAGATTTCTTGAAGGTAGAATCTTTCTTTGCTCAGTCTGTGATCACTAAACCTAAACTGAGCTGGGAACTTTTTGAAATTAGAGTTGAAATGAGAAAATTTGCATAAAAATATATAATTTAAATATCCATGGAGTACAATTTGTTAAAAGAGTAAATCCCATTAGTAAATGTTAGCTTGCTGTCTCTGTCTCCATGTCTCTCTCTCTCTCTCTGTGTCTGTCTCTCTGTCCTATAGGTGTGTATATATGTGTAGGAGGGGCGCGTGTGTATGTGTGTTGATAACCACAGGCCCTCCTGCATCCTCACAAGTATTTTAGTGCTGAGCTATATCCCAGTCATATGATAACTATTTCCTTATGAACCTAGAAGGAACCCCGGGGAACAACTGACCAGTGGAGACAGCAGCGGACAGGCACATGACATTTTTGCTACCTTTCTATGCCAACAATCATACTCTTGGGACAATTCCCAAACACGTGAAATTTGTTTATTTGCAGGTGATACCTCAACCAGAGTCTGAAAATCTGAATTAACTTAACTCCTATCGTTTTCAAAATGTCTACAGTGTTGGTTTATAGATTCCAGGAAATATGTCACATTGAAAACATTAATTTCTACATAAGTAAGCATTTTTTTGCCAAGCATTTTATTAATGTACGGAAAAACAAAATACAAATTGGTTGAATTCAAAGTCATGTCTCATGAATTTGCTCTTTTACTTGATATACTCTATTAAACTAACAAATGTGTTTTTAGATTCAAATTTTAAAGTTTATGTTCATAATTTCTCAAATATCTTGGCCTGAAAATTTCAACTTTGTACATTGAAATGCAGTTGGTGCATATACTTACATAAAACTCGTACTTAAAACTTTTTTTAAACAAACAAGAAAGAAATCAGTTTTTAAAGTATAGGAGTTCTATGGTTAAACGCGAATGAATAAAAGCTTTGTATTATTTCTGAAAATTCCAAGTAATATTAGATTGGGCAAAGACTATGTATAGTCTCTCCTATCCACTGACCTTATAGATAAGATATTCTATAGTTTGCATCACTTCATAGTTTTATACGTATCAAATGGCAGATTATACTTAAATTCACTATAATCACTGTGCACAAATCTGTGCCTGTGGTTAGCCTATGATAAATGCCTTATGTTGTTGCTGTTGTAATTGAGAATATTCAGTGTGTGACAGAAGAAAAGATGAAAAATTAGAAGATAAAACATGTGTGTTGAATTATTTACTGTATAGTCATGTGGTTTGGGAGACATACATAGAATTAATATGATATATTGAAAATAAAGAATAATGGCTGAGAGCATAAAGGTACGGCACTTTTCAATAATGCAGTAAGCCCTGAGTTTGATCTCTCTATAAAAAAGGGAAAAAGGAGGGGGGAAGAATCCATAGACACCATATATAATGAATGGAACACAGATCCATGAGACAGCCTACAGAATAGGAAAAAAAATACTTTGATAGCTTTTCAGACAAAGAATTAATATCCAGAACACATATGAAACTAAGAAAAAAGAATACAAACAACACAATTAATGAATGGACTAATGAAGTCAACAGACAGTTTACAAAAGATGAACAGCAAATGGCCAATAAATTCATTATAAAAAACCAAATTGATTTCCAGAGTGGTTGTACAAGTTTGCATTCCCACCAGCAATTGAGGAGGGTTCCTCTTTCTCCACAGCCTCTCCAGCATGCGTTGTCACTAGAGTTTTTGATCTTAGCATTCTGGTGGGTGTAAGGTGAAATCTCAGAGTCATTTTGATTTGCATCTCCCTGATGGCTAAGGACGTTGAGCATTCCTTTAAGTGTTTTTCTGCCATTCTATAATCCTCTACAATCAGTTCTCTTTTTAGCTCCATACCCCATTTTTTAATTGGATTATTTGGTTTCTTGCTTTTTAACTTCTTGAGTTCTTTACATATACTGGATATTAGCCGTCTGTCAGAAGTAGGATTGGTAATGATCCTTTCCCAATCTGTTGGCTGTCATTTCGTTCGGATGACAGTGTCCTTTGCTTTACAGAAGCTTTTCAGCTTCTTGAGGTCCCACTTATTGATGGTTGATCTTAGAGCCTGTGCTGTTGGTGTACTATTCAGGAAGTAGTCTCCTGTGCCAATGAGTTCTAGGGTCTTCCCCACTTTTTCTTCTAGCCGGTTTAGTGTGTCTGGTTTTATGTTGCGGTCTTTGATCCACTTGGACTTTATTTGTGCAAGGTGATAAATATGAATCTATTTTCATTTTTGGCGCTTTCTTAGACAATTAGGAATAGTGATTTGTCAAGACCCAGCTATAACACTCTTAGGCATATATCCAAAAGATGCTCAAGTACACAACAAGGACATTTGCTCAACTATGTTGGTGGCTGCTTTATTTGTAATAGCTAGAACCTGGAAACAACCCAGATGCCCCTCAGTTGAGGGATGGATACAGAAATTGTGGTACTTTTACACAATGGAATACTACTCAGCAATTAAAAAGGAGGAAATCATGAAATTCGCAGGCAAATGGTGGGACCTGCAAACTATCATCTTGAGTGAGGTATCCCAAAAGCAGAAAGAAACATATGGTATATACTCACTTATATAGA
>CM053743.1:27912017-27949133 GCA_028658305.1 Pachyuromys duprasi
TAGAAGAAAAAGTGGGAAACACCCTAGAACTTATTGGCACAGGAGACTTCTTCCTGAATAGAACACCAACAGCACAGGCTCTAAGATCAACAATCAATAAGTGGGACCTCATGAAGCTGAAAAGCTTCTGTAAAGCAAAGGCTACTTCATTTTTCAAGACAGGATTTCTCTGTGTAACTGTCCTAGAACTCACTTTGTAGAGCAAAGTGGTGGAAAATTTGGTGACCCACTTGCCTCTGCCTCAACAAGTGGTGGCAATAAAGGTATGTGATACTGTGCCCAGATCCCACTATTCAATTTTTGTAACAAAAACTTTTAATCAGAAAAAAAAATCATCATTACTGTAAGTACTTTGAAACTTGCTCTCATACAAAGAAAAAATATTGTCTCTAGTATTTTAATAAAATTATTGAAGTCTGTGCTCACTAACACCTTTATTTTCAATAGGATATATCACTTTGGTTATTTAGACCATATTAAAAAGAAAAAAATGTCATAAAGAAATTTCTCCAAGTCATGTTTAGGTCACAACACTTTTTGTTTAAATCTTAACACCTCTTCTGTTTCTTTAGGGACGTTTTACTCTTTTTCCCACATAACAATATCATGATAGCTACAAAAGAGGATTCTGAGAGCAATGTGCAAAGAACACATTTTGCATATCTACTGCAGTAGAAGCCTCTAAAATCACAAAGCTTCTCTGGAAGACACATATAAATGTGAACAGAGGCTTTATCTGAAATAATATTATAGTGCCACATATAAATCAAGAAAGCTAACACAGTGCTTTGTAGACCACATTCTATTATTCTTCTACAGCAGGAGATACATCCAAAAGGCCGAGGTGGTAAAACAGAAGGTTTTCCATTGCCATGGCAACATTCATCTCTGTTCTTCTGTCACAATTTCTGTCACCTTCTTATCTCCCCAGGAATTCCTAGACTTCACCTAGATGTGTCAGTTCATCTATAACATAATAACAAACTTCGACAAAGTTTTTTTTTTTTTTTTTTAGTTTAGGACTATGGCGAGTAAGAGTATGCCAGAAGGATACCTCATTGCTGTCATGATAAATAACAGTAATCAAAACATAATGAGACTAACAAAGTTTCAGTTATTCCAATGATTGTATCAGATGAAAGTTTAAAGGCTAGAAGAAAATAAAGATAGAATACCCAAGAGATGTGATATGTTTCTCTCTCCCTATTTTTCTATCCCTCCACAAACATCCATCCCCCATCCCTACACACACGCCCACGCACACTCACACTTTCAGAGCACTGCAGTTCAAATGCAGGAGCACAGAAACTGTTTTGTCAATAATAGCAGCCAGGCTGTTGACACATCTCCATGCTGAAGTACTGACTTAGCATGGGTCAGATTCAGCTCCAACCAGAAGTCAAACAAAACAACACCATGCCGGGTTTTAGCTGCCAGTGGTGGTACATGCCTGCCACCTTAGCACTCAAAATATAAAGGTATAAGATTGGCACAAGTTTGAGACCAGCCAAAATTACATGGTGAAACTTGAGGTACTTATCAAGATCCTCTCTGAGATCCTCCCAAAAAAGGGAGCAGCAGGAGGAGTAATTGAAAACAGAGGAAAGTGTGGCAGTTCTATTGTCTATAAGTTTAGCTGCTAACCTAAAAGGGACTCATGGTGCAGGACCTTCCAACTAAGAAAGGTAATGTCCTTTAAAGGCACGGGCAAAAGATTATGGCTCAATAGCGAATTAAGGAAACTCTCCCTTCTTTGTTCTTGGATAATTATGATTTTCTATATAGATGCCATTTCATCATCAAGGATAACCCGCAAGCCATTGACACCAGCATACATATGACTAAAGTTTGCAGTTGTTGGGACGTGATGTAAGAAAAATAATGCTGTCTGATGTTAAACCTTTTCTCATTAGCATTCTGGTTTTTGTAGGTTTCAAAGCATTTTGTATGCACTGACTATGTTCTTCATTTATCTTAGTATCTACGACTTGCCCTATCAAGTTAGTGACTTTGTGGTATACACAGAAACTGGCAGGATTCCCACACCATGGTGTTACATGTAACCCAGCAAATGAACCTCTGTCTCTATTAACACGCTCACTTCAGTCATTTTAACACCTCCCATGAAAAATAATGGGAGTGTTCCAAGCACAGCTATGGACCAAAAACTCTGAAAGTACGGCCTTTGTGAGCAGAGGTTTTATTTTCAAAACTCCTTAACCAGCAAGAACATTAACCATTTCCTTAAGATAAAGCACTACTTTCCACTGTCGTCAAGGGATGAGCTATTTTAATAATCAGTTTTAATTAGGCAAGAGATTAATCAAGGTTCACTTCTGAGGAATTCTCAAAAGACATGTGGAGATTACTTTTAGTTATTATTCTTTTGAAGTGGTATGTTACATGCTAAATGAGAGCAAATATGAGCAGAAGGGTGTCCTGTTTCTCTACAGATTTCGACTCGGAACTCTTCACGAAACCAAAACAAAACAAAAACAGATACTGAATATATCAAAGTGAAGACAGAAAAGCACAAAATTCAGATCTAGTCTTGGCTGCCTTGTATCCCGGCCAGGTGTTACAAGGGAGTAAAGGAAGGACTGAGTGAAATCCTAGCAGATGTTCTTGTGTTTCAGGATATCTTATCATTCCTGGCCAAAGCAGTGCTATTAAAGAATAATACTGTCTTTCTTATATTTTTTAATGAGAATGAATTTGCTTGGTCAGCAACTTCATCACGCCTTGCTAATGTTACCATCTATACTTGTCTCCCTTATCACATAAGATGGAGAACTGCTTATGTTTAATGGTCTTGGTCTTTCTTGTGTTTTCTCTGACTTACACACACAATGAATTTTTAAATCTTATTAATTGGGCCTCATTGTAACTATTTGGGGTTCTAGGGGTGCAAAAACTCTTAGGGCTTCCTGGATGCTGTTTACTAAGCTACACCTTCATCCCCTTTACTACAGACATTCTTGTGGGTCACGCGTTCGTCTCGCCAACAAGAACGTACTGGGGCACCAGGATCCTTCTGCAGCAAATATTTATTCTGACAGCAATGGGAGGAAGGCCCCAAGCCCAAGAATGGCACGGTTTTTATACCCTCTGTGTGGCGTGTTGGTTCCTGATTGGCAGAGGTCAGTCAGGCCATATGACATATCTGAATAGCCTGACTCTAGGGCTGGTTTACCGCCCAGGCACATGTGCAATAACAGTTGTTTACCAGTCAGCCGGCTGGCTGCCAGCGCCATAATAGCGTTTGCAGGCTCTCTACACATTCTCTCCTTGGACATTCCTTCCTGAGGCAGAAGCATCAACACAGTGAATTAATATTTCCTATGAGTCAATATAGCTCTATATGTTTTCTTGAAGCCTCTAGTGTTTTTGTCATTTTGTTGTTGTTTGTCTAATAATTAGGTGGAGATATACCTTTGTTTATAACTACAATGTAAACACTGCCATCTGTAAACATTTATACCTAGGAATGAGGGATAAAGTTACGGTAGAGTTTTATGTGATTCTTCAAGAAGTCTGAAAGAATATATGAGTACAATTAATAAAACAAACTTTTGGCTCCTGTGGGAGGGAAAATGAGCCTTAAAATGAGTTCAGGATAGAATTCAAAATATTTTTTCAACATTTCTGGATTGCTTTATATGTTTTCCAAAAGAAAGCTTGTGTGAATCTGGTATAATGTGTGTGGCCTTCAGGGGGAAGGGTAGGTGTGGGAAATCTTCAGTGGCCTTATGTATCTGCAAGAAGATAATTATTACAGCAACCACCACAGCAAAGTGGTTTAAAGTGAACCTACTACTATCCAGAGTAAAGTGACTTCAGGACATGGCAGGACTCCTGTATTCATGAACTCACAGTACCTGTGGCTGCGTGCAGAAGATCTGATTAAGATAAAGCCAGTCAATAGTCTACTATCCAATAGGAAGGTGTTCATTCCTCCACTACTAATATAGGAGCTTTGGACAGCTGATGGGTTTTGAGGGGAGAAGGACAGACTGTTTTCTTCCCAAACAGGTGGGGCTCTTTGTACGTACACCAGGCTCAGTGGCTAGATGGCCCAAACCCAGGAGTTTATGGGCAGCATAAGTAAGACTGGATGAACTTTTTCAATCAGAAGAAAGAAAGTTGGGAGGATTATGACAGTGGTAGTTGATATGGAAGGAGTTAGGGATGTAATATTATCAAAGCTTATTGTCTGAAATTCCCAAGAAATTAATGAAAATATTTTAAAGCATGTTAGCCTTCTTCTATCCTCCAGGGAATATTTTTATATCTTGAATTTGGTTTGGATTGACTTAAAGCATTCTCCTGTAAACACACACACACACACACACACACACACACACATTTTCTTACTGTGCATTAAATTTCTGGTTTCTCATTAGCTTTTAATTTCTATGAACTCTAAAAATTCAAATAAAATCAGTTCGACTAACGTCAAACTGTCATTTCAAAATGATGAAAAGGACTTTGTTCTGTCTGCATTGCTGGGTTTGTTGTGTCTGTACTTAATTTGTTTGGTTATTTATAGAGTAAAACTGGGGTTGGTTTTAAGGCATTATGAATTTTAAGCTCCATATTAGTTCTGGCCTCCATCATTTAAACTGTTTTCTGGGGTTTACGTTTTTATAACATCTTTATCCTAGAAGAGTTTGTTGCTTTTTTCTTGAGAAACACAAAGAAACTTGAATTCCCTGACATTTTTTTTTTAATTTGAATTCTGCCATGTCTTTTCAACTTAAAGAGTTCAAGATCTCTTACTTCAATTTCATTTTTTAATACCAACTTAAGCATGCTGGCTGTGAGTATGCTCTTGACTACAGGGAAGGATTATGTCCTGTAATATTTACTTATTCCTCTTTCCTCTTTCTGTGGGGAACACACTCAAATGACCTTCAGTCTTGCTGTCTCACTGAAAAATTACTTCCACAGGACAGCAACTTTCTAAGCGTATCCCAATCATAACAGATTTATATGGTTCTTTCTGTTCCTGTGGAAATTCACAACCTTTATCCTCCATTTAGGAGCTTCCATGAAATCTGCAGAGCACCTCCACTTTCATCATTGTTTAAAATAAAACACAATATGGTCCCCTTTTTTTTTCTCCTTTGTAGAAATTTGTGATTTAAAGCCCACCACCACCTTGCATTGTGACTGTAAGAGTCAGGAGGTAAAAGCTAATGGTACAGAAAAGCATTATAATACAGATAAAAACAATAAATATTGGGGACTATCTAAATATAAATAACTCTTACTAAGAGTTCTATATTGAGAAAAAATTCCAATGTTCTGAATTTTTATCAGATGATAAAATTTCAAGCAAGAGTGTTCATGTGTTGACTTAAATATTTGTAAGTTTTACTAATAAAAATTAAACATAATTTCTGGATTTCTTCTTAATGCTTCCTAGAAATTACCAATGATAATGGATAAGTTGAGTAGCTCAAACAGTACTTGTTTGAAGTATTATTGTACAGTACAAACAAAAATCAAAATTATCACTAAATTTTCATGACTACTGATGCACACTGTACAAGCGATGGAAATGTGCTCAGTTGAGAACATGTCATATCTGAAGGGTGACAGCGAAATAGGGAGAATGTTAACTCTCCATTGCCCTTAAATATCTGCAACGCACAGGAGATATCTCTACATTTCTTGCTGTGTACACTGCTTCCACCCCTGTCCCTACTCACACCTATCAAAGAAGAAATGATAATTTGAATGCACAGATTGGAAAGCATTGAAGCAACAGAGTAACTGAAGGCACAGCCATTGTGAATGCAATGCTCTCTACCCCATTGCCTCCTGTGCTCGGTAGGACTGAAGAACTGAGTTTCACACGCAAAGGTCTCTTAAACCTGAAATGGATTTATGATGCACCTCTCTCAATCGAAGCAAAGCATTCTGGTTTTTATTCGTTTGCCACAATGGGGCCCAAGACAATAAGCACAGCTAATACAGTGGTGTTCACTGTATTGCATTTCTTATAGTTTACCCCTTCAAAAAAATTATAGATAGACAGGGTAGCTTGAAATTCACGGTTTTCAATTCATATTTCCCAGGGTTTCTCACATTGTAGCACACAATGTTATGAATGTTATGTTCCCTGGGGGCGGGGGGGGGGGAATTACAGGGATAAGACTACCCTATGGAGTTTTGTGAGGGGGAAAAAAAAGAAAATTTATAGTATGGAGTGTTGGGAAAAAGAGTGTTTAATTTTATGGAAACATTATATAATGTTCCTCAACATCGTTTCAATAGCTGGGCATCACTCAATAGAGTTGCCAGCCGGGAAGCGTGGATGTAAGTACGTTCCAATATTTTCATGAGATTATTAGCTTTTCTGTGGTTTTATGCTTTAAATGACTATGCATAATTCCTTACCAAGATGCTTTAATCATATTTTTTTCAAAACATTCGTAGTTTCTATTGATGAGTTTTTCCCCCAAACTAGATGATTAGAAATATTCATGCTCATCTCTCATAGTCTTAGAAATTTTAGTCAGTTAAATGTTTTAAAAAAAGGTAATTTGAAATTTCCAGCAGTAATGCAAAATATTATTTCTGACTCAGCCTTAGTTTGTGTTCCTTTGTTTGGTTTGTTTTTTCTTTCTTATAGAGTGTCTCAGGAAGCCCAGGCTAACCTGAAAATTCACTACATAGCTTAGGCTTAGGCTTGCCTTGGACAGTCTTCATCTCTCACTGTTCTGGATAACTGGTGTGTGCCACTATCCCAGGTAACCACACAACCATGCATTTTAAACAAAATAAGAGCGTGGCTCTAAAGCTGAATAGGTATGCATTGCTAAAGCAGCTGGGTAGGTCAGCACTGTGTGAAAACATAGGCCACTAGCAAATGGAGAATGCAGCTTGAGAAGACTTCTGGAGTGTTCTTGGGCTTGAACCTCTCATCAGTCCCTGCCCTGCCACCCCAGCCCTTTCCCCACCGCCGGTCGCACCTTGGGCTGCGATCTGTGCTCCTGGGGCACCTGGTCCACGTACTCCTCTGGCCGCTCCACGTGGCCCTTGTCCTCGGTGAGCAGTGGCGCGCTCCGCAGCTGGTTGCTGAAGAAGATGTCTGGGAGGTAGAGCGCCTCCTGGGCTGCGCTCAGCGTGTCGCAGCGGAGCAGCAAGGGCTGGATGTCTCTCATTGTGCTTGCCACCTGCGGGGACCGCAGGGCGTACCATGAGACCCCCGCTTACTCAGGCCTCGGAGGAGCCCAGTAGAGGCCATCTCAAGGCCTCTACTACAGACTCAGGCTCAGGACCATCCTCCCCAATCCCCACTCAAGCAAACCTAGGGCTGAGCAAGCAATGAATTCTTGTGGCCTGTAGATAATAAATATTATCCTTATTAGGAAGAAAAAAAAAGAAAGAAAGAAACCCTTCTCATCCCATTCCTCACATGATCAGAAAATTAAACATAATCACAGACACTGAAAATGCTAGTTACCTATAAAATATAAAGGTCCTCTATATTTTAACAGTCCCACTGCTTTGGGATACGAATTATGGGCACTAATCTACCCAAATGATAAGTTGGGCATTGGCTACCAAACTCAGTTTTTACATAAAATGCTTAAAAGTTAAAGGGGATTTTGTTGTTTTTTTGTTTGTTTGTTTGGTTTGCTTTGGTTTGTTGTTTTAATTTGTTTTGTTCTGGTGCAGAGTTAAATGTTTTGTATTTATTTATATGTTTTCTTGTCATTTGCCAACATTTTTGAAAGAAACTGTATTAAGAACTGTGATGTACTTTAATGTGAAAATATATACATACATTTTTTACCACTCATATACACAGTGATATTTTACTGACAAATGCTGCATATTACATAAATGAATAAATATGGAAGACCAAGACAACAATGATAAAATAAAATTATACACATATGATATTTAAAAAATAGACATAACAATATTATATGCTATGAAAGAAACAGAGGTACCTAAGTACATGATTTATGGTGAATTGATAAACAAGATACACAATTGTCTACACTAACTGCGATTAGTTTACTCAATAAGAAAGATAATGAAATCTACCTGCCAACAGAAAGCAAATGATTTACAAAGGAAAACACTATAGTGTCTACATACATTTTTAACCATTACATGTTCATGTTTAAAGACACATTGTTAGTCTATATTGCTGATGTTAAACAGTGAAGAAAAAAAACTAAGAAAATCAACGAAGAAAAAACACTTGGTGGTAATCATCTAATACAAGGCTATATAGGAGTGTTCCAATAGATTGAAATATGTGTTACTTGCAAACTAAGAATAAAACCGTATTACTCCCTAACATAAGATGATACAACCTTTACAGAAAAAAAATAAATATTAAGATTCAGAAAGTTCACCTACTGGAATACTCTAACGTTTATGCCTATAACACTGATATAAAATTATGATTTACATTTAAAGTCAGCATTATATATAATTATTAATTAATATATAATTATTAATATGCATATATACCAAGACAGTTCAAACGATGTTTTCATCAGCTACATAAATGGAAAGTGTCAAAAACAGGTTTCAATTTTTTAAGAACCTATGAAAATAAAAGTGTGTATGTAATTGCGTCTTACGATGTTTTACTATATTGAGTTTTCTGCATTTGTCCTCTCAAGTTCCTCTCCTCCATACCCCTAGTGATAACAAAGCAACGGTGTGTAGTTCACGCCATTATTTACAAATACACGTTTCTGAATGTCTAAACAACCATTCTTATCAAGACACTAATGGAGGTGTTATATGCTGTTATGCTTAAAGTGTCTGTTATAAAAGATAGTTAAAGATTTTATTCTTTGTGAAATAAACAGACAGGCTCATTTGGAATGTTGGGAGGTGAACTTGTTTGATCGTATTCACTCAACATTTAAACGGAGAGTTTTCATCAAGTGTTGGCTCCTCTTTTACGTATAGGAGAGGGTGGTGGACAAAGCAGATTAAAAGGGCACACAAATGAATAACCCACCTAGCTATGGCCATTGAGACATACACATAACAAAGAAACAAATGCCATATAGATATGGCTAGTCCTCAGAAAATAAAAATGCAGTAAACATTAAAAGGCTGTATTTGGGGCTTTATGGATGACTTCATGGGGGTAAAAGTCAGCACAATACATTTCCCCCACCCCTTTGGTAAGCTCCGAATTTACAACAACAACAAAATAACATGCCAAGATATCACAAAAGTCACATAAATCAGAAGTAAAAAGTACTTGGGGCTCTGGCAGTGATCTCCTATGTGGGGCAGCCTTGAACTGTTCAGGAGCTAGCACAGCCATCTCAGTATTTGTAGAAGTTAAGGAAAATAGTTCAGAATGCCAGAGAGTAAGCAACAGCCTGATGGGGAGGTGTGTATGTAACAGTCATGTTCAAAGTGTCTGTCTAGGATACATTATTGGAAGGAAAGAGAATGACAAGACAGGAGAAGATAATAAAAACAAACAAACAAACAACAAACAGGAATTTTCTCTGCAGTAGAGATCAAATATTTGCCAAAAAGGGGGGAGGGGCCAATTCTACAACAAGCAGACAGTGAAAACTGATCAAAATTCATATGCAATAGAGTTAGCATCAGCTGACCAATTGTGTCTGGATCTACATACACATTTTCTCCAGATAAACTAAAAAGAATATATTCCAGAGCTAAGAAGGAAGCAATCTGGGATATAACACGTGGCCCTTTTGTCCATTTGCCTGGGGAAAGAGAATGGTTTCATGGACAGAGTCTGAAGAAAGAAGAAATGATAAATGAACTTTGAATTAATATGACTCTTACAAGCTGGACGGAGTGAGACTCTGCCATGCCTGATGCAATATAGCTCACACTCATTTAAATATGCCACTCTTCATAGTCACCTAAGTGTGGCAGCAAAGCCCCAAATTTTAACTTCTATCTTAAAAAAAATATTGTACATACTATGTTAAAAAAGGTAATGTACAACTTCAAGGAATATATTTGCTTCAGCTGTAACCAGACTCCCATTTTTTTCTCCTTGGAACCATGGTAAGATTTAATAATAAAAAATAACAACCACAGTTAAACGTCTGGTAATCCTCTGGAATCTGACACATAGAAGAATTTCTCAATTCACATGCTAGTAATAACCCTTACTAAAATATCCACCAACATTCTTGGAAAGAAGCTGCAATTAGAAGCTTACACTGTCCTTGGGACACAATTGCATTTGAAGCAGCAAGATTGTTCCTGTCAAGTAAGGTGATTCCTATAGTGGCACTCTCTACCCACTTGTATCCAACTTTTGTAAATTCTATACATGGCTGTAAAAAAATCACTCAGTTCCCTTTTGAAGCTAGGTGACTTTGGAGACCTGATTCATATTCTTTGTGTCGTATTTTTTCCTCTACAGTTTTAAAGAGGACAAATACCTTTTCAAAGTCTTGATGAAAAATACTACCAACATGTGGCAATAATAGGTTTGGTTCTCAGCAACCTTCTCCTTTCACCTTCCCTCTTCTACAGGCATTTGAGACTACAGTCTCTGACATGTCACATAAAATTTCAAGAGGACTACAGATAATGTTGCTTCTTGAAGATGTAGTAAAGAAAAAGTGCAGCATGCTCCTTTGTAACTTTCACAGAAACGCGAATTTCATTCCAGTTATTAAACCATTACATATCTGATAAGGAATCATTAGTATAAAATGGTGTGTCTGCTGTTTTCAAATCTGAATTGCTGCAGTCATGAACAATTTCTTCCTGTATCTCTGTCATTTAGCACTTCTTAGGCAGAGGCTTTTATCACTTAAGGACTTTGATTCTGCCTTCTTGACAGTGAACAGGGAAGATATAAAAATTATTAGTTTGTTGCATACTAGATTTATGATTCATGCCATGTCTGTGTTTGGCCTCTTTATCAGAAGACATCTTTATATGAAAGCTTCATGGTGCTGTTTGCATGCAGACAGAAACCAGAAGAAATAAAAGAATAAAACTCTAAGTATTAAAGAAATAAAAATGCTTCTGTTAGCCAGCATTTTTATATTACGTATAGAATATACAATTGCAACAAGCGCAACAACCAAATGTGGTGTACAGTTCTGCAATACTAGCAGTTGAGAGGAGGAATCAGGAAGACATGAGCTTCTGACCACAACAGATTACAAGGAAAGATTCTTTTCCAAAATAATAAGAAAGGAGGGAATGAAAAAAGGAAGGAAACATGGACAATGGGAATGATAAACAGAAAATATGAGAATTCATTGTAACATACTTTCAGAAATCAACATTGATTTATAAAATACGTATAAGTAGCATGCACACTGAGCAGTTCATATGAAGGAATATATGTATGTACATAACCACATATACATGTAAAACAATTAATAAAAAATGATGCCATGAGTTTGAAAGAAAGCAAGGAAGGGTGTGCAGGGAGAAAAGGAGATGGGAAAATAACTTAATTGCATTATGATTTCAAAAATATGTCCATTATTTTCAAAGAGAGTTTATTATTTCTGCTTTCTCTTCTCCTCAGTTTATTTAAATTATTTAGTGGCTTATTGCAAACAAATGTCAATCATAGCAGTGATTTTGGAACCTGAATAAAACTCTAGGCTGGAATGCAATGATTTACAATACTTCTGAAGGGGTTCAAGGACACTATGAGGGTTCAAAGAGAATTAGTTTTCCCAAACTAAGACTACTTCATGAAGGTTTTTGTTTCTGTGTTTTAAATTATATTTTACTGTGCCGTTTTATTAGTTAAGTTTGAGACACATAGAATTTAACGTATGCTATCCTGGCCATCTGTGTGCTCTTTGCCTCTCATCATCTCTTGGAAGTATCATGTGTGAACTATTTCTCAAACCTTTCTAACCCTTTCCTCAAACTATGTGCTCATAGCCTACTCTTCAGGCTTCTCCATTCATCCTGATTTTTTTAGTTTTGGTCTTCCCACAAATCCTCCAGATTGTTTACTACATACCTGAAGGCATCACTGGAAACACCTCATATTTTTCTTCTGCTCTCTTCTAATATTTCCTTTCAGTATATTTTATTTTGATCATTAAGGTTCAAGAAAAATAAAAATAAAAACAACACTGGCTCCCTCCACTAAATGACATGGTTTCTGACGGTAAATTCTACTATTTACATCACATGCTAGCTCAAGCTCAGCACACTGTTTTCATCCTAGGTTAGCTCAAATGTCTATGAAATGAAACAAGGAAGTATCAACATGTTATCAAAGTTTCTATGAAAGAAGCCTGTGAGAAAGCATTGTGAGGTCTTGATTTGAATTTCCCATCTATACCACTGCACTGCGCAATGAGTTTGATCCCTTTATTTTTTCACCTTAAGATTGCACAAAATAATCATGTTGTTGGTTTTTTTTTTGGCATTTACTAATTTTTTTGAATATTCACTTAACTATGAGATAACTCTTTAGTTAACTTGGAATTTCTTCCTAAATATTAAAAATTGCATGTTGAAGAGGATGGAAGAGCAATGGCTACTTGATCCTTTCTCCCACCTCAGAGTTGGGAAGTGGGTGGTGGGGGATGGGCTTTTGCTTTCATTTCTCTTTGCTCAAAAAAAGGGGGGATATATTTTTTTTTCATTTCTGCCTTCTCTTGTAAACCTGAAAGGTACTTGTTCCCCCAGAACCATATTGTTGCCCATATGAAAGATTAACTTTTCCTTGCTGTCTCCCTAAGGTACATGTAATTGCTATATGATTTCTCTACAGGATTCAAAGTAATACCTAAAAGTAGTTACAAGAGCTCTACTCAGCCACCTGACTAAGGATGTACTGAGTGGAAATTACAATGTAGAACTTGTAACATGGAAAATAATGTTAATTCTATATTCTTAAAGAAAATAGTTTCGTGCTGATGACTTGGCCTCCATTTCTGATGAAGCAAATTTTATAATTAATCTGAATATAAGCTGGTCTAACATATTGGACTCTTTCTCTAGATGGCATTGTTCCATACAGTGTAGATAGACCTGGAGTGTAGAAATTACTCTGCAGTGCTGGAACTATTTTTAATGGAATTTCTAGTATTATTTTTTATCCTGTAAGCATGTAAGTAGGAGAGGGCTTTGACTTATTGTATTGACTGTTTAAATTGTAATGCTACAATACAAATCTCAAACACTCATGAATATGAGTAAGTAGGCAATGTCTGTTAATAATTTTCTTTTGTAAATTTGGCTTTTTACCAAAACACATTTATTTTCATTCAAATTAAACAAAATGCTTATTACATATCTTACTCATTACAGGGAAGACATCTTACTGTAAATGTTTCTTTTCTGACTAAAAACACCTGCTCTTTGCAAACAAAACACAAACAGACTGTAATTCATGGTAACAAAACTCTAGCTTTAGAATGTTTTTTTCTTTTCTTCTTCTATAGAGTGCTGACTTCTTTCATCTGCTACCCTCTTCAGGAATATTAATTCTTAATATTATGGAAGCTGTGTGCTCAGAATGCTATAAACCATTTCGTTAAAATTCTGTGCAGCTGTGGCAATGGGGTACTCTTCCTCAATCACACTGCCATTTAGCCTTGATGTGTGGGCAAAATGAGCAAAATATGATGCATATATTTACAGAGCTCAGGCTTGTTAGTAAATTCTGTCTCTCTTTGCTAAGTTAATCAAAACTGGCATCTCTGAGGATAGTTGAAAAGAACACAAATAATTTTTATCTTTTTTTTTTCATCTTATAAGGAGAGATTTTTGCCACCTACATCTCATCCCCATTGTCAACATGAACACAAAATGAGCGCCTCAATGCTGGTTAATAATATATATATATATGCTAACAAGCTCAAATGTCACAGTGATTGATTATGTCATGTTGGTCATACATTCACACTGTGATACTGTTAAATGCCTACTTCTAAATATATATATATATATATATATATATATATATATATATATATATATATATATATATAAAATCTGTTGCAGGGGTTCAACTTAAGCTGGCCAACAGCAGCCTGTAACCTATACAACAGTGATTCCAACTACCAGTTACTGTGACTATTCTAAAAGGCCTCATTTAAGCTTTTGTGGAGGGTTCCTCGACAGAGTGCCACCAACAATCAGTCTGCTGCTTCAAACTTTACCTATTATATGTCTTCCTCATGAAAGCACATGCCCTGACATGTTTTTACCAACTTCACTATTAAAAGTAGAGGGGAAAGGGTGCCAAAAGATTACTGTTAAGTAGCACCCATTGGTGACTTTTACGGAGGGTTCCTGTAATGTGTACTCTTGATCTAATTCAGGTAATATTTATAACTACTATTTCTGTGCTACCTCTAACAGCTTGCAGAGAACTGGTAATGAGTGGAAGCAGACTGTGTGTTCTTTTTATAAGTACAGGGAGGTATTTTTTCCCTACATGCTTTAATTGTATCTGGATTTTTCCTCCTGTCATCTGTTATTCTCTGATGCAACAACAAAATCAATCTGTTTTAAAGTCATCTAAGTCCAAGAGAAAAGAATGAAACACCGAAGAATACTATTGTAATGTTTTCATTTTTTTTTAAATTATCAATTCAATGATTTGTCAAATTTGGTTGACTGAACTCAGCCCTACTAACTTCATATATGGCTAATGATATAAATATGAGGGTATAGCTGCTACTTGGTATTCAATATTCTCAAAACAAGAAGATGAGTGAAGACAGCAAATTTTATTGTGCGCACAGTCTAATTAAAAGCCATAGCTTTGTAATCTGAATAGCTTTTCAACACTCTTTAGGATTGTTCTGAATGCTGACCTAAGCTTAAGATGTTCATTAGTAACTCATTAAAGCCGTAGCTACAGTCCAGTGGGTGAGTCTTGAATATAATGATGGGATGAATGTGTGTGCAAATGTGTAGACACATAATTAGAGAAACTGTCACATTCAGGGATTAAGAATATACAATGTGGTCTTTGAAAAAATACTTTTGAAAGCAAGTGACCCCCAAATGATGTTGTATTTCACATTTTGCTTCCTCTCCAGGTCATTTGTCTTTCATTTAATTCCTATAGGTATTTTTTAATGAGTTCATTCTTCGAGGATTAAATGCATAAGGGTTTGTGTGAGATCCTTTCTGTACATCATTTTATGTAGTCCTCAGACTATAACAGAGTTGTCCTAATTACCCCCTTAACAAATAAGAGCACTGTGACTTAAGCTGATTCATGTAATGTATCTTGAATATAATGGAATTGGAACCAGAGTCTAAAGCTAGAGAGTTTCAGATATCATTCAACAGAATGCTGCATATTGCAACATGAAACCCACTTAGATTAGACAATAGTATTAGCTTTATTTTGAGGCTTTATGAAAGTAGTACTTTCTAAATATAATGATATCTTTCCTGGTTCCTTAACAAATGGGTGCTAGTCACAGCCAGTATTTATTAGTCACCTATTATCTTAGGTTTAAATTCTTTCTTCCCAAATAGAAAATTATATATATATACATTATATTATATATTTATTTATAACATATGTTATTTATTATATATTAATGTATATATTAAACATAGTAGGCTGAAATCATAGGAGTGCATTGTAATGAGATTTTAGGTTTAAATCTTAGCTTTTCTGCTGGATCCCTTCTTTGCTTGTTTGTAAATTGACCAGTGCAAGGTGATAAAAAAAAGACCCTAATATTCAATACACACCTTTGGCAGGAAAACATCAAATTATGAATTTGCATAATTTTCTTGAGATAAACGAAAAGATATATTGTTACAGTTTCAATATTACCCACAGTATTATCTTCAGGCTCATATGTGAAATAATTGGCTTTCTTTAGGCTGGTGGTGCTATATTTTAGAACATCTCTGCTTTTCTCTCCCTATATGTCTCTCTCTGTCTCTGTCTCTATCTTTTTCTCCCTCTATTCTTTGACGACAGGGTTTCTCTGTGTAGTCTCTGCTGTCCTGGACTCCAGACTAGCCTAGGACTCATAGCACTCCACTTACCTCTGTGTTTCCTAGTGCTGTGATACAGGCATGCACCACTATGCTTGGATCTGTCTCACTTTTACCCAAATCAATGGATCCAACAAAATTTAAATTGAATCCTCTGAGCAAAAATAAATCTTTCCTTCCGTATAGTTTTATGCCTAAGATATTAGTCACAGCTGCAAAAAAATAAAAGAATTAAATAGGTTGCAGGACATGGCGAAGAAAAAAAGACTATGATAATGAAATTGTTAACCTCATAGATATAGTACAACTTAAAAATTATAGTTAATTAAATTTCTAATTAACAAATAACAAAATTTTCAAAATCAGAAAGGAAAATAATTTGATTTCTGCCAAAAAAAAGAGAATTCGGGGACAGTAAGATGAACATTCAGTGTTATTCAACATTTTTCTAGGAAAGGGGAATTGGAAACTAAAAAAGTCAATGTATTACCACATTGTACGAGACTCCTTAGAATAAAACTTCAATAACTGCCAATTTTAAGTTTTGTCATCATAGGGCAACCCTGAAATGATGAATTCTTTTATGAACCAACTGCATAAATAAAAAGGGAGGAGAGAAAAATTATGTAGAATTAAAAATCAAATAAAATTCTTAAGACTTAATTGAGTCAATCTAAGCAAAAACTTTCAGAAAAGTCAGTTTTAATGATGTGTGTTTTTAAAAATAAACACAGCAAACTCTTATATTTATGATTGTGAGCCTAGCAGTTAATGGTTGAGCCATCTCTTGTGGCACTTTTACACAACGGAATACTCAACTATTAAAAACAAGGAAATCATGAAATTTGCAGGCAAATGACTGGAATTAGAAAGATCATCCTGAGTGAAGTAACCTAGAACTAGAAAGACAAGCATAGTATATACTTACAAGTGGCTATTAGCCACAAAATATAGGATAACCATTCTACAACCTACAGATTTAAAAAAGCTAAACAACAAGGAGGACCCTAGGGAGAATTCTTAGTTCTCATTCAGAATGTCAAACAGGATAGACACCTAAAGTGGAAGAGAGGAAAGAGGATGGGAGACTTCCATAGAGGTCCTCTGAAAGGCTTCACCCGACAGGATATCAAAGTAGATGCAGAGATTCACAGGCAAACTTTGGGTAGAGGACATGGAGTCTTAGTGAAGAAGGTGGGAATAGAAGGACCTGGAGGGGACACAGGAGATCCACAATATGACAAAGCAAAAATTTTGGACCAAGGAGGGTCTGCAGAGACTGATACAGCAACCAAGGACCATGTGTGCAGAGGACCTAGACCCCTGCTCAGATGTAGCTCATAGGCAGCCCAGGCTCCATTTGGATACCCAAGTAAGGGGAGCAGAGCCTGTCTCTGACATGAACTAGGTTACCTGCTCTTTGATCACTTCCCCCTGGTGGTAGCCTTGTCAGGCTACAAAGGAAGAGGAATCAGGCAATCCTGATAAGACTTGATAGGCTAGAGTCAGATGGCAAGGGAAGAAGATTTCCTCTTTTCAGTGGACTAGAGGAGGGAGAGGGAAGAAGGAGGGAAGGAGGGTCTGGGAGGAGATGAGGGAGGAGCAAAATCGGGTTATAAAGTGAGTACATTGTAAAAAACAAAATTATTTTTTTTTAAAAAAAGGAAACAAAGCACATCAAACTCCCATTTTCTGTCATAGAAATATTATGTATTTTCCTAAAAATAATTCTATTAAAATAGTTATAATTTAATAATAAAGAAAAACAACTTAAATTTAAGAAATCAGTGATGAGTATGGCAATGAGCATATGAGAAGCAGTTGCAGATCATAGACATAAGAAAAAAGCAGATCACTACTGCCGTTTATCTCCATGAGATAAAACATAGTTAGAACTATGCAAGATCTACAGACAGGAGAACCCTCAAGAACACTGAAAACAAGGACCTGTTACTCTCCATTGTTAAGAAGCTCAGCAGTCCTTAAAATTGATAGAAAGAATTATCTGGTGGCTCAATATTTCCACTCCTACGTATACACCAAAGAGAAATGAAAGGACACCCAAAATAAAACAAGCTGTGTGAATGTTCAAGCAGCATGATTGCAAGCAGTCAAAGAATGGGAATGATTTACATCTTCAAAAACCGACAAGTACAATGCAGTATGTGCCTACAGCAGAATATTGTTATGAAATAAAAATAATTGAGTAATTACACATGTTACATATTAAAAACTTTTAAGAGGCTGAGGGAAAAAATGGCAATCACAAGAGACATGCATTACATGAGCAATTTATATAAAAAGCTTCAGAAATGTTAACCCCTAGGTG
This sequence comes from Pachyuromys duprasi, assembly GCA_028658305.1. NCBI lineage: Eukaryota > Metazoa > Chordata > Mammalia > Rodentia > Muridae > Pachyuromys > Pachyuromys duprasi. The sequence goes on from CM053743.1 coordinate 27,930,295, forward strand.
AGAAAATAGATTTTCTGGCTTCCAAGGGTCAAAATAAGAGGCCCAGGGGATACTAGACCAAGCAAGGTCTGGGTTGCTGACCATGATAAGATAAAAACCAACTGACACATCATCTGAGTTTATTGAACTTTAAGTTAGTCCTATCGTATATAAAATGTACTGAATAAAAACAACATGCCTTTTGTTATTTGTTTTTTGAAAGGGATTATTACATTAAATATGTTCAGGTTTTTAAAAGTATCTTATCTTTCATGAATCAGTGTCTTACTCCTTTATCATGAAATTTCTAAATTTTTAAGTTTTTTCATTATTATTATTATTTCGAGAACTCTGAGAAAAAGTTTTCTTTCACAGAAATGACAGTAGAAATTAGGACCCACTGACTCTTAGCAGCTCTACTCAGATTGTGCATTAGACCTTTCTTTCACAAGACCTCTTCACTCTCCCTGTAAACCACGTCAGCAAGAACTGTCAGCATTGTTTTGGAAGTGCTGTGACCACAAATGGGTCTTTCCATAATGGTGAGAAGGGTTTCCGCTCAAGACACTCCAGAAAATATCTGGAATGCTTGGAAGGGGGAGATGCTTCAGTGCAGGCATGAGGACTGGATCAGGTTCTCACAGTCCATGTGGGAATGGTTGTGGTGACCTGTGTAGCTCTGGTAGGCAGGAACAAATGGGACTTAGAACTGTACTGGAGAGTCAGCTTGGTGAGGTGAGTAGATAAAATAGGAAAACACACCAGGGCACAGGCATCCACTCACACCTAAACACACACAAATAAGGGTACTCTCTCTTTCTCTCCTGTCTCCCTCCCTCCTTCTCTTCCTCCTTCTTTGTCTCTGTCTCTCTCTTCCTTTCAATTTCTCTCTCTCTCTCTTTTATTGAGGGCATTCTTTAAAAGCTATTTTGAATTAAACTACAACCATAGCTTGATTCGGCCAACATTTTTTTTCTTTTTTAAGGTGGAGATAAAGTACAATAACTCAGATATTTTCTAACAGGAAATTGATTTCTATAATTATTTCTATAATTATTGATTTCTATAATTTTATAAAGTGTTCTTCCTGTCACTCTGTTTGAACCCCACTTGATCACTCCTGTTCTCAGGTACATGGTTTTCTGAGTGCCTACTCATAACTTTATGAGTCAAAGGTAACCTGTAGCTCAGTTCTATGGGTCTGACTTTTACAATTTATTAATGTGCTGACTCTGAAGACTCTATTTTAAATACTCCATATTATCTGTTGATAAAGATACTTTGTATTCAGGCAGGCAAGTATCTTATTATTGGTCTTTTATGTTTATTAATTTATTTTTCTTTAAAATCTTACATACATGAGGTAATTTTTGTATTTTGCTTATTTAGAGAAATTCTCACATAAGACTTTTGATAGCTAGTATATGAAAACATCCAGGTAGCTTATTTGGAAAATATTTGATGATTTTTCCATATTCAGGCTTTTCTTCAACTGTCTGTTTTATAATTCCAAGAAAATTCAAGAATTTTATTCTATTGGGTTACGGATTTTGACCTTCCTAATAGTTCTTCATATTTCTTTCTGTTAGGACTGTGTGTGTTATAAGAATAAGAAGGACTCCCATTAATTCTGATGAAAACTTTATTATTATTATTATTATTATTATTATTATTATTATTATTACCATTTATTTTCCTATATGGTTTCAGGTGGACAGGCTGGCCTCAAGTTCACTATGTAGTTGTGGGTTACCTTGAATTTCTGATTGTTCTGTCTCTTCTTTTGAGCTGCTGAGATTGCAGGCATGCTTTACCAAGTCCTGTTTTTATATGTGTGGTATTGAGCCTAGGACCTTAAGCCCTTCCAGAAAGTACTCTTCCCTCTGAGCTACACTCTTCCCAGCCCCAAATGTGTTATCTTGACTTTTCTGAATATTTCATTATATTGCCAAAAATAATATTGTAATGTTGAATATTTAGTTTTTATAATCCTTATATTTTATTCATTATTATAACATGCCTAATTTGTGAACCATTTTACACAAATTGCAGTGACCAGAGCAGAATTGTAGTTTTCATGTATTACTACTCTTATAAGACAAGAATCATTAGTCCATAAAACAGTAACTATTTTAATTTCTCAAATTGTATCTGGTCTAAAGCATACTCTATTATGCTTCCCTATAATGCTACATGTAATAAAACAGCTATGTTCTTCAGTTCTAAGCCATAACATGATCTGAAAAGTCATAGAGAAACCGATTCATAGAATTACTTTAACTTTAAAAATAAGACCCAAAGCATAAGATTTAATGGCAATCTAAGATGAGTAAATATTCTAATTAAAAATATTTTCACACATAGCAAAATCACTAAGACTACTTAGTGCTATGTCTAGGTGAATTTACCCACACACCCAGCCCCCCCACAAAATGGCATATAAATAATTAATAAATTAATGAATAAAATGACTATGGTGTTGGATGTAACTGATCATACCCAACTAGAACATCAAGGCATTGAAACTTATACAAAATATGTGTAGATAAAACAGAAAGCTAACCAAAAGCTGTTATTCCTATATTTTTTGTGAAGACCATTGATTATTCTGAAAGTGCAGCTCATATATTTCAGTAAAAACAGAGAAGGTGAAAATAAAAATGCAAGCGATAGTGAAATATAAAGTTTAATCTGTTTATCAATTAAAAACCTGAAAAAAGTAGGACAAATTCCCTCTTCTTTAGAATGCTTCCTCCTTGTAAATTATTGAATAATTATGCAAATGGTTTCTCATGTCAAACTTGAGCACAGTTGCTACTGAATATAAACCATTTGATTAAGAGACAGTTTGGCAGTCAGAATGAGGAAAACAAATGTATATAATATGTACCATGGCTGCTAAAACTGAAAATGTGATCAGAGTTCTAATACTGAACTAGGAAGAAAATAGCAGCCTAAAGAAGAAGGAAACAATGAGCATTAAATATTTAAATATTTTGTAATTCAATCAACATTAATTATCGAATTGCATTCATATTCCAACCCAGCCTAAGAGATTCTAAGATACATTTTAATTCCACAGAGTAATCATGATATGTAAACTATGAATATAAGAAAGTGATATTGTACTATTAACAGGTACACATTCCTAACAGATTATCACTACAGAAAAACCACATACAACATACTTGTAGGTATAAATGTAAATGAAAACTTTTTCAGTTGTGAAACTTCACATAGGAAGTTTTAAATAAGCGGCTATAAATAAAACATGGTGTTAGGATCATACCAGTAATTAACATTTTGTTATTATAGAAAATATAGTGACTTACAGTGTATATATTTTGGAACTTAAAAATTTACTAACATGAATTATATTGGATGCATTAGCATTGAAGTCACATACCAATATCATGACGCACAGTGTATTTGAATGTAAAATACGTAGAACATTGCTACTCTTACAAATTACCTGTGCTGCCAAACATAAATATTTCAAGGTTGATTAATTTTTTTCTGTGTTTGTTTTGTTTTTCTTGAGACAAGGTTTCTCTGTGTAGCCTTGGCTGCCTTTAACTCACATTGTAGAGCAGGGTGGCCTCAAACTCACAGAGATCTGCCTGCCTCAGCCTCCCTGAGTGTTGAATGATGATTAATTTCTTAAAATAGCAAAGTCAAGTAGAGCTAAGAATTCAACCCGACTTCTTCACAAAATAAAGCACATCTTCATAGAAAAATGTCAGGCAGAATACGTAGTAAAAGATAATTTTGTACTCCTCATGTTTTATACTATTATAACAATTTAAAAATTAATAGAGCATTGTAATATTAAGTGACATACAACTATAAAATTTATTTTTATATAAATTAAATAAAATATATAGAAACATAAATAAGTGTATACACAGTGGATCATTCTTTTGTACTTATTAAACACTGTTTATCATAAGCAACTCAGACATAATGTAACACAATAGCTTATAAAATCCCCAAATATATAAATAGATATTTACTTTTAACAACAATAAGTAGACTTGCAGGAGAAAAACATGCATAAGGTACTTCTAAGTTTTTAAAACCTATTTCTCTCCCTTTGAAGATGCTAGGGAAATATAATTTCTTGTTCACCACGGTATGTTGACTGATCACATTTTCCATCATCTTGGTTGTGACTTAATATAATTGTAAGGAAAGTCTGAATAAATTGAGGACTAGTTACAATATCACAGAACCATGGCTACCTTTTCAAACCTCAAACCTTTGGCACTTGAAAGTAGATACAGACCAGGAATAGACCTCCTAATTTAAAGTTTCACATTAGTCTTTGATGTTCTTTTACTGTCACTCAGAAGGAGCCCAAGAGATAGGGGTAGTGGTACAATCTAAGTTACTTGGGAAACTGAAGCAAAAGGATTGCAAATTCCCAGGCAACTCACAGAGTCTCTGTCAAAAAACAGATTATAAAGCAGTGGGAGCTGGTATGTACCATTTACTTCAAGGTAAATAAGGCATAGGAAAATGATTAAAGAATTATGAAATGCCTTTCTAGATCACTGAAGAACTAGAATGATTGATTAGCATTCTCCAATCCCCTGGCTCTTTCTCACTCAGAAAAAACTCACTCCACACAAATTACCATTGTTTTGATTTTCCAACTTTTCTTTCTCTGAATTACATGTATAAAATGACACAAAAATCATCTTATTTTGATGCAACCCTAGAAAAACCAAGAACTGGACATCACTTTTCAACTTTTTCAGGCTTGTTGCACAATAGATATTGGACCGATGACTCTGGAGCAAGGGGACAACCATGGAAAACAGAAAAGAAATACAGAGGTGCACAGAGACACAGACTGCGGACAGATAAACATAAAACCAGAGACAGTCCCTATTTACAGTTGCATATATAGAAACACATATAATGTGCATGTACTAATTATTATTTTGTTGTCTGTTAAAACATTGGCTAGACAATGTGGGGCAATGTGAATATTATTCAACTAGCACGGACAGTATTAGCTTAGTTCCTAAATTTTTCTATGTGTAGGTCACATATAAACACACCAATTGACAATTATTTGTCACTAATTCAAGAAGTGATTTAAGTATCTTTACATATCAGAAATACTTTTATCTAGATAATAACAGTACTGATTATAGTTTTGTGTTTATGTAAGTATTTTTAAATTTCTAACAACCCTTGAATCCCAAGGTTCAAGTAAAAAAAAAAAGATTTTGTTGGTTGTGTTTGTTTGTTTCTTTCCCCAATATTCAGATTATTGGCAAGGATAATTGTGCACTTTGCTGGCCTACTGCTTAGGAGTTTAGAGCTACTTCAAGGTAAATAAGACATAGAAAATGATGGAAAATTTACGAAATGCCTATCACTATGCTAGGAGTTATCTATTGCTAAATATAATCCTGCAAGAATTTCATCTTCCAGGTGAAAACTAAGTTTACAGATTTTTAAGGTACTATAAGCTCTTGAAGGGCAGATATACAAAACTTCTGTACATTGCTGTATCTCTAGCATCAAGTACATTCTCTATGTGGTAAGTGATATTAATTAGTTTGCAGGTAATAGTCACAGAGCTAGTAGGTGATAGCCCTTATTCTTTTTTCAACAGTTCTTTCTGACTTTCTAACCAGTCTGCCCTTGGAATATAGGCTGGTACATGATTGATATGTTTGCCTCACTTGCTCTCGAATTTCCAAGATGACGGAAATGACATTGTATGCTGTAAGCGGTGCCTTGGTTGAAACTGGGTTGGGCTGGCAGTAGGACCTGCGCCAATGAGGCAGTTCCTTGATGAGAATTCCTCTGTCTGTTGTTAGTAGCAGTGTAACACCAGCCAAGGTGCTTTCCCACTCAGCTCCTCCATACTTTAAAAATGATGAAGATAACATAACAAAGCCATGGAAATGTTGTGAAGAAGACCTGAACTGGATAATATATTTGCGGTCATAGATATGGTAGGCATTAAAACTGATTATTTTTTTCTGAAGAAAGGACTTCCAGTCAAGTCACTGTCATGAAAGTATGTGGAATCCATTTTTCTAAAGGGCAATGCCATGGGACCTCAGAAGAGCACAGGAGAGACACCATTAAAGAACTTCTCTTTGAAAAAGACACCATTAAGTGACATATATGTTAGCTGTAGCAGCTGATGGTTCAAATTATGCACTATTTCTTTTCAGCCTGGATTGGCACGGCATTAATAATTTTTTATCCTATTATATTTGAGCTCTAATCAGTGGCACATTTCTCTACTTATGGATAAGATGAAAAACAGTCTAGGTATCAAAACTGATCATTAAAGCTTTCTTTTCTGCACAGTCAAGGGCATCAAACAAACTAGAGAGAAGGCTTTGCATACATGGTGGATAATACACTCATATTTTCTAATGGTTCAAAGTTTTAAAACATGCAAAAGTAGGAAAGATAAAGTTTATCTGTAGAAAGCCTCAGGATTACTTGGACTATTAAGGATAAACAACATTAAAATGATCCAAGTAGTCTCTACATAAAACGAGATAATTTTGATTTTTTTTAGTACAAATATAAAGTGAGAATACTAACAATTACTAAAGGTATTTACTATTCAGAGCATCTCCCTCTTTGTCTTTATCTGTCTGCCTGTCTGTCTCTCTGCTCTCTCTGCCTCTGTCTCTATTTCTGTCTCTTTCTCTCTCGTTTGTATCTGTGTGTGTGTGTGTGTGTGTGTGTGTGTGTGTGTGTTTGCCTGAGTGCTCAAGACCCTTGACCTATGGCTTATCCATGTTTACGACTAACTGGTCCATAGAAGGTATAAGTTTTAGAAAATCAGAAATATTGGTTATGAAATGATGACATCCCTTAAATCACTGTTTCTGCTATTTTAGCATATCTTTTTCTGAAAGAGTATTTCTAGTGTGACTTTCTAAACTTGAATTTGTGTATATTATTATATGTACTATTATAAGTCTTTCTGAATATCAACATTAAAAGAAATGCCTCTCATGGTCAGCTAATTCCTCATTAATATAATTACTAAAACAAAAATAAACTGTGGGACAGACACATGATAAAGGAAACTAATGTTTGAAGACTTGTTGTGAAGAACATGTTGGATTCTTTATATATGTTCTTTATTTAAGCCTCAAATCTAATAAGTGATTTTTTTGTTTCTTATTTTTAAGTATACAGTATAACCTAAATGGATTTAGATATATTTATAATTAGAAAAAGAATGTGCTTTTAAATGACTTTATTATTTTTTCTTATTACATATCACAAAAATGTTAAGAGTGTTTAAGAGCTGGATCAGTACCTGAATTAAGAAAGCATCAATGAATGATTGATAAATCTCCTTACTTAAAACAAGGTGTTTCTCTGAAGATTTTACTTTCAAGTTAAAAATATGTCTGCCTTTTAGAGATTTGTTAGAACTGACCATACCAAATGCATCAACTTTAGAGGAGCACTTCACAATAACAGAAGTTACTTTATCCAATTTCACACTGAGAGCAGCAGGAAACTCATGAAAGCCAAGCTGCACTTTGAGAACACTGGCTAGCTTCACAGACTCTTAGTTACATTGGTTTTCATTGGGCCAGTTAAAAACCCCAAGGAGTTAATGAAGCTAAAGATACTTTCCAGGGGCTTTCACTGCGGTATTCAGAAATCTCCTAATCAGTGACACATAAAGCTGTGTCCTCCTATTTTGCTAAAGGTACCATGAGACTTTGGAGAGGTTAACACTTTCATTTTGATGCAAAACTCTTGTTAGTTAAGAGAAAATTTTAAACTGTCAAAGGGAACACACATAGAAATTTCAAATTACTAGTTTTTAGTGAAATTCAATGAATATGGAATTGCAAGGTGCAAATATAGGTTTCCATGTTGAATAAATGCGCAATTTATAAAAAATATTACAGGTACATATTACGTGAACTCTCCTAGTAAGGTTATTAGTAGGAAGTCTACATAAACAGCAGGATTTAGTCTTCCACAGAGGCAGTGGTTGACAGATGTGTGTTGGTGCAGGGATGGGGCCTGGAATTGTTGAGGAACTATGAGCAGGGTTAAGGGGACACAAGATAAGAAAAAAAAAGTACCTATAATAATTTCTGGCAAAAGTAAGAAATCAATAAGTGAGAAAGGCCCTTGTTTTCACTTAAAGACGGGATTTATATTTGAAAGTTAAGTAATAAATGGTAAATGAAATTGCACTTGCATGTCAGGGAGCCAGAAGGGCATATATATGAGTTGGGGAGTTTCTGTTGGAGAGGAGGATGGAATCAGAAGTTGCACTATTAGTCTGATGCTTTGAAAAGTTTAGTATTAGCTTAATACTGAGCTTAATCAGTATTTTTGTGGAATTATCTTTCTTCAATGTTGGCATTTTGTTTGCTTTATATTTAAAAGAATGTGAAATGAGAATAACATGTTTCTAGTGAGAGATCACAGTTTGTATTTATGTATTAAGGGTTGTATGTAGTAATAAACACCAATCCAAAACAAAGTATCCCTTTTTATGGGAAAGCAAACTCCGCTCTCTCCCCTTAAATGCTCATTTTCCAACGTTAAAAATGTTTTAAGCACAAAAAAATACAAACTAAATTTATACTAAGCTGTGTAATTAACAATCCAGGTGATTTTCCCATATGTTGGTAAATTAAAGCATAAAATATGCAGGATCTCTATTTAAAAAAAGTAGACAGATCTTTTAGGTTCCTTTCAAATTCAAGTGGGGACATTAAAGATTCCTGCTGAAAAGTTGTAAATTTGTAGCTAAGAGTATATATTATGGTACTTGCTGATATTAATATAATTTAAGAAAAGCTATTTCATCTCAAAGAGAAGGTTTCAAAGAAAGGGTCTGTCATGAGTAAGTGTGACTACAGTATTATGAAAAATCAGCAGAACTTACCATGAACTGCAGGTGCTGAAAGCATCATGAGGATGAAGAGCTGTGGTGGCCACATGGCTGTGTTCTCAGGTGAGGGTGCCTCAGCAATGAGTGTTCTGAAGGGAAACCAAATGAGCGTATTTCTGGTTCCTCTTCTGTATTCCAAGGTCAATGATTAAAAACAGACACAAAAAGATAAACAAAAATTCCTCAAAAAATAAAGACTGGTATCCCAAGTCAGACACCTGCAAAACAGAAGAAAAAAAAAGAATGAAAAAGAAAGGGTGGATTATACAATGAAGATATTCATATATTAGTTTCTTGAAAAACTCTTGTGTCTAAAACATGTTTCCATTTTAATGAGCAGAAATACACAAAATAGACAAAATAAATAAGCAATCTGAAAGACATTATTAATGCATTTATTACTAGTTTATATCCCAGCCTCAAGCTCATGTGAAATCATCCTGTCTCTATTGGACAAATTAATTTAAATATTCTAGTGTTAATATGTAAATGAAGATTTAGGGGGCTTGCTTTGTATAAATATTTTCCCCAACTAAATTGTTAACCTAGCATTAGAATAAATATTTTCTCTCATCACCATTTTTTTTCTAAATAAAGGCAGGCGTTTAATTGGGGCTGGCTTACAATTTCAGAGGTTTAGTCCATTATCATCATCGTGGGAAGCATGGCAGCATGCAGGCAAGCATGGTGCTTGAGCCAAGAGTTCTACATCTTGGTACAAAGGCAGCCAGAAGAAGCATGTCATCCTCATGGGACAAAGTCTGAGCATAGAAGACCTCAAAGCTCCCTTACACAGCGACACACGTTCTCTAATAAGTTCACACCTCCTAATAGTGCTACTCTCTATGGCCAAACATTCAAACACAAGCATCTACAGGGGACAAACCTATTCAAACCACCACACTTACTAAAGTGTTTCCCTTGAAAGCACAAAGACATAAGTTAAAACTCAAGTCCTTTTTTAAAAAGCCAGGTGTGGTGGAATGCACTTGCAATCCCACCACCAAGAAGGCAGAGACTGCAGTTCTGGGGCACATTGTCTAGTCAGTAGAACCTACTTGGTAAGTCCCAGCCCAGGGAGGGAGCCTATCTAAAAATTAAAAGGTGAACAACACCAGATGAATGACACTAGAGACTGTCCTCTATCTCCTTCACACTCATCACCATTTGTGTGAATAAATTTTAAAATAAAAGTTTTGAAATTCATGATATTAAATTCTAAATATTAAACACACCATTTTAAAATAATTAACTGAGATCACTGGCTGAATATTTTTGTTCATATGGAAGATACTCTTTATACATTTTCTAAAACTGCAGTATTGAAAATCAAGTTGAAGTACTGCCTAAATCACAATTTTGATGGCTCCACTCCTAAAATTATATTCTATTCATGTTATTGTAAATACTTTTTGGTTGCAGTGTTTCTTTGGCTGCTTAGTTGGTTGGTTTGGTTTGGTTACAAGTCCTTATGTAGCCCAGGCAGCCATCAAAATCACTAAGTAGTTGAGGATAATCTTGAGCCCTTAATTCTCATGACTCCAAAAGATACATGAAGCATAAATAAACTTTATGTTAGATCTTAGGACCCATCTCCATGAAGGCTCATTAAGCATATACAAATATTACTAAATCTATAAATATAAAATTTAAAATACAAAACACTTAGTTGCAAGAATTTTGCACGATATATATTTACCTTTTTAATAACTTTCATTCTGCTAGATGCAAAATAAAACTTTCTGAAATACTTTACCATGAATCAAATTTTCAGATTTTAAAAATATTGTAATACAGATATTATGAGCATAGATTTGGCAGTCAGCTTAATTTCTTGACCTTAAGTTAACCTTTAATATCTCAGTGCCTCAGTTTTCCATATGATGAAGAAAGAAATATTATTTAATATGTCTTTGTGAGTATATATAACTTAAGTTTAATATTAACCTTAAAAATACATAAAAAGATATAAGTAGAATAATATTGACATAAGTGCTATATGACTCACATGTAATAACATATATAATGCCTTAGTTATTCAAAATACTGTGAAATTAATATATATTAATATAAGTGAACATAAATCTATGTCCACTGTCTGAATATTTGTTCCTGCAGAAGGAAAATTTTATGATTTTTTGTAACTTACATGTTATCAATAACTTATCAAAACAAACTAATTTTTATACAAAAGGGACCTTGAAACTTTTGTAAAACAATCCTGTTGGAAAGCAGGAACAGAAAAAATAACGAGATTAAAGATGTTTTAGGTCATATACCAGGGCGTGCATTAGGCCTATGGATTTCTAATGACTACGCCAGAGTCATCAGAATCCACAGTAGCAATGTGTCACAATCTATGCCCTACAGAGAGATATGTAACATTATTTCCCCAAATGTCTTCCCCAACGTAAACATACAGCAAAGAGTCACTATCTACTGCCTTTCTCTATGGTATAGTTAATGCTTAAGGCTAGGGTTTCAGGGCAGCAAAGTGAAAAGTTGGCGAGTATAGTACAGGTCCCCTCCTACCACCATTTATATGATGTTAGTACGTTTGATGAGCAAAGCACTGGGCTGGAACAAATGAGTTTTAAAAGAGTTAAGACCAAGTGAAACATATATCTTCAAAGTGAAACTTATAATTTTAAAATCTGAAGCCTATAAATTTCCATATGCTCAATACAAATATTTCCTGCAATATTTCTCAAATGTGCCTGTGTGGCTATTGCTCACAGTGGATTTGAAAGGGCCTGCAGTTTGTGTCCTGTTGCGGCTCATATTGATTCTATAACACTAACGATTTCCCCAACAACTTGATCCTGAAAACTAAAGAACTACTCCAAGGGTCAAAGACTTTCTTTTCTTTAAGTATTTGATTAAAGTTAATGGATATTATATGAAACAAACACTAACAAATAAATTAGAAATAAAGACTTTCATGCTTTAGTCATATTTATTTTATATTATTTTAATTATTATTATTTATTACAATTTATTCACTTTGTATCCCGGCTGTGGCCCCCTCCCTCCCTCTTCTCTTCTTATGCTCTTTTGCTAGTCCACTGATAGGGGAGGTCTTCCTCTCCTTCTATCTGACTCTAGCCTATCAGGTTTCTTGGAGACTTATAAAGAACAAACTCTCATCTTTCATAATGCATTAAAACAGTTAAAAAATTATGTATGCTACATGTGTGCACTGAAACACTTGTTCACATTAAAGAGAAAGAAATGGTAGTTGGAAAAAGAGTGGTCTGGAATTAGGGCTGGTAAAATTGGAGATGGTAAATGTCAGCATATTGCTGAACTGAAGCCATGTGGCTCAGCAGAAGGCTCAAAAACATAATGTAGAAGGTCTACTACAATAGAATAGAAAGCATTTTGAAAGTGGTGTGAAGAAAAGTGAATTTAAATTAGTGATGTGAAATAGGTCAACACATATAATTGATGGAAGTTCTGTCTCTCAGACCAGGGCAAAGTATTTAACAGGAGTACATCCTTTTGAATTATAGTTCTGCATATTGCTCATAGCTTTTCAAACTGTTTTTAAGATTATGTATCCATACTTGTTCTAAATATGGAAGTATATACAGTTACTATGGGTATCAGCAGATGTTGAGATAATAAATGAGTCACTGAATCAGTAAATCAATTGTATTCAGGTAAATCCAAATTTGACACCAATAATTATCATACATTTTTCTCATTTTCACAATATTTTGTTAACGTCCAGAAGATCCTAATACAGTTATTATACTTTTTAATATCTAATATTTATTTGCAGTTATTATGCTATTGAATGTAAAAAACTGATTCATCAGCATCAACCAGACTTTTAGATAGGACAGTATTATTATACATTTGGCAGTGATGTTCTATATTGATAAATACCTCATAACACATTTAAGACAAATAACAGTATGGCAGAAATACAATGCATTGTAAGTTATATTTGACTTGATTTAAAACTGACGCCAGCATATTTTCCTTCATTTCTTCAAAAAGTCCCAATTTCCTTTAAAAAATTAACCCAATCTACCACCAGAAAGAACAAAACATCAAATAACAAAATTGATCGATAAGAAGCAGCATAAATGAAGGCCACTCTGTGAGTTTTGAAGGAAGCAAGAGTCAGCTTTCAGTCCGCTGTATTGGAATTACCAAACTACGTATTTTCTGTATCTTATTTTTCACATTTGAGTTCGGTATTTATTTTACCAGGTGGTCTAAGAATTAAGTAAAAGTAAAATATATTAAGAACCTATAAGGAGGTCTTCATCCTTAGCAGATGGCCCTTATCCTCTCAGTTATATTGTGGGTGCCAGACCCACGGTTCCCATATTTTAGGCAACAGAGCAGAAGAAATGAAGGGGAAAGACAACGATTTAGTTCTCCCTACTCCTTTTGATTTTTGAGATGAGAGGTTGGCTATGTAGCCCAGGCTATCCTTGCTTTAAGAGTCCTAGCTGGTATCACCTGCTTAGCCTTCTTTAATCTGAGGAGGAGGCAGTTTTTCTGTGCCCCTATCTTATAGCCATTGAAACTTATTGATAGAATGAGGCTGCAGGACAAAGGAACCCATTTTTGGCCCAGAAATCAGGGATCTGCTTGCACAGAGGGAGTGGTTGACAGTTGTGTGTTGGTGCAGGGATGGAGCCTGGAATTATTGAGGAACTATGAGTAGGGTTAGGGGGACACAAGATAAGAAAAAAAAAAGTACCTATAACAATTCCTGGGAAAAGTAAGAAATCAATAAGTGAGAAAGGCCCTTGTTTTCACTTAAAGACGGGATTTATATTTGAAAGTTGAGTAATAAATGGTAAATGACATTGCACTTGCATGTCAGGGAGCTAGAAGGGCATATATACGAGTTGGGGAGTTTCTGTTGGAGAGGAGGATGGAATCAGAAGTTGCACTATTAGTCTGATGCTTTGAAAAGTTTACATTGATCATTGTACACAGAAGAGACAAAGAAAAAAATCAGTTAGACAAGTACCGTCAGCAAGATATCTCCCAGAATTGGTGTGGCGGGGCCTCACAGTTACTTTCAAGTACTAAACTCTAATTTAATAACTGATTACTGGGCCCCAAGAATAATGAGGATCAGCTGTAATTGATAGTATTTTGTCAGAGTGGAAGAAAAGAAAATCAGAAGAGAAAAAAAACCCCAAAACTAAAGATGGGTAAAAAGGCAAAGGAAAAAAAATCATAAAATTGGGAAGGCAGGGGGCAGGAGTTGAAAATTTTAGCTGGTATTTGTTGTGTTTTCGTTCTCCCATGTAACTCCTCATTAGCTCTAGAGGGATCACAAGATAGTGAAATTCAGTGAATTTTCAAATTCGCTCTTTTTTGATTATTTTCAATTGATTTTAATGTTATACTTACTTTAAAGTTACATTAAACACCCATTGGGCAAAGAAATGACAAAGTCTACATTTAAAAATAGCTCAAAAACAATGTCATGGTATGGTTGACCAAGGAAAATGACTATTTACATATAATTACATTTTAAATAATTGCACTTATTTCACTTAAGAAACAAATATTCTAGAATAGTAAAGTTTATGAGAACTTTTCTTGAATAAACGTCCCATTTAATTGTCTTTCTGGCAGTGTTATGCTCTAGTAAATGTTTATCAATATTAGGAACAAATGTGAATTTAATGAAAATTGAACACTTTCTTGTGGAAATGCCCTTAAATTAACCTTTCTTGAAATCCCACAAAGCACCAGGATGGAGCTTATTTCCAAGAGAATTTTAATAAGATAAGATCTGTCACCATTGATATGTTTAACCATAAATCAAAGCTACTAGTTTTAAACTAAAGATACATAAATAACCTGTGTAAATATTATGGAAAATAACTCAATTACCAACAATCAGATAATTTAAAATTAAAAAAAGATGGACGTCACATTATATATATAATATCCAGTATAAATCCTTTGCTTTTTACAAATAAAGATATGGGATGAAAAAGGTTACTGAGTGGTAGTGTGTGAGGCCAGGAGGTCAATTCTTATAACACCAACTGAATTTATAAAAGCCTGATGAGACCTGATAGCCTAGGGTCAGATGCAGAGATAGGAGGACCTCCCCTATCAGTGGACTTTGAGAGGGACATGGTAGAAATTAGGGACAGAGAGTAGGATTGGGAGGGAATGAGGGAAGGGGCTACAGCTGGGATAAAAAGTGAATAAACTGTAATTAATATAAAAAAGAAAAAGAAAAAATTTCAAAATTGAGAGAAGCTTGACTGAGAAAAATAATCATTTAAAACTCAGACAAAAGTTATCAATTCCTTTGTTATGTCATTTAAGTACTGTTTCCATGATAAATACAAATGATGAAGGGTAAGTAAAGTAATAATGAAACATTCAGAATATCACAGAGAGCTGAGCCAAACAAATACATGAGAAACAACAACGACATGAAGCCCTTCTTATGTAGACACTGCATGAATACTTTACACAGTAACTCAGTAGTTTGAATTATAAAAAGTATCTTACTATCATGATCCCCTAAGAAAAGGCATTTTATTCCTAACTACAAGTGAGGAAAATGAGAAATGGAGTTGTTGGAGTACTTACTGAGGTCACATTGCTTAAAAAAAAAATAAGTATCTAGATTTGTGCCTGAATAGTCCAGACCCAAGATTTGTTCTGTCTAAAGGGTTTCATTAGTCCAGTTAAATACAGACTCAGTATCACAGCTAGGCAACAAGATGGAGCATCCAGCATGTTGTAATTGCTATTTAATTCACATGTTGACATGTGAAAAGATGTAAGAAACAACTAAACTAGTTGATACGTAAGCTGCATCTTAGAATCATATCGTAAGTAGAAGGCCTCAATAATTTTTTCTGCTGGATAATTCCCATCTCACAATAGGCATGTATAGTGTTCATTTTCACAGATACTAAGTGCCAAAAATGACCTGTTTTCTTCATGTTTGCTCTGAGTGTGGAGTTCAACCACTGGCTTTGTTGGTAGAGGAACCTAGTAGCTATTACCTTGGGAACCCTCAGGAGCAAAGGAAAGTGCCTCATAAATCATAGAAAAATTTAGAAATGACAACAGCAATAATTCCCAAATAAAGGTTTTGAAAGGACTTTAAAGTGTATCAGTATTATTTCAGTGACCATGACTTTGTAACTGTTGTTAATCATTTTACAATGGGAACTAAAATTATTTCAAATGTTTGGAAGATAAGGAATTTCTATTCAGTGGAGCATATTCTTACTTTTTCATACTTATTTTAATACCTGATATAAATTGTTAAATAGGCCAAGTTAACCTCAGATTTTTGAACATTAACTGTGAGAGTACATGTGTGTGTGTGTTTGTGTGTGTACGTGCGTGTATGTGTATAAAGATTGTTTACAGTTAGGGAAGATTGTTTATGTTCAAGGTTTAGTTTCATTTTTAGTAATTTTGTAACAAATTACCCGCTTAGTTCATGATTAACAGCAATGATATTATATCCAAACACAATTTGCGCAATAAGCACAATGTCAGAGTTTGATTTAAAACCAACAAAATCATGTTCCCTCTGGAGAACTTCTAAATGCTGTCAATGTCCACACAACTGAAATCATGATCAAGATAGGGGAAAGCTATCTTGCAGGAACAAAACAAGACAGCAGGAACCACGTCAATCTACACTGTGGATTTTGTGAACTAAAAAAGAAAAGTAAGTCATTTCCAAAACAAATTTCCAAATAGCAATGGTGGTTCTGAGTATTAAAATTAACATTACAATCTAAAAGATAAAAGGCACAAGAATGGAATGCAAATCCATTGTGTTCCAACTCCTCCTAGGGAAGGAAAATATATACTTTTTTTAAAATTCACTTTCTATCCTCATTGTAGCCCCATTCCTCCTCCCTTCTCTATTCCACATTCCCTCCATCCTCATTCCTTCCCTATTTCTCAGAAAAAGAGAGTTCCCTTTCCCATCTACCCCAGTTCATCAAGTCTCATCAGGACTGAGTGTGCCCTCTTCCTCTGTGGCATGGCAAGGCAGTCCTGTCAGGGCGAAGTGATCAAAATGCTGGAAGGAGAGTCACCTTCAAAGCAAAGAGGAATAGAAGAGAAGATACAGCTCTTGAGATTATTAATATGTCACAGTTTCCCTGTATTTCAGTTATCAGTTTCAGTCAGTTCTATATATCCTCTTCACACAAGCAATTTGATTTTAAACATTGACTTTACATTTTACAAATTTCCAGTAAGTTGCTTTTCAAATGATGTTATAGCATTAAGATTATTGTAAATGGATTGGTGTGAGTGTGTGAAAGAGAAAGGAGAGAGAGAGAGAGGAAGAGAGGGAGAGTAGGAAGAGAGGAAGAGAGAGAAAAAGACTACAGAATAAACTTAAGGTCTTGTATTTGATGGACAAGTGTTCTACTGCTAATGTGTATTTTCAGATATATGTATATATTTATGCATATTACAAATTTTTTCCAGTAATTTTCTCACCATGATCTTGAACTTGTGATCTGTCTTGTCTCACAGTCTCAATTAGCTGGGATTTTG
Organism: Pachyuromys duprasi; assembly: GCA_028658305.1. Taxonomy (NCBI): domain Eukaryota; kingdom Metazoa; phylum Chordata; class Mammalia; order Rodentia; family Muridae; genus Pachyuromys; species Pachyuromys duprasi. The sequence goes on from CM053743.1 coordinate 27,947,732, forward strand.
TGTCTCTCTCACACTGAAATTCTAGGTAATTTTTTTAAGCCATGGTTTCCCTGTGTCTTAGGTTATTCTTAAGAAAATATTTCAAAGTCCAAAGATAGTTATACAGCCTAGGAAGGCAATATTATGTTTTGTGATTCACAAAGCTGTACAGGCAATCTTACTATAAAAAATTCACTACAGCTAGCATGCAGTAGCAAAAGAGCAGTTGAGAAACAACTTTGGAAATTATCTCATCTAAGCAGGGAGCCTCCAGACAGGACTCAATTAAACATCTTTCTTAATGGCCCATTATGGAATATCAATGCCTAAAATACCTACAGGGAGACAGGGACCTTCACTGTCAACAGAGAATTTCTAAGGCTGTACCACATGATGCAATATTTCTGTTTACTGTGGCTTCACGTAGAGTTTATTTAATGCATATCTATGGTCTTACTCTTAAAAAATTAACATAGCAGAGCTTATGAAGATACTGTTGCAACCAACTGCATCAAAATGTTTATAATAATAGCTGGCATTTATAGATAGCTAATAAATTCCCAAAGTTGTCATTTTATAAAAGATAGTGTTTAAGATAGCTACCTGAATGTCAATCAATATTCCTCGGATAAGAAAACAATATTAAAAGTAATTATTTTAAGTCCTTAAACATTATATTTTCTTAATTTATAAGGTTGCATATCAAATATATACAATTTAGTACCAACCATGGAAGCCATTAAAAGTATGTTCCTGCTTAGTTTTATTTCATTCATGATAACAATACAAAGAAAACATGAGGAAGAGATACTGGCATTACAGATTCCAGGAGAAGGATCTCAGTTATACTGTTCAAAACTTTCCCTTGACCTTTTAGGGGTTAATTTGGAGGCAGAATAGAAAAGACAGTGTAAAAAGACCTCCAAATTAGACCATACTTGTTCTGTTTATCTAACTTCTCTCTTGACAGAGTTGACCAGTAACAACATTAGAACACCAAAAGAACCAAGACCCAAGAACACTGTAAAAGATCTTTCTCTCTCTCTCTCTCTCTCTCTCTCTTTCTCTCTCCCTCTTTCAAAGCAATGCATCAAAAGAAAAAAATGTGTGTGACAATTTCTAAGTGGTAGTTCCTGAATAGAAAAGAGTTTTATATATTGGTTATGACAGCATTATTAAATATACTAGAAAGACATATTTAGTAAAGGAAAATACACCAGTCCATTTTATATGCTTATCATTAAAGCATTTTATAATAAAACATGATTGCCATAAATATAATAGCTTATACATATATACATGTCCATATATGCTTACTATAAATGTACACATAACAACATAAGATGACATAAAACCATTTATTACACCATTCGTATTTTATCAAATATAATCTGAAACTCGAATGTTAAGAAGTATGTATAAA
>CM053743.1:27949633-27986715 GCA_028658305.1 Pachyuromys duprasi
TTTTATATGCTTATCATTAAAGCATTTTATAATAAAACATGATTGCCATAAATATAATAGCTTATACATATATACATGTCCATATATGCTTACTATAAATGTACACATAACAACATAAGATGACATAAAACCATTTATTACACCATTCGTATTTTATCAAATATAATCTGAAACTCGAATGTTAAGAAGTATGTATAAATTTTTATAACATAGGGGCATCAGTTCTTAAAAGCGTACCTTCTGTATCTGTTAGTGTATTTTATACTATCGAAATAAATCAATTGACATCAAACATTTGCCATTTCATTTTTAAAAGTAGAGTGAATGATTCTTGAGGAGACATATAACTGTTATTATAATCTTTGTGTTATAGATAGTGAACAAATAATTTATGTATAGTAATTTGATTTGAGACAAAAGATGTTTTGAATGAACAGTCTAGGAAGTAAAAAAAAACATGAGGCAGTCTTGATAAAGATTATGGGAAAGTATATGAAGAGCTGAGCACAAAAGTGCACACACCATGTCTCCTCTTCAGGTCTTTGCAGCCCACTGTAACTACCTATACTATGGAGAGCATACAAAATGTAGGGACTGCAGTGAACACATCTCACTTAGTTGAGATACTATGATGAAGGCTACTATCAGCTTCCACCAGACTACAAGACATGCTATATGGTTATCTCATGTTACATTTGATCCAACTCAGCCCAAGCGTGAGCTCATTCTAAATAAAGGTGTACACGTGAAATGAAGACTTAAAACTTGAAAACATCTGGAGAAAAGATGTTATCCTAAACATTTTAACAAATATTATCATTAAGAGAAACTGAAGGAAACTCTGTCATAAAATTTTATGCTCTTAATGAAGACATTTCCTAAAATGGTTTAATTGTTTCATTGTTTCAGTTTGTTCAATGACACTGTTTTGATCCTTGCAAGAATCTTGTTTTTCATCCTTTGGTAAGATTGTTTTATATCACAGAGTTCTGTTTTGTTTTTGTTTTTAAATACATTGGTGTTTCTGTAAGTACATTGTTTCTTTGCTCAGTTTTCTCAGCAGATCTGTGAATCATAAGGACAAAGACACCCCAATTACTAGCCTGTACAGAAAGATATATGTTGTCATTGTTTATTGCTTGACTCCAAGATAGAAATAAAGCCAGGGAATACAGACTGACTCTGCAGGAAAATCTATCAGACACAGACCACCTGGCAGATTAATACGAGTAGGATAGTTATATGTTTTAAGCTAATATTGAACTATCTTCAAAATTTATTTTATAGGAATGACAGATTAAAAACTTGGAAAGTACTGAAATGACTTTACATTATAAAAATTTCCCTTAATATAGTTATTATATGTGTGTTAATTTATTTCTTGTATTTCTTTTAAAATAAACATTTCTGGTTTCTGGTTTTAGTTTTATTAATATGTCAAACATAACAAAATAAGATACTATTATATAAAAGATTCAAATATTCATTTCTCCTTTCAGTTAGACATTATTTTAATGACATTTAGAGTAAAATATTTTCTGAATTATCACAAGACAGCTGCATTCAGAAATAAAATATATTCTTGCCTTTGAATTACCATAAAACTATATTTTAATGATATGCATGCAGCATGACCAAGTCTAATAATGAACACTAGGCCCTATAATTTTTCTCCTCTAAAACTAACATAATAAATTAAAGATGATAACCTTGTTCCATGAAAGAGCAGAATGATTATTATACATATAAAACCAAATAGTGACTTTTAAAATGGGTTGCATTCATTTTTGTTCTATCTTTTTCCTATTATTGAAAATGGATGTTGTAATATCTTGCTTGATAGTGAAATATGGTCATTTGAAGGATCTTGGTAAGGGAAATTTATCTTTACTTAAAATTTCATTCTCTTTGAAACATAAACATCTCCATGTGATTTATTTATTTTGTTTAATGAATTCTCAATATATTGCCCTGAGCATTTTTTTTCTCAAGAAAGTGTAGTGCTTCTTTCCCATATGATAGTTATGCACCGTTTGTTTAGGCTTCTGTCGGCCTTTTAGAATCAGCCAGTTTTGAGATGTTTTCTTCTAGCTCTTATTTCACGTGTGACAAAGCTTACATAAGAGATAACCAGTCCATGCATTTTTAAATGCCCTGCAATGCTGTTAGAGTGCCATCACCTGTATGGTCCATTCTTTTCCTTTTTGAAAATACTTTTGTATATTCACTATTTCACCACGACTTGGAATCAATAGGTAATTTTATTCAGGATGGACAGATGCATGAAATGCTTCAGATATGCCCTGCCTTTGAATTAATTAGGTCATTGTATTAATTAAGGTATTGACAATTATACACTATGAGGCCCTGGAATCCAGGAACCAATGAAGGTTATTATTTCAGCCATTAAATTACTAGAGGTGTGTTGGATTTATTTGAATTTTTTATTACATAGATTATTATTAATTATTAAAAATGTCTCAGCTAGTAAACTGTGATCCTTTACATTTAACGTAATTAAAACTTACACAAAAGTGGACTCAGCAGGTTATATTTATACATTTGTTCATTTACATAGGCCTGTGTGTGTGTAATAACAGTAGCAGAAAGGAATATATCAATTGAGATGGGACATGGAAAGGGTTGGAGGAGAGATATTCAGAAATAGTTGGAGGAAGGAAGAGGGGAAAGTAATGTAATTCTATTTCAACTAAAAACATTTAAAATATAATAATATTTTGAAGTTTACAAAAAATAGAATTGTAGGTTGTATTTGCCTTTCTCTGATGACTCGTGGTATCACACACTTTCTCATATTCTTTTACCTATATGTCTTCTGAAATATCTATGTAGGGTATGAGATCATTTAAAAAGCTAGTTGCTTTATTTTCCTGTTTGATTGTTTGTTTGTTTTTATTTTTTCTGAGACAGAGTTCTGTGTAATCATTGATGGTTTAAAATTTACCACATAACCCAAGATGGCCTGACACTTCTGGTCCTTCTGCATCGGCTTCATGAGTGGTGGAATTACATACACACCACACCTATCTAACCAGTTCATTTTTGCCAGTAAGTTACATGAGTTACTTTTATATTTGGACAAGGATGAGTGGATAAATAAAATAAGATGGGGCTGAAGTGCTGTTACGGCAAGTAAGAACAGTTGTTGTGCCTGCAGAGTAAGTGGGTTTGGTTTCAGGCAATAGAGTCAAAGAGCACAGTGTTGAATTCCCAAAATATGCCACAAGACTCAGAAGAAAACCCAAAAAGGAAAAGTGATAAGATGTCAGGAAAACATCAAGGTTCCTTGTGAGTAAAATACCTGAAATAAGGGAGACATTTCCTTTAAGTCTAAGGAGTTTTAAAATATACATTTTATAGTTCATTAGACCAAAAGCACCCATTAGCTTCACAGAGACACGACCTCACCATTTCTAGATCTCCCTTCCTCTTTGGCTTTGCTGTTTCTCTGTGATCCAATGAGAAGGTGTACTGACATTGCTATGAGAGCTATGCTGACATCACTAGAGATAGACTTACACAAATAATATTCAGTATGAGCTTGTGAACTTTAAATTAAACAAAAGATCTAAAAATTAAAAAAAATGTGGCATTAATCCTCTGGCCTAGAGTTATCCTCAATGGCCATAAAAATTACTCTGACATACATCAACATTTTACGGGCTATGGGAGACTGTTCCAAATGAAAGTGATTATTATTTTATGTTCTATTCTCCAAGCAAATTTATAAGGATATAAAAATGAAACATGTGACTTCAGACATTTTATGGAGAAATTAACTAAAATAGCTTAATATATGTAAGAAGTACAAAGTCCATATTTGGATAATTATTGTCTGTCAGTAATGAAAACGCTTAAAATCTACTTCAAGCCTTTTTATAAGAGAAGTAATGTAATATATTAAACATTAGATGGTAACTAGTTTTTCATCACTTCTTCAGTAGAAATATATGAGTATGTACTGTGCCAGAACAAAGTTTTAAAAAACAAAACAAACATAAAGAAGTTTTATAATATTAAGTGTGGATATGATGCCATCAACTACAAGATACACTGAAAGACATTTTAATTGTAGTCAGCATGTTAAATTCCCTAATTCCAGTAAGGAGAGAACTGTGTTAAAAATATATTCCTTTCTAAGCTTCTGCCGCAGGGTACTACACACACTTCTAGCCTGAGCTATATTAGTCAAAGACTGAGATCATCTGATGAAAACTGCAGTTACAACTGGAAAGTGATTTCTGCTATTCTGAGCTAAGGAGTACACAGTTCAAGTTCCTTATCCCATGACATTCTGGATGAAGTACCTATGTTCTGAGATTTATTTTACAAAGGGTTAGGATCATTATAATAGAAAATAAATTATCAACTTCTTGGAGTCATTTTTGTGTATGGGTATCACTGACAATTTATACATGGTGCTATAAGAGATCTGAATACTACTAAATAATGGAAACAAAATAGCAAGCAATATAGCTTGATATCTTGAGCATTCTCCTCTGAGACTTAGCATTGTATCTTTAAGGGAAGTTCCTTAACCCATCAGGTAAACAAAATAGCATCAGGAAGACTCTGAAACTGAGTAGATTAACTAGGCCTCTTTCATGAATAAAACAATAAAAGGTTCAGAGTCACTGTAAGACAAGCAATGTTGCAAAGCAAACTTTTTTAACTTAATTTTATTTATATATTTATTACAATTTATTCACTTTGTATCTCTGCTGCAGCCCCCTCCCTCATCTCCTCCCAGTCTCACCCTCCTTCCCTCCTCTCCCTCTATGCCCTTCTCCTAGTCCCCTGATAGGGGGAGGACCTTCTCCCCTTCTATCTGACCCTAAGATATCTCTAAGTCTCCTCAAGACTGGCTGTGTCATCTTCCTCTGTGGCCTGGCAAAGCTGCATCCCCCAAAGGTGAGGTGATCAGAGAGCCTGCTACTGAGTTCATGTCAGAGACAGCCCCTGCATGCCTTACTAGGGTACCCACTTGAAAACTGAGCAGCCTATGGGCTTCCTTTGAACAGGGAGTCTAGGTCCTCTCCATGTATGGTCTAAGCTTAGTTAGAGTATTGGTCTCTGCAGGATGCCCTGGGCCCAGGTAGTTTGTCTCTGTTGTTCTCCTTGTGGAGTTCCTGTCCCCTCCAGGTGCAAAGCAAACTTAAGATCAGGGGAGCTAGCTGGAAGAAGCAGAAATCAGCTAAGCTGCTTGAAGTTTCCACTAATTGAAGCACCTGGAAAGGACACCCTCCAACCTGTCGAGCAGGCTGTGCAGAATACTACAGGTTTCTAGCTTTGTGAACTGTCTGGGCTTTGGTGATACAGCTGTCTTTGAGAAATTTCTGTTCCTGTAAGTAAACAAAATAAAATTCACTGGTTTATCAAATTGGACTTTGGCAATATTGATAGTTTGGTCTGTCATGAGATCCCTACCTTGGTTATGTAAACATGTGTTGCATTTCCCCAGGAAAAGTCTTGTCATACAACACTTGACCACATTGTCAAATAAAAAGTGAGCCAGGAGTAGTAACAGGAAGTAATTGCTTCTGATTCCGTTGACTTTTGGAATGCATGATCATGTATGGTGCAGTAAAGTTTAGCTGAAATGAAGCTGAAACTTTCTGAGAAACTATGAATATAAGAATTTCTGAAAATGGAATTAAGCTGGGCATGCTAGTGCATGTTTTTAATTCTAGCACTAAGAAGGCAGACACAGGTGGAGCTCTATGAATCTGGTTTCTACAGCAAGTTCTAGACTACATAGTGAGACCCTGTTTATAATGAAAAACAGGAACAAAAAATAATTATTAGAATGTATTAAGAATATATCACTATACGATGAATTCTCATTTTTATTTATTTATTTGATTTGCATTTTCTTTTTTAATTTTTATTTCTTTATTGATTACAATTTATTCACTAATTCTCATTTTTAAAATACAAAGTCTTGTAGTAATAGATTTTTTGTTTATTTCTACAAATCATTCCAATGTCTCCATTTAGTTAAATACATTACTGGAAAGGATGAGAAATGAGAATAAAATATGGGATATAATAGATATCACGAAACCATTCTCCTTAAAAAGTATCAGTACATATGGATGTCTGTTGCACAATTGGTTGGAGTAGGAAAAAATACACTGTCCTTACTTTAGAAACATATCAGTCAGAAGAAGCAGTACATGTGGCAATTGTTTAACCATAATAAAATAGTACTGAGACATTTTATGATCTAAGATGAGGACAGCTAAAAAAATCAAAATCAAAACAAAAACAAACAAACAAACAAACAAATGAAAAACCTGCCCCTGAGACAAGACAAACAACAATGTTGCTAACCTCCTGAACTCACTGAGAAACTGATTTATCCTATAGAATCATGTCTAAATTACTAACTAACATGCATGCACAAGATCAGCTCTTCTGAGGTTAAAGTGAATCATATTTCCATCAGAGTGTGGTCTGTAGATTTGCTTCACAGAGAATGAGGTCATGCTTACAGTTCTCTACACTACATGCATGTAGCCTACAAATCTGTGGAGTTAGTTGAATTTAGAAGATTCATTTATCTTTGATGTAATACTACCCAACTGAAACTTAAGAACTTGAGATAGTACTATGACTTCTAAGAAAACTGTATAGGTGTAGAACTTTACACAGGCCTTGGCAGGAATTTTCACAAAACAAAGAAAACTTAAGACACATTTCTTAAATACTCATCATGACTTGTACTTGGTGGTTATAATTCATCATTCTTTCAAAAATCAGAGTGTCTTTGTTAACACTTCCCAAATCTGCCTGGAGCATGTACCTTGTCATAGCACTTCTTTCTTGTTACTTGAAAAAAGATGTAGCACCATGGAGACCAGTAAGGAATGATTGAAAATAAACCATAAATCTTTGTCAGACCTTTGGAGAAGAACTCTTCATTCACGTACTATGGAATTTTTTCCCCTTCTCTCATCGCTGAGATAATGCAGCAGCTGTGTTAATGACATGCCACATATTCCATCTATGATACTATTTCATGAATCTAATAAATATTATTTTTACAGAGATTTAAGGAATCTATGAGAAGTGAGAGGAAATAACATAATTATAGGACAAATAAACAACAAACTAAACAGGAAATTTTCCTTAGTAGGAGTTTTTAAAATTTCCAATTAGAAAACTCATAGGAATATATTTATTTCATTCTCCTTTTGTGTTTTCATAGTAGTTTGCTAACTCAGCCTAAAATAACACGTAATAGGTTTCTATGAGAAACACGTATGTTTTGGTGGAAGATTAATCATTTTCAATTTAAAAATGGAATGATTAGATTGGGATGCAGTGATTAAACGAAAAGGGGTCAGTTATTTACATGAGTTTAACCATGAACTCTAAAATCTTGCAGAAGGATGTTTCTGTTTGGAGGAGATTCGCTATTTAGATAAACAGATGAAATATAATATTCCTAAACTGAAGTACAGTTATGTTTTAATAAGGAACCGGGAACACTCTCTCCTAGGCTCACAGATACAGTGGACTTTTTCTGTTAGTAATAGTCTGTTAGAAGAGTCATTTCTGTTTCTTCATATGTCATTTCATAAAGAGGAAAATAAGCTGCAAACACAACACTAGTAGAACTCCTCTCATAATCTTCCCTGCTTGTAACTGTTAGGTATACTTCCTTTAATAAATACTGTACATAAATACATTATCTGAGTACAGAAAAGAGATATTTGTCATACCGCCAAGAGATCTGCTTCTGCGAGTATGTAAGGTGGGAAAGAGGTAAAGGACAATATGTACCAGAATCTTTCCTTCCTTTTCATCTTCTGGTGTGGAAACTAATAGAGAAAGAAGAGTCTGTGAAAATGTCAGAGCAACCTTCTGGAAAATTCAGGAGAATTTTACACGTAAAGTGTCTAGCTCTCATTGAAAACTCAAATTCATTCTTTTAAAATATTCGATAGGCTAACTCTGTTGCATAAAGTGGAGGCTCAGCTTCAAATCTGTACCATTGTCTCTCCATCAAAAAATAATCCATAGCTGACATATGCATGGATAGGCTTCACTGCTAGAATTTCCAGACACCATCTCACACTCTTTACAATCCTACTTCAGTTCAGCCTGCTTTATTGCTCTCCTTGCTTCACACTCTAGATAATAAGGCCCAAAAGATCAGGTTCATGTTTTATTCATCTTTATGTCACCGTCAGCCAGCACAAGGCTTGACATCTAATACGGTCAATAAATGTCTGCTTCACTAAATCAAAGTAAAAACCACCGGTGATTGAGGTTCTTAGTCACTACAAAAGGAACTAGAAAATTTAAAGGGGAAAAAAACCCCAAACAAACAGTAGTTTAACAACTAAAGTATTTTTTTAAGCTAGACAAAACAGATAACAACTGTAGTCACTTATTAAGCTCCTAGGGTCTGCCCTGTTGTGAGTGCAATATATTTCAGTTTTGTTTTCTTTCCTTCTGATTTACCTACTGTATGCTGAAAACATGTTATACTGAGTGACAAGAATTTCAAGAAATGCGTTGAAATAGAAGTCATTCAAAAAATGCTAGAGGCATGATGCTATACTGAGTTTCAGTCTAGAAAGTTCTCTTAATCATATATTCACTACCTCCAATTTTAGTAGAAGGAAGAACTGCATTTTACAACACAACAAATCCTTGATGGTGGTTACTTTGCTGCAGTCACTATGCACAGTACCAATAATAGCTGAATACCAGAGAAACTTTATACCACTGTTCTCTATCTTCAACATGAACAAATTTCAGAAAAAATTATTCTTTACCACACATATCCAAAGACATAAGCACATACACATGCACACACATGTGTAAGAGCATATGTACACTCTTAAATACATAGCGATAGATTTTTTTTCTTTTTTGCTGCCAAAAGACTCACTTTCACAACAGATAAGCACTGGTTAAATTACCTTATACCTTCTGATCTGTAATTTTGTACAGGTTACTTTATTCACTGAAAATTCACTCAAAACCTATTGTTTTTAAAGTAATTTATTTATTTTTATAATAATTACAGGTTATATAATTTGTATCCCAGCCCCCTCCCTCATTCCTTCCCACTTTCCCCATACCTCACTCATCTCCTCTCTGCCCCCCTCCAAGTCCACTGATAGGGGAGGACCTCCTCCCCCTTCCATATGACCCTAGCTTATCATGACTCTTCAGGCTGACTGTAATGTCCTCTTCTGGGATCTAGTTAGGCTGATCCTCCCTCTGGGGGCTGGGGGAAACACAGTCGACAAGCCAGCCATTGAATTCATGACAGAAATAGTCCCTGTTCCCCTTAATAGGGTACCCATTTGGGTACTGAGCTACCATGGGCCACATCCCAGCAGGGGTTATAGTTTGTATCCATACATGGTCCTTGGTTAGAGAAACAGTCTCATAGAAGACCCCTGTGCCCTGATCTATTTGGTCTCTGTGCTACTCTTGTCCTCTCCAGGTCTTACTAACTCCCCCTTTTTTCATATGATTCCCTGCACTCTGGCAATGGCTTGGTTGTGAGTCTTAACATCTGCTTTGATACATTGCTAGTTAGAGTCTTTCAGAGACCCAGTGTGGTAGGCTCCTGTCCTGTTGCTTGTTTTCTCCTACATTCCATCCCGTTTGTCATCTAAGTGAAGATTGATCATCCCACCCTGGGTCCTCCTTCTTGCTTGTCTTCCCTAGGTGTATAGATTTCAGCATGACCATCCTATCCTATAGGTTTATATAAACGAATATATAGCAAGTGTTTCTTTCTGCTTTTGGGATACCTCACTCAGTATGATCGTTTCCAGGTTCCACCATTTGCCTGAGAATTTCATGATTTCCTCATTTTTAATTGCTGAGTAGTATTCCATTGTGTAAAAGTACCATAATTTCTGTATCCATTCCTTGACTGAGGGACATATGGGCTGTTTCCTGGTTCTGGGTATTACAAATAAATCTGCTATGAACATGGTTGAGCAAATGTCTTTGTTGTGTACTTGAGCATCTTTTGGATATATGCCTAAGAGTGGTATAACTGGATCTTGAGGAATCACTATTCTTAATTGTCTAAGAAAGCGCCAAATTGATTTCCAGAGTGGTTGTACAAGTTTGCATTCCCACCAGCAATGGAGAAGAGTTCTCCTTTCTCCACAGCCTCTCCAATATGCATTGTCACTAGAGTTTTTGATCTTAGCTATTCTGGAGGGTGTAAGGTGAAATCTCAGAGTCGTTTTGATTTGCATCTCCCTGATGGCTAAGGACATTGAACATTTCTTTAAGTGTTTTTCTGCCATTCTATGATCCTCTACAGAGAGTTCTCTTTTTAGTTCCATACCCCATTTTTTAATTGGATTACTTGATTTGTTGCTTTTTAACTTTTTGAGTTCTTTATATATACTAAAACCTATTGTTAAATTCAATGCTTCTTTCATAAGTTTTCTTAATTTATTTGTAGCACTCAGAACCACTGTGTTCAGTCAGATTTTTTAACTTAAAAAGATACAATCATTTGTAAGGAATAAAGTTAAATGCTAGTGACTACAGATTAGAATTAAGAATTCAAATACCTTTACTAACAAGAAGGCTATGCCCTGAAGAGGTCAGACAAGGTCTCTTCTGAAGAAAGAACTCTTTAATCAAAGGTCTCCATTCACAAGTTTATCAGAATGCCCTTCAGAATGGATCTCTCTTTTAACTATCTCTGCTACAGCAATACTTTTAAGTCTTATAATTTTGGTTAGCAACCACAAGACAGACTCCACTCCCAGGTCTCCTATCTGCAAGTTTCACCTCTGTGTACAATTAATTCATTCCACTTAATGCTGGGTAGGACACGTTTCCAACAAATAACAAATGGAAGAAGAGTAAAAAAGCCTTTCCCAAGGGAACCAACAAAAAGGCTGTGGCTTCTTAGATGTTCGGATTTGTCTGTATGCTGTTGTGTCAACCTACGGACTGTTAGATAATCACATAAACTTGAATCAGGATTCTAGCCTGGATGTGCGCCACTTGACACTACAGGTCTGACCAAAAGGGTTACTACAAACTCATGAGAGAGAACAAGCCACAACTGCTGACCTGAGGGGCATCCAGACAGACTCCTAACTCATGGAAAAGAAGCAAGCTTGCATAAAATGCTAGTTTACACATGATTTTTCTTCATGAAATAATGACCACAATGTCCTGTTTGGAAAATAGTAAAATATAGTTCAAGGGTGTCTCCAAATCAAGGGATGTGGTACAGTTTGATACCTTTGTTTTTCTCAGAGCATATATAGGTTATCCTTTTCTTTCAGTGTTTGTTAAACAGGGTCTTAAACAACACTGCTAAGTTAACAATCTCCATGTACTTCTCAAGGTCCACTATTCCCTACCTGTGTCTACTGGTTAACAAATGCATTCAGTGATTCCCCTCTATTAACACGCCATTCAGAAAGTGATTAACACAAATACATTCAGTAATTCCTCTCTACTTCCATACCATTCAGAAACTGGTTACCACAAATCCGTTTAGTAATTCCTCAGTACTACTTGAGGAATTTTAGAATTGGCAAAAAAAAAAATTGAAAAAATATTCATAGCAGATATTGTGTTCAATAATGGCCCCACTAAATAAAGAAGTCTAAGCATTTTTTGCAAAAATGCCTAAGTTTTCTTGACTGTATCAGTTAAACACATCTCCCCCTTTTTAGCTTTAAGTTATTTATTTATTTAGTTATTTACTTATTTATTACAATTTATTCACTTTATGTCCTGGCTGTAGCCCCCTCCTTCATCTCCTCTTGCTCCCACCCTCCCTCCCTCTTCTCCCCATATACCCCTCTCCTAGTCCACTGATAGGGGAGGTCCTCCTCCTCTTCTGTCTGACCCTAGCCTCTCAGGTATCATCAGGACTGGCTGAATTGTCTTCCTCTGTGGCCTGGCAAAGCTGTATCCCCCAGAGAAAGGTGATCAGAGAGCCTGCCACTGAGTTCATGTCAGAGACAGAACCTGCTCCCCTTACTAGGGAATCCCCCTTGAACACTGAACTACCTACAAATTATATCTGAGCAATGGTATTAGGTAATCTCCAAGCACGGTCCTTGGTTGGAGCATTGGTCTCTGCAGGTGGACCCAGGGATTTTGGCTCTGTTGGTCTCACTGTGGAGCTCCTGTCCACTCCATCTCTTTCTCTCTGCCCTTTCTTCCATAAGATTCCCTTTAGTCTGCCCAAAGTTTGGCTATAAGTCTCAGGATCTTCAATACCTTGAACAATAGAGTCTTTCAGAGGCCCTCTGTGGTAGGATCCTGTCTTATTCTCTGTCTTTTCCCACTACTGATGTGTATTCCATTTGCCCCTTCTGAATGAGGATTGAAACATCTTCCAAAGGGGCCTCCTTCTTGATTAGCTTCTTTGGAAGCACAAATTTTAGTATGTTTACCCTATATTATGTGTCTAATATTTACTTATAAGTGAATATATACCATGTATATTTTTCTGTTTCTGGGTTATGTCACCAAGGATATTTTCAAGACTGATCCATTTTCCTGCAAATTTCATGATTTCATTGTTTTTAATAGCTGAGTAGTATTCCATTGTATAAATGTACCACAATTTCTGTATCCATTCCTTGGTTGAGGGACATCTAGGTTGTTTCCAGATTCTGACTATTACAAATAAAGCTGCTATGAACATGGTTGAGAAAATGTCCTCATTGTGTGCTTGAGCATATTTTGGGTATATTCCTAGGAGTGGTATAGCTACCTGGAGGAAACTCTATTCCTAACTGAGAAAGTGCCAGATAGATTTCTAAAGTGATTGTACAATTTACATTACCACCAGCAACGGAGGAGAGTTCCCCTTTCTCCACATCCTCTCCAGCATATATTGTCACTTGAGTTTTTGATCTTATCCACTGTGATGGTGTAAGGTGAAATCTTAGCGTTGTTTTGATTTGTATTTCTCTAATGACTATAAAAAAATATGGAACGCTTTGAGAATTTGTGTGTCATCCTTACACAGGGCCCATGCTAATCTCCATATTGTTCCAATTTAAGTATATGTGATGCCTAAGAGAGCACCTCAATTTTATTTTAAACTGTATTAATGAGGCTTTATGATTTTTTTCTTAATTTTGTTAAAAGTACAGAGCCCATAGTGGCTAAACGAATATTTATGGTATTTACTTTGGTACACTGTCTTCTCCCCCAGAGGAAATACACCTTTTCATTCAGAATGCTCAACAGAATACAGAATGAAGAATGTTTAGCTTTAAACAAAGAAACAAGCTGGGCAGTGGTGGCACATGCCTTTTAATACCAGCACTCAGGAGGCAGAGGCAGGTAGATCTCTAAGTTCAAGGCTAGCCTTATCTACAGAGCAAGGTCCAGGACAGCCAGGCCTCCACACACCCATTTTGAAAAATAAAAAACAAACAAATAAAATTAAGATTTTTTAAAAAAGAAACATACAGTTGTCATTGCAGGGCCTCATTTTTTACACAACCATGTGGTTAATTTCAGTTGGTTTAAGGGTTTAGTTATTTTCCCTGTATGCACTGAAAACACACCAAAACAAAGGACAAACTCTGCTTTAGAAGTAAAGCACACATGGAGGGAAAGGGTGAGAGCATGCACACTGTTATGGTATTACAGTTGTGCTACAGTTAAGTATAGCATTAGCTATAATAGGTAACTCCTTTATAAAAAGTGAAAGTTCTTCCTTTGACATGAGCTATGAAGCCTGCGTTCTAACAGATTTATGAAACTTTGCAGTATGGGAACAATATTATGAATATTTTGAATTTTGGATACCCAGCTAAAGTGATATTGAAAGGCTAAATTCATGTAAGGTAGAGGATAAAACCAACAATTAAAAACTCTGCCAGTGGGAGAGCACCCACTTAATACTTTAGAGTGTTTTATTCGTATTTTCATTTGTGAAATAGAAAGTTGTAATGATACTAATTTTCACTGCTGTATTATCATGGTGAAGGCACTCTGGCCAGCTTGAGCATGGTGAGCACAGCTCTGGAAAGCCTTGCCCTTCTCCCCAATTCCTTACTTCCTATAAACCATTAGATTACATTCCTAAAGCCAGCTACCAAGGTCCATTCCCTTACTTGGCCACTTCTTCATCCTGAGGCTGACTACCAAGATCCAGCTGAAGCCCAATAATCAAACTCCCCCTTTGGTCAACCTTATTAATATGCCTAATTAAAATCAAATGCCACATTCTAACAGGGTGTTTGTAACATGGGGTTTCCCTTTGTACCCTTATAAACTGTCATTTTCCTATGTGCTATGTCTGTTCCCTGTCTATCCAGAGAGAGTCCTTTGTCTCACTTCAGGAAAAATAACCCCCCTCCCTGTCCCTTCCCCTTCTCCCTTTCTCCCTCTTTCCTATCTCCTGTCTTTCTTATTGCCTGCCCTCTGTCCCTCTGGTGTAAATAAATTTTCTATGTGCTGAGAACTTGGTTATAGGGGTCCTGAGCTGTTACTTTTTCATTTTCATGATACACACATTTTGCTTTCTGACATATATTGAATGATGGAATTAGATTTATGATACACTTCTGATATAAGCCACTCACAAATATAACACATTGAAGATTCATCATTAGTGTATTTAATATAAAACAAATCTGTAAATGTCTGAAAGTCATAAGCTCTTGTTAGAGACATGGACTTGCATGAGGGAGATGGATCAAACTGCAACCCCAGTAAAAGCGCTAAAGCAGAAGCACACAGGTCATGAAGGTATAAACACCCATGTTGTCATGTGTCAGTGAAGTCTTAAATCTAATGAATTAATGCACATGCTCATCCCTGTTCAATACCCAGTAGCAAAGGCCATTTCACTTAACGGTCATCATTTTAAAATTAGATACTATTCTTACAGTCCATCTTAGAGACCAAAGAACGAGAGCTCAAAATAATAAGTAGTTTTCCAAGAAAGCATTCTGTAGGCAAGTTATGGTGGCAGAGAATTGATTCCCACCAAGTAGGTGGGCTGCAGAGCCTGAACTCAGAAAAATGTAGTAATTTCCTGAAGAGGTCAGAAGGCTGAGTGACAGTTAATTCCTTATAATGGAAGCTGTGCTTTTCCATAAAATCGTAGAGCATTCCAGTGCTCCCTGGAATTGGGATAGAGACCTTCCCGTGTGTAAGCAGAGCAAAGACAACAACCTACTAGTTGAGTCTCATTCAGCTACAAAAACAGAAGGGAAATATTTCCCTCTGACTGTTCACATAGTTTTCATTAACCTAATTAATTGCATTTTTCATTTTAGCTAATATTTAAAAGGGAGAACTGTTTCAAAAAGGGTAAGTTTGATAGACACATTTGATACATCTCTTGATTTTGGAATGTGGCTCTGATAAGCAGCTCTCATCTATGCTTGCCAACTATTGTAGGAGTCTCTTGTAAAGTCCATCAAACAGGAAACAAGGATGTCTCATAACTGTTACTGATTACCACAGTGTCAAGTCCAGCTGTTCCTGGAAGTTCTAACTCTATTTGCAGGATGCAAATCTGAAAGACTCTACATTTTTTGTTTGTTTGTTTGTTTGTTTTTGTTTTTTTAAGTAATTTATTTATTTTTATATTAATCACAGGTTATGTACTTTGTATCCCAGCCGTAGCCCCCTCTCTCATTCCCTCCCTCATCTTCTCCCTGCCCCCCTCCAAGTCCACTGATAGGGGAGGACCTCCCCCCTTCCATCTGACCCTAGCTTATTATGTCTCTTCAGGGCTGGCTGCAATGTCCTCTTCTGGGATCTAGCTAGGCTGCTCCTCCCTTAGCAGGGGGTGGGGGGGAGGAGGGAGGGTCGAAGAGCCAGCCATTATTTTGGACAAGGCATTTCTAATTCAGTGAAACAGAAGTCATAATACACGGGTTTGTTTTTTTGTTTGTTTTTAGTCTAAATTGTAACCATCCTGAATATTACATACTATTTTTTGGAACACTATTAAAAACATTTTGGATGAGAATGTTTCCTTCAAGAGAGATTTGACAAAGGCAAAATTGTTCAAAAATAAAATAACTCTGGAGTCAGTGAAATCTGGATTTTCCGTTGCACCTCGTAATGATTCAGCAAGGCCACAAGGTCAGGAAAACAACTGCTGGTCTCAGCTACAAGGTGTGTATATACCTAGTAGTAAAATGTAGTTATGGTTTAATAATAATAAAAAAAACCTTCAGGCAATTGCTTGAACAATCTTGGTAGTCATTAGAATAGAAGTTAAGAAGCCATGGAGGAAATTAGGTCAATAGCAACTGTTTTCAACCATGAGGTTTTACTTTGTTTTATTTCCATTTATGTTTAGTTCCATTGAAGCACCTGTTACAATATGTACTGTGATAGTTTAAAGAGCTGTTACTCTAAAGAAATTTTTATAACATCACAATGAATTGCTATCAATGCATGCGAGGGAAGAAAAACAGAATGTAATAAATATGTCATACATTCAAATATATTAAATCATTTAGAGTAAAACTACTGCATACATTATATATCATTGACCTATGAATATGTGGAATTACAGAAAGTAGCATTTTATGCTGATGGAAAAAGATGGCCAGAAAAGGACAAATAATTTTATAAAAGTCGGTCTCTTGCATCAAATTACCAAGCTAGAATCAATCACTGTTAAATCTGGAAACGTCCTGATGTTCATGTAGAATATTAATCAACCTGAAGGCCATGTAGATAAAGGCCAAACATGGAAATACTGAAAGATTTTATTAGTGAGACGTAAAATCTATGTGCTTATCATCACATTGACTTGTCAAGAAGGAAACTGGGTGTAACAAAATCTCAAAGTTCTGTATTTAAGAATACAAGAATTACAGTATTTAGAAATGTTTCCGTATTTAACTAGAAGTATCAAACTCAAGGTAGCTCCTGTTCTTCAAGAATGGGAGTTTAGTTCTATTTTATTACCTGTACATCTCGTTTATATTATGTATCTCTAAAATTGCAAAACAAATGTCTTAGAAATGAATATCTCCAATAGACACATTAGCAGGTTACCAGAAATATATAATTGCATTTAAGATGCAATGTATTTCTACTCAATTAAAAAGTGTTCCCAATGGAGTGGCAAAATTTAGGTATAGTTAAATATATAAATCACTCAGAAATAAATTTATGTGAATGTCAAATTAGATATTTCAGAAATTAAAAGCATGGGCAATTAGATCAGCATCAGAACGCTAATAAAAGTTTAAGCTTTACCAAATATTCCTGGGTCCTTCACTTGTAATCTTGTAGTAAGAAATTATCCACTTTTTCACTCCAGTTTTAAAATTCTTAGTAGGAATTGCATACAATTTTGACTTTGGGATGAAATTGTTAACTACTAGAAAAGAAAATTAATTCAAGATATTTCTAGCAATTTAATAGTTGATTTTAAAGATGTAGTTCACAAACTATACATAGAAGATTGAAAATTAAAATGAATACATTTATAAAATTTCACCAGATTGTATTGATATCAGAGAATATAATTTTTAGGCAAAGCAACAGCATTGTACATCAGCAAAGAATATTCCAGATTATGTCATATAATTTCTGGATTTTAAGAATATTTTTAATAATTATAATGTTTATAACATGCACAGTGTGTGTTTGCTTTGGGGTTTTAGTTTGTTTGTTTGTTTTGTTTTTTAATAAAAGGAGTCCAGTAGTTACTTTAAGTTTGTACATTAGGTTAAAAAAATGCTACAGTTAGAAACCAGAATTCAGAAATGACATTGTGTGTTTTTGACTAGCGCTGTGATGGTTTTTGAACTGTCTCTAATTTACTCCTTCCTATCTTGAGAGTCTAGCGAAATCATCTCAAAATTTCAAATGTGAGCATTCATTTAACCTTAGACTATTAAATAATTCCTGCTGGTCTAACTGGATGACTACATGTAGAAAAATGCAAATAGATCCATATTTATCACCCTGCATAAAACTAAAGTGCAAGTAGATCAAAGACCTCAACATAAAACCAGACATACTAAGCCTATTAGAAGAAAAATTGGTGAAGAATATTGGCCTGATTTGCACAGTAGACAACTTCCAAACAGAATACCAACAACACAGGCTCTAAAATAAAAAATTAATAAATTAGACTTCATGAAACTGAAAAGCTCCGGTAAAGCAAAAAACGTTGTCAACAGAACAAAATGACAGCCTACAGACTGGGAAAATATCTTCACAAATCCTACATCTGACAGAGGGTTAATATCCAGAATATATAAAGAACTGAAATAGTTAAACACCACCAAACCAAGTAATTTGTTTAAAAAATGGGGTACAGAGCCAAACAGAGAATTTTCAACAGAGGAATATTGAATGGCAGAGAAACACCTAAAGAAATGCTCCACATCCTTATTCATCAAGGGAATGCAAATCAAAAGGACACTAAAATTTCACCTCACACCCATCAGCATGGCTAAGGTCAAAAACTCAAGGGATGATGCATGCTGCATAGGTTGTGGAAAAAGGGAAACCCTCCTCCATTGATGGTGGGAATGTAACCTTGTACAATCAACTTGGAAATCAATCTGGTGCTTTATCAGAAAACTAGGAATAGTGCTATCTCAAGATTCAGCTATACCACTCGTAGGCATATACCCAAAAGATACCCTACATTTAATAAGGACATTTGATCAACTAGATTCATAGCAGCTTTATTTGTAATAGCCAGAATCTGGGAACAACCTAGATGTCCCTCAATGGAGGAACAGACACAGATAGTGTGGTGTATTTACAAAATAGAATACTTCTTAGTAATTGAAAACAAGCAAAGCATGAAATTCGCAGGCAAATGGTAGGAACTAGAAAAGATCATTTTGAGTGAGGTAACCCAGAAGCAGAAAGATACACATGGCATATACTCACTTATAAGTAGATATTAGCCATATAATATAAGATAAACCTACTGTTGGTATAATGTTCTTGTGGAATCTATACAATTTACCCTTGTGCATTCAAATGCTGATTTCTCTACCCCACTATCTGGTTTCAATCTGGACATTGCACTGTTATGTTTATTCTAAGCATTACCTGTCTCAAGCTTGTGTAAACATGACACCATTTGTTTTCTCTGTTGTCAATAGAACAACCAACCAGTGCTGAGCAATGGAGAGAATAGGGTGGGATATCCTGGTCTGGAGGGGAGGAGAAAGAAGTGAATGGGAGGAATCAGAGAGGAGAGATGGGCAAGAGAGGACTTGCAACCATGAGGAGAGATGAACTGGACCTACGATATGACTAAAAGCAAGTATAATGTGCGAAGTCTGAATGAGAGAAAGCAATGTGGGCTTAGAGATTTAGGATGGAGTAATTATTGCCCAGCATTGTGCTCTAGGTTAATTAAATAAATCCTCGTTTCTGTGTGGTGATTTGGGTATACAATTAGTTTAGGAATATGCACTGTTTAAAATATAAATCAATAATAAATATTAATAATCAACAACAACCTACTAAAATCTATAGTCCTAAAGAAGCTAAGCAACAAAGAGGACGCTAGGGAAGAAGCTGAAACCTCGCTCAGATGGCCAAACAAGATAGACATCGAAAGTAGAAGAAGACAAGGAACAGGACAGGAGCCTTCCACAGGAGTCCTCTGAAATACTCTACCCACCAGGGTATCAAAGGAGATACTGAGGCTCATAGCCAAACTTTGGGCAGAGTGCAGGAAACCTTATGGAAGAAGAGGGAGATAGAAAGACCTGGAGGGAACGGGAACACCACAAGGAGAACAACAGAACCAAAAAACCTGGGTTCAGGGGTTCTTGCAGGAACTGATATTCCAACCAAGGATCTTGCCTGGAGAGGACCTAGACCCCCTATTCAAAGGAAGCCCATAGGCTCCACAGTTTCCAAGTGGGTTCCCTAGTAAGAGGTACAGGATCAGTTTCTGATATGAACTCAATGGCTGACTCATTAATCACCTCTCCCCTGGGGGCGGGGGGGAGGTACAGCCTTGTCAGACCACAGAGGAAGATGATACAGTCAGCCTTGATGAGATCTGATAAGCTAGGGTCAGATAGAAGGGGAGGAGGTCCTCCCCTATCAGGGGACTAGGAAAAGAACATAGGGGGAGAAAAGGGAGTGTGGGAGGAAAAATAGGAGGGGGCTGTAGCGGGTATGCAAAGTGAATAAATTATAATAAATAAATAAAAACAAACAAAAAGAAATCACATCCAAGGTAGTTTCACCTTCTGCCTCTACAGAATCCTCCTTCTCTCGCATACAGAGAAACAGATATATTCTTTTCTATGAATATTTATGTTTCTTCAGGTGTAGCAGCTGAGAAAAGATAAACAGGGTCTGATATTTATGTGATGAACAGATTCATAATAATGACACTGGTTTTTATAATGACCTGTTTTTTTTCTGGTGCTCAGAACATTTCATTAAGAAAAAGGGTAAAGTTTCACAAATAAATATCGTGTCACACATGGGAAGAGAGAAGAGAATATATATGGGAATTCAAAAGTCTCTTGATGTTTCAAAACAAAAGAGAGGTTCATAATCCACTCTGCTTATAATCCACATTGGCCACCTGAGAACAAATGCCTAACACTGTGATTAGATCAGAAACAAACTGTTCATAATTGTGGGATCCAAGACACAAATAAACGCCTAATATTTAATATCTTTTCTTTTTTTGTAATAAAAGATAGTCATTTCAAGGTTTTAGTGATTCTTTTGTAAACACAATTGTTTTAGTTACTAAGAGAAATAATAGAATATATGTAAGAACCAAATCAATTTTAATGAGCAAACAAAATTGTTAAAAATAAAAAAATCTGCAAAAATTAGAAACAAGATAAAAAGGTTTACACAACTAAAAAGCAAATTGAATGCATTTACCACAAAATTTGACAAGAAAATCAGATTGCTGATCACTTCTATTAAATGAGAATACTTTAAAAAATATACCATCCCCTACTTAATTCTCATTTGTACAATTTATTATTTTTTGTTTGTGTATGTGCATGTATGCACCAATATGTGTGTTTGTTGCATATGACAACCAGGAGAGGGTGACAGATCCTAAAGAACTGGAGCTATTGGCAATTTGAGCTCTTTGATGTGGATGCTAGGAACCAAATTTTGGTCCTTTAAAAGTGCATCAAGATGGAATACTACTCAGCAATTAAAAGCAAGGAAATCATGAAATTTGCAGGTAAATGGTGGGAACTGGAAAAGATCATCCTGAGTGAGGTATCCTAGAAGCAGAAAGAGACACAGGGTATATACTCACTCATAAGTGGATATTAGACATATAATATAGATTAAACATACTAAAATCTGTACACCTAAGGAAGCTAATCAAGAAGGAGGAACTCTGTCTAAGATGCTCAATCCCCATTCGGAAAGGCAAAGAGAATGAACATTGGAAGGGGGAGAAAATAGGGAACATGACAGGAGCCAACCATAGAGGGCCTCTGAAAGGCTCTACTCTGAAGGGTTTCCATGCAGATGCTGAGACTCATAGCCAAACTTTGGGAAGGGTGCAGGCAATATCATGAAAGAAGTGGGAGATAGTAAGATCTGGAAAAAACAGGAGCTCCACAAGGAGAACAACAGATCCAAAAAGTCTGGGCACAGGGGTTTTTTTGTGAGACTGATACTCCAGCCAAGGACCACTCATGGAAATGGCCTAGAACCCCTGCATAGATATAGCCAATGGCAATTCAGTGTCTAAGTGGGTTCATAGTAATGGGGACAGGGACTGTGTCTGGCAGGAACTGATTTGCCTGCTCTTTGTTCACCTCCCCCTGAGGGGGGAGCAGCCTTACCAGGCCACAGAGGAAGACAATGCAGCCACTGCTGATGAGACCTGATAGACTAGGATCAGAGGGAAGGGGAAGAGGACCTCCCTTATCAGCGGACTGGGGGAGGGGCACACGTGGGGAGGATTGGAAGGGGAGGAAGGAGGGAGCTACAGGGGGGATACAAAGTGAATAAACTGTAATAAAAGTAATAAACAACAACAACAACAAAAAGAAAGTGCATGAAGACTCTCAACTATTGGACCCCCAAACCTATATCAGAGAATGTCTGAACACTTGAAATACAGCCAAGATTCTTGATATGTTAATAATGCAGTCATAATTCACTTGATACAGAATACTAGGAAATACACTAAGCATTAGAATTCTTTATATTTTCTATAAAACAAAATCTGTATCCAGAATAGAGGGAAGAAGGCAAGTTAATAATATTCTCACATGCTTAAAAGATCTATTAAGAGGTCATTAAGCTATGACATTTAATGAGCAATAGATTAAAACACGACTTATGTAAAAGAAAATGGAAGCAAAGTTGCCTCCTTTTCATGAAATCTTTACAATCTGTATACAACTGTACACATCTTACAAATGTGAGGTCTTTGAAAACAGGAAAAAAAAAAACATCAAGGAGCTCACAGAAAATTACCAGAAATGACATGCTAGGCAGGACCTGTTTGATCTGAAAATTATTCTCTTAACTTGTGTATAATAATATTTCCCAAAGTATCATTTGTTTAAAATATGCACAGGAAGTCACTGTTCATTTATTCAACAAATATTTATTGAGTGTCTACTTTGCACAAGACATGAAGTCTGGGGACACAATAGGAATAAAACAGGAAATACTTCTGATCTGATGCAACCTAAAATTTTGTATTTTTAATTTTACAAATAGTCTACATCCGCTGTTTTATTATGAAATAGCATGAATACAGCAATGTAAATTATATTCATGCACACTCTGATTTATTTACCTCTACTGCATTAAACAAGAAAAAAACTGTAACTTTAGTAAATTAATTATATAATAAAATTTATTTTTGTAGCCATAATAAACTAATGAGACAAATGAATTGAACTATTAAAATACTATACTTTCAAATAATAGAAGAATATTGTATGCTGAAATATAGTTTGTAGTCAATTTAGGAATGATAACTTTTCCTAAGGCTTTATTTCTGGATAGTATCTAATGTATGAAATAATACAGAAATAAAACTAAATTGGGGATGTTTAGTGGAAACTCTTTTGACTGTTATCAGCTTTAAAGCACTTTAACATTTTCACACTTACAAATAAGTTTACTCATTTTCATTGTAATATATTTATATAACAAAGATATATTCTTTTACATTCCAAGAGACAATATGAGAATCTGAGTTGAACTATAATATAAATAATTATAGGCTAATTTCACAATAAATTATATCATTACAATTGTATTCCACACCTCCCCCTAACTGGGGAGCAACCTTGCCAGGCCACAGAGGAAGACAGTGCAGCCACTCCTGATGAGACCTGATAGGCTAGGGTCAGATGATTGGGCGGTATGGCTAACCATAAGTTATAGAGTTACTACTTAAATAGCTTTTATACCCATTATATTAAAATATTTCCCTCTTATGACTATACTAAAGAAATTTACAAATAACAAAATATTTAAAGTTAGAAAACTATTTTTGAATCATTTACATAGTGTTGTAATTTTGTATTTGTTCATGTTCACAAAGTAAAAGTTTATGGACATAATTTAAGATATTTAAAATACAGTGTAACATTAAGATTTTGAATTTGAAGTCTTACCTGGCTATGACATGGCCACTTCAGGGACACCAATCCACCCACAAAACCTTTGACCCCAAATTTCCCCTGCCTATAAGATATGCAGGGATAAAGATGGTGCAGAGATTGCGGAAATGGCCAGCTACAGACTGGAACAACCTGAGATGACCCCACGGGAGAAAATCAACCCCTGACACTATTTATGACACTCTGCTATGCTTGCAGACAAGAGCCGAGCATAACTGTCATTTTAGAGCCTCCAACAAGCAGCAGATAAAAATATATGCCAAGTCCCATGGCCAAATATTAGATGGAGCACAAGGAGTTTTGTAGAAAAGTTAGGGTTAAGGATACAGGGGCCCTAACGGGACAAGAACTCCAGAAGAAGACCAACAGAGACAACATAACTATGCCCATGGGAGCTTGCATAAAGTACCAACCAAAGAGCAAACATGGACGGGACCTAGGCCCTGTAATCATACATAGCTAATGGGCGGCTTGGACTTTATGTGATCCACTGGCAAGTAGAATGAGGTCTATCTCTGACATGAACTCTATTGCCTGCTTTGGATCATTTTCTCCTAGCTAGGCCAGCTTGCCTTGCCTTAGTCAAAGAGGATATGCTTAGTCCTGATGTGACTTGATGGTGCCAGGGTGCATTGGTAGGGAGAACTCTTTTTTGAGGTGGAGAGGCTGGCAAGGGGGGTGAGGGTAGAAGGGTGGGAGCAGGAGAAGGTGAAGGAGGGGGCTGGGTTAGGAATGTAAAATGAATCAATAATTAAATTTTAAAAACAAGGTTTTAAATTGGGTTCAAATATATATGTCAGTAGACAAAGGCACTTGGCACCAAGCTAGACAGCCTGAGTTCAATGCCCAGGATGCATGTGGTAAAAGTAGGAAACCAATTTTCTCAACTTTTCCTCTGACTTACACAAGAGTCCCCTGACATGCATGCACACATGCACACATGCACACACACACATACACACACACACACGTGATACTTGCATGCATTTAAATAAGTAAATATAATATTTTAAATGGATTTTTCATTTTGTTATGAGTCCTTTGAAATCATAACAGTATTTCTAATGTACTTTAACTTTCAGAATATATTTCATCATCAGGAGTAAAGTAATGAATATCAATTAAAGAGCTTCAATGTTTTAAAGTAGATCACTCTTGGAGACCTCAAAATCGTTTTACTCAGTTTGAGACAGAAAACATACATACAGGCATCACAGAACCATTACAATAATCTGTTCACCATCATTTCTACTTCAGTGACTAAAGCATTCACCAATTACTATATTATAAATGTATGTGGCTCATAAATTATGGAACATGATAAACTGAGCAATGCACTTTGTATGCTTTATTTTGAGATATTCTCCACCTAAAATTTAATGCAATTTAAAATCATATGATAAAGAATATCTTCATATTATGATAAATGCGGCATGTACACTTGTCATAATAACAACTTTTCTATTATACAATCTGAACTATGTAGGCAAGGCAATGTTTATTGTACTTCTTTAAAAATAATGCACATAAATGCTCTGATCATGAGACGATAACTAAATTTAACCATCAGAGTATGAATTAAGTGCCAACGTAGCAAAGTAGTATTTTAAAACATCATACACAAAAGGCAAATTTTAGGACATAGTATGGAAGACATGAAGTACAGGAAGAAAATATATCACTCAAATAGAAATCTAATTTAACATGACCTAGCTAATAACTATGAAGACTTCATGAATCAGATTAAGAATTGATGAGCTTATTTGTTTGTTCCCCCTTATTATGACACATACTGTGTCAAGCTGCAGGATAAAGTGCAGACAGTCCTGAAATAATCCCTGATTTGAGAAAGAAAATCTGTTCCTCTGCCGCTTCAGATTAAGAAAGTCCATGAGCACAACACTACTTTTGATTCTGCCAATGTGACTGACATACTATAGTCAAGAAACATGAAACATGGAGTATTTCTGTACAAACCTATGCCTGTCAGGTGACTTATTATGAAGAGGCTTTGCATGGTACACAGCAATGACTTTTTTTTTTTTTTGCAGACCAATTTTTAATGTATTATCTATTGCCTCTTTTATCTTTTGTTATTCTAATATTTTTTAATTTATTTATTTTTATCTCAATCACAGGTTAGGTACTTTGCATCCCAGGCGTAGCCCCCTCCCTCATTCCCTCCCACCCTCCCACTCCCTCCCTCATCTCCCTCCTCCCCGCCCCCTCCAAGTCCACCAACAGGGGAGGACCTCCTCCCCTTCCATCCAACCCCAGCTCATCAGGGCTGGCTGCAATGTTATTCTAATAATGTGATCTCTGTTTCTCCTCAAACACTCAGCTGAGATTCCAGCCACTCCTTCCCGTAATTTCCTCCTGGCTGTATATAATTACTCCAGCTACATCTGAGTATGGGGTCCTGGGAGGTGATAGAAAATTTAGAGTGTAGAAAGTGAGCCAAAATGGGAGGGGTCCATTTATACAGTGGGGGGTGTTTGTGGTCACTGAGTTCCTGAAAATAAAGCCTTCCTACCCACTGTGAGTCAGACCAATGAACACATTAGTTCTGTAAGCTAGACTTGACTAGCAGCGTTGCTCACTTTGTTACTGGTGCCCCAAGGTGAACAGACTTTTTTTCTCATTTCACCAGAAAAGTTCACACAACAACAAAGAATGTACTTTAGGAAGAGTAATCCAAGAACTGAAAGGTGTTGTTCTACTTTTATATCTACAGCTTTACCCTTACACAGGAATTCAGAAAATTAAGAGAAGTGTGAACCAAAATAAACCCGTCCTTCCTTAAAAAAACAAAAAAGAAGAAGTTATGCTGTTCCTTTTGCTAATTTTGTTCAGCATTAATGTGGCTAACTCCAACTGTGGTCAACTATTACCTCTGCAACTGGAGCTTCGGCTTTTTCTAGCAGACACAATCAAATAGGGGAAAACACACCAATTCATGCTGTGAGCTGAGGAAAGATTTCTGACTATACCCAAACGTGACTAATCTTCAATCATTTTGGTGCAGGACTGTGTTATTTAGTGCTGGCTCTCCACCTTTTGCCAAGAATAAAGCACTGTACAGCCATTATATCTTCAGAACAATAGCTGTTTATCCTGCATCACACTGCTAGACCTGTCCAGGCAAACTGACCCAAAACACTCAGCCAAGTCGGAAGCGGAACATTCATTGTAACTTCGAATCTTCTTTCCTAGTCTTATTTCCTGAAATACCAACTTCTGTAAACGACTCTTAAGGACAAAGAATAGTGTGTCAAAGGACAAAAACACCACCATATCCTTTGCTTATTCTGTTTTAGCACAGAACATGTTTTTCTGGTGATTCGTGTGGACAGGCTCAAAGAGACAAAACATTTCTAAAGGAAATGGTCATGAAGTTTCCCCTAATCCATACCTACTGCTTTTAGCCAATATTCACATCTCTTCAAAGTCGTCTTTCACACTCTCTCACTCCTTACCTTCCATGCCTGAGGAACCCTGTGGTAAACTCTTCCATGACAGTGTGAAGCTCACTGGGTTGGAAGCTGTCAGCATGCCCTGCAGCATGCACATCTTAATTCAAGCCTACTACAGATTTCACACTTCAGCAATGAAAAGAGATTAGTGGTTCTAGACGCTCCCTATGTCCATGTAACCAATCAGTAGAGATAATCACACTCCTAAAAGGGCAATTAAAATAAAAGGTCAAGTTTAAATTTTATAAGAAGAAGTTACTTAATTACTACATAAATTTTATTATATCTCTTATACAGCTTATAGTAAATCCTTATGGCATGACTGTACTTCTGTCTGTTTGGTTCTTTAATTTCACTTTTATTTAACGAAGAAAAAATTCCGCCTGGGCAGATCAATGAGAAAAACACGGGACACATTTCATTTCCCCAGCTAAGAAGTGAAACTGGACCTGAAATATCTATCTCACTGATTACTTGGATGTATTACATGACAGTGTTTATATGGCTTCATCTATTTTGGTGATGGCTAAGGTTTGTGGCACTGGCTTACAAAAAAAAGAGAACAGCTTAGATTGTATTGATTTTAAAAATCATTTCTGCTTTTTAACAATGTCACTTAAATGTATATTATTAAATGAGCAGGAGTGGAGTTTAAATTTATCATAAATCATTAACTTTAATGTTAAACTTTTGCTTAACTTTATAAATAAATAATATACTAATGAATTTATCTTCATAACCTAAAATGTCCTATATCCTTTCACCTTTAACATGAATTGATAAGATAAATTAAACTTCAATTCTTGGGTTATAATTTGTTCATTTGCTTATAATATACTTTGTTATTGACCTATAAATAAAGGTGTGAGTGTAACTTTGTTCCACGATAAATTCTTATAAAATGTCATATTTTATTCCTAATTGATTTGTTTTCTGTTCACCTCATTAGAATATACATAAACCAGGAGGGCAGAGATAATTGTTTAATATTATATATAAACTTAGAACCAAGAATAACTATTGAAGGTCTCAAGAGATTGCTCAGAGGTTATGAATATGTATTGCTTTATAGAAGACCTGGGTTTGATTCCCAGCACCCTGGTGGTGGCTAGCAACATCCAGTAACTCCAGTTTGAAAGGTTCCAATATCCTCTTCTGCCTCTGAGGACAATGCACACATGATAAATAAATGTACATGTAGAAAAAACACCCATGAACATAAAACATAAAAAATAATTTTAAAAATGAATAAAAACAGCTGTCAAACCATACTAATTTTGTAAAAAAAATAGTAAATACAAGATGTATGTTTACATAATATAAATATAAGGAAATTTATAGAATATAATATAAAAATAACATTATAAGGAATATAAGGACTGTCTATATCATAGACATATGATATCGTTCTCAGGTCTGCTATAAATTTTGAATACATAAGTACTGCTTTCCTTAGTTATTATGTAATAGAAAGTGAAAAAGAAATAATAAGCTTTTTAAATTCCTCTGTTCCTTGCTTGTTATAAAGGCAAAGAATGAATACACATTACCAGCCATATGCCACAAAGCATCAAGATATTCGCTGAACAAATATTTTATTAATGATATTTGAAATCCATTAATTTATTTAAAGAAAATAAATGTGCAGGAGATACAAAAATAAAGGACAATGAAATTCTAGGATCCTGGAGTCATGTAAATATTACATTTTTTCTAAACTTATAACACAGTTTTTAACTTAATATTTTTCTTTTTTGTAATTTCTTTGTTGTTGTTTGATTTTGTGTTGTTTATTTTTCACATTGTAATTTAGTGAGAATGTTTCTCCCTTCTCTTTCTTCCTATCAAAGTTCAGGGAACATTGATAAAAAGGGGTGGAAAGATTCTAAGCTCATGAAGATCAGGGAGTTTGCCTTGAGATTCTGTCTCCTAGATGTTAGAAGCTACACCCAGAAACACCACTCACCAGCATGACTACCTAAATGTTAGTTGCACAAGGAAGACATCAATGAACATTCCAAACATGACAGTCAAGACTTATAGGTCTCAACCCTACAAAAAGAATGAGAGGAAACTTAGTGAAGCTGGGCCCAGGAGAGCTGATTCTCCTCAGGGAAGAGATACCAATTAGTTGTCCAGAATCAAACAGCCTAAAAAACACAGGCAAGAATAATTATATGGACTCAAATGCTTATATTTAAAACTATGTATATATGTGTGTATGTGTTTGTATGTATATACAAAAAAGTATATGCATGAAATAATATTTCTGGTTTTTTAAATCAAGCATCTAAATGTCATCTAGAGAAAAAATACAGAGTGGAAAAGAAATAAGCTCTTCATAAATGTGTTTTCTATAGTATTTAAAATTAATCTTAGAAATATTAGTTAATTTGAAGAACTAAATTCAGAGTCTTAGAAGAAAAAGTTTTGCTTCTTTGTTTGTTTGAGACAGAGTTTCTCTGTGTTAACAGTTCCGGCTGTCCTGGAACTTGCTTTGTAAACAGGATGGCCTCAAGGAAATCCATCTGCCTCTGTCTCCTGAGTGTTACGATTAACGGTGTGCATGACCACATTCAATGAAAGACTTTTTTTTGTTTAATTGAAAAGTGCAGATAAGGGTTAAAGAGGCGGTTAAGAGTGCTGACTGCTCTTCCAGAGATCCCAGGTTCAATTCCCAGCACCCACATGGAAGCTCACAACTGTCTATGGCTCTTGTTTCATAGAACCTGATATCCTCACACAGATATATATATACAGCCAAAACACTAATGTACATTATATAAAAGCAAATAAATATTTTTTAAAGTGTGAATAAATGGAAATCTGAAAGTTAAATTTTGAGAACTTACTAATTTTGTCAGTGTTCTTTTCTAAAACTGGTTTATTCAAAAGTAATTCCCTGTTTAGAAACTAAGAAAAATATTTGTAATCAATTTAAATAATGCATTGAATTATTACATGTTCAGAACATACCACTAAAGAAATGTTTCTTGTTATAAATTATTTTGAGCTTTGTGGACAATTATTAATATTGCACTGCTTTTTAGAAATTTTCATAAAAATCAGACTCAAAATAATAAAGTTTCACAAAGTTTAAATTATAAATAAATAAAGTGTTTTCCAAATGTCAATTATTTTATGGGATTAAAAACTAAAAATTACATTGTGAATATACTCACTTTCTCAATTTATTAATGGGCATGTCCAAATAAGTACAAATAAAATAACTACAATATAAAACCATAGTTCAAAATTCCCCAATAATTGTGATCACAAATTTACTATGTAATCTATATTTTTATACTCACTATTATGTCTATACCTTCATTAATTCAATGACAAAATCTCCAACATTGTGGCAAAAAAGATACTAGGTATTATCCAGATAATTCCTAAACCATGAGTTTTAGAATTGGAAGAGACTGAAATTCAAAGGATGGCCATGTAACTTCTGAAATTAGAAACCGTATGCCAAAGGCAATAGAAGCACATACAACATACTCAGATTCACACACACACACACACACACACACACATACACACACGGGGGTGGGGGAGAAGGGAAGGAGAGAGGGAAAGAAGAAGGGAGAGGAAAAGAGAAGGAGAGAGGGACAGAAGAAGGAAGGTAAGGAGGGAGAGGAAGAGAGAGAGGGAGAGGGTGGAAGGGAGGCCAGAAATCATGGAGACAAATACACCATCACAACAATTAGGAATCTCAGATCTTGTCAGTTCTAATCATTGTAGAAGTCAGGAAATGAAGAACTGTAAGAAATGGCTCCCAAGCCTCAAGCACACTGTGGTGGCCTTTCCAAGTGGAAGCGAGATATCTGAAGTGCCAGCCCAGGTCTCATTCTGCAGAGCACACTGAATTTGACAGTCACCAAGAACACGAAACAAGTCAAAAGGAATTAGAAATATAAATTCAAGGCTCATTACTTTAATTAAATTCCCATTATTCAACAGTATGTAATTTGCATTTTAACGGAGTTTTGCAGACTAAACCAGATCAGAACATAACTGTTCCGCAATTAAGTTGAGCTTGTAAAAAACTGTAGCCAAAGAAGCAAGGAACCAACCAACACACAGAATTTTCTTAGTTTTAAATTTCTACCCTTCTTTCATAACAGATGAAAAGGCAGGTGAAATGATAAAACCAGCCTCTATTAGACTACTTTACATTTCATAATCAATTTTTCATAACTTCCAAGCTGAGCACTCGGAGTCCCAAGAGCACTCCGAGTCCCTTAATCACCACAACACAACCTTATGCATTAACTTTCAAAAGTACTAATGACTTAATCTGAAAAAATAATAATAAATCCAGTAGTGATTAGGTGACTGAATTATAAATTTCAAAGGACAGTTTAGTAAAAGGGTATTAAATGAAAAAAAAATGACAATAGGAATAGCCAGTCAAAATTCCTGAAAATATTTGAAGGCATGGAGTATGCCTTCAAATTAAGAAAAAGACTATGCATAGCTTAGGGTAGTATCATAGAACGGTAAAGTCGCTGCAGAATGTAACACCACAAACTTAATGCAAATACTTCTCCGTTTTCGATTTTCCCAATGAGAACATTAATTCCACGGTTTCCGATTTATTCTCTCCCAAGGTCTCAGTGCCTGACACAATGTTAATTCTTAAGTTTGTCGAATGAATGCATCATTTAGTAAGTGTACTTTGACTCTTCCCCCCAGAAGTGCCAAGGGTTTTCATTGTAGATTTTCCTATCTTAGTTGCAGGTTCTTCCTCTATGACTCATGTCTTACAAGAATATATTCAACTTTGTAGATATTACAAATTTGTGATTGACCCCCCTTTTCCAGTTTTAATAACAATGCTTTGATGGTGTTCCCACCAATGTCTGTACTACTTCATCATTCATATGACTGCTTTTATGCTTCAGGAGTCAAGTAGTTTTAAGAAGTTGCCTCTTTGAAGTATTTCAGCTTCGTTAGAGTCCATAAATTTAGGTACAAAAAGCAAAATCAAGTATCAGTTTAGTTTGAGATGGCAAAATGGGCTGGGTGTTACTGTTTAGTTTATTGTTTAAATGACAAGAAAAAAATATACCATATGCTCCATAAAGAAATTTTACATTTTTAATCCATAATAATCATTGTCAACGATAAAAGCTTTGTAAATAGAATATTTATGTGTTTCTGGAAGTGAATTTAGAACTAAAGAAACTTCAAAGACAGACACTCTTGTTGCTTATAAGAACCAAAACATAAATAAATAAATAAATAAAAACTTTCTTTCAATTACATATTTGCAGGTATTCAGTTCATAGGAGAAAAAGTATTTTATGTGATGCTCATATAAACAAATGTTAACACCATACGAGTTTATGTTATGGATTATACACATTTATGTATAAAGACAAAGTTTAAATGCATGATACTTGGATATATATGCATACACACATATATAAATATATAAATAAATGTAACGAGAGAGGATAAATAACAGAATATTTCTATGCATGCTCATACATAAGCACAAATCTATGAGCAAAATCAGGTGTTCTAATACTCATAAGCAGCCTAGCTTTGCAGTTTTTGATTTATTCACATTAACTTTCAAGTTTCAAATCAAGTTCTTCACACTCCAGTTAACTGTAATAATACATTATATGTTTCCTCCAAAAAGTCATATTTGCATAGAGCTCCACTGTTTGTTTTTTTTTAAAGAAAAAAAAAAACAATGCTAGTCTAGTTTTAATTTTAAAGTACAAATGCCTGTGCCCTGTTGTAAGCTGCTTGAATTGTTTTTTCTTTAAAGAAGTATAAATGAAAGCAACTCCAGCAAGACAACAAAAGACCAAGAGCACTTTCTCTTAAAGGTCTTTCTCCATAATCAATGCCCAAATTCAGAAAGTGGGGCAGATCCCTTTACATTTTATGCTCTGCGCATGAAACCTTAGATGGAAGGGGTGCTTCTATTGGATTCTACTCATAGTTACATGAAAGCCACAGTTCCGGGGTAGGCAGACAATGAGAGCAGAAGTTTTCCATAGGGTATCACACTTTGCAAGAACAAGCTCATTTAAGATTTACAACTTTAGACAGACATGCTCATTATTCCTGACTTGTAAAGAGAAAACTGAGTAAGAGGGAGTGGGAATCATTAGCTGAAGGACATTCACCATGAAGCTTCCAGGGCCAGGACTACAAACTACCCTCGTCTATTTTCAATCACATTTCTTTTGTTTTTTAAATAATTTTTTATGTTTTATATTAATTACAGTTTATTCACTTTGTATCCCAGCTGTAGCCCCCCTCCCTCATTCCCTCCCTCATGTCCTCCAACGCCCCTCTCCAAGTTCATGGATAAGGAAGGTCCTCCTCCCCTTCCATCTGACCCTAGCTTATCCAGTCTCATCATATTTCAATTCTCCATTATAAAGGGTCCTTTAAATCAATCATGTAATTCTGTATTGTCTATTATGTTTGTATCCTTTAGAAGAATATGTTATTTTATCATAATAATCTAAAACATAGGTTTTAGCTTTTTAGATATCCACACATCTTTCAATCAAAAATATATTGAAAATTGATTCTTTTAACTATCATAGGGTTTCAAAACATTTTAAAGTATATATCATTGTAAAATTACCCATAAACTGCAAATAGAAATATGTATCTATTAATAAAAATGTTAAGTAGTTAAAGCATTTTTTTCTAAGAACTCTTTATTAATTTTTATTAAGAAAACTATTACTTAAAATAGTTTATTAAAATTCTGAGAATCAACAACTTCAAATTCCTATTCAAATTAGAAAATAGAGAGCTGTATATACAAAACTAAAAAATAGAAATTAAAAAAATCATACTACAAATTGGGTTGCTTAGATTTTAAGTGAAAGCACTTTCACAAGTCATAGAGGCTCAGAATTCATAACAGATTGTGGGCATGCCATATTCATCTGAGCTATGCCAACAATGCTAGTGGAATGAAGCAAACACATGATCAGACTTCTGTGTTTTATGCCTTAAACCTTCTTTAATCGTTGACCAGATGCTCTGGATGATTTAAAACACACTGCAAGGATCAGTTAAAAGAGTCTCACACTTTAGCAACACAAGTTCAACAAAGAACAACAGTTTGCCTTCCTCTTTAGAAACTATGGAAAACAGAGACAGTATCTGCAAGATCTGTAACATTACCATGGATGTAACAACTCAGGTCAGGCTCTTGGGCAGCAAATTAAGCTGAAGATATTGAAGACAAGCTTTGCTGGTCTGTTAAGGCAAGGGACCCAGGAAGAAGAAAGAGAGGAGAATTGGGAAGAAGGTAAGGCTGAACTGGGATTTGAACACAGGTTGAGGCCTCATGAGGTGGCAGGAAGTTTGTTCGTTCTGATAGTCATTACAGAAGGTTTTGGAATTTCTAATAGTGATACTAATTGGAAAAAGAAATCCTTAGAGCAGAGCCCTGCCTTCAAGCAAGGAGACAACTTCCTTTGCTGAGAAAATATCATGCAGATGTCAGTTGAGCAGAAAAAGAAGATAAATCCTGGGCACCCGGAAAAGCTAGCCCTGAGGAGGCTCTGGACAACAATGAAAAAAGGATCCTTCCCAACCTTTCTTTGCTGTGTGTCAGCAGAAGACAAGCGCTTTAAAAATAGAATGTCATAAAACCACAGTTCAGTCCCACTAACTTTAGTCTATTGTAGCCAAAATTCTCTGTGTTTCCTCTTCTGGAGGTTTGCCTCCTTTGAGAGTGGCTTCCGGTCACTTCTGGGAAACCGACCTCAGTTCTTATTCTACTAAACTTAGAAATAAGAAAGAAGGACTGCCAGTCTGCTGCAGTGACGGCCATAACAGGAGATATACTGGCATTCTCCACATATGCAGATGCGGAGAGTATGGTGAAAACCCCCTGAAGAATTACATGCCACGCTATGGATCTGGTATAAAGGAGGCATAGTGTGGGAATGGGGGGAGGGAGTATCTAGAGAAAGGATTGAGTGGGCCATGTGGGCAGAGAGAAAAAGAGGGGCACCCATGAGAGGGAGCTAGAGAAAGAGAGCATGGAGATAGAGGGAGAAGAGAGAGATCAAGAGAGGTGAGGTGGTGGGAGTGTCCTTTATCTGGTACACAGCTGACTGCAGCAGGTGATGATGTAAAATGTTGCTAGGGCCCTAAGGCAGGCTAGCGGGATCACCTGAGAACAAACAGGAAGAAAGCTGCATGGTGGGGTTATCTTTGACCTTGTTGATGCATAAAATAAACCCACTATATCAGATACCCCTGATAGACTAAGATCAGAGGAAAGGGGAGGAGGACCTCCCTTTTCAGTGGACTGGGAGAGGGACACTGGTGGGGAAGAGGGAGAGCGGGATTGGGAGGAGAGGAGGAAGGGAGGTACAGGAGGGATACAAAGTGAATAAACTCTAATTAATAAAAATATTTAAAAATATCGCTCACCTTTCTCCTATGCACCCTGACTACTGTAGGATTTATTTTTTTCTTTTTACCTATTAGGTAAATAAACTCATTGTTTACCTTGTTTGTGATATCTAAGCCAGCCTGTTCAATATCTAGAAACTGAGGCTATGAACTCTCAATACAGTGGTTGCACAGCTCTAGTGATAATTTTTATTACCCAGAATCTCACAAAATGTCTGCCATCACTCACATCCAAGCTATATTTGCTCCTTTTTGGCCTTTAAAAAGTTTCATATTTTAGATTAATTATTTAAGCCGTCTATACATTACCTACTATGTGTTGTGGATGAAGGTCAGTGCATTTGTACAAAAACCGCTTTCAAATCCTCTCAAGACTGGTTCTCAAACACCCTAAGCTCTCTGTTAAACATTGCATCCACAGAGTTTATTATTTAATCAGCTTTCATTTATGCTATGTCCTCCTATTTCTTTAAGACATGTTGACTATTATTGTAACAAATCTACTTTTTAAAAAGTAAGCTACTAAGGAGTGCAGAGATGTCATGGCAGCTAAGAAGAACATAGCTTGCTTTTACACATAAAATAAAATCTTTTGAAAATCAGATAATTAGCATCCAGAAGAAATAGAAAAAATATGTTTTGTGATCATATACATATACATTATATTTGTAAGTAAAAAGCTGAATAAAGAGATCCAAGATGGCTGCCATGAGAGAACACTGTGTCTGAGGAGTAGAAGAGAAGAAACAACGCAGCGAGCAAGAGACTGAACTCTGGGGCCTAAAACGCCAGCATTGTGAGTGCCAGGTGAGCAGAACTCCTACAGTGAGAAAATCAAGTGGGAAAACCCTAGGGACACCCAGTTATTCCCCAGAAAAATCTCCCGGCCACCAGCAGTGCACAGCTCTGATCTGAATAAGCAGCTGTGCTGGGTGCCCACACCCGCCATTATAGACTGAATCACACAGTCTCTCGGGCAGTCTAAGGAGGAACCGGCTGCCATTTACGCTGAACTGCCCACTGCGAGCTCACACTGCTCCCAGGTTCTGCTTCAACTCGCCAGTGTGCTGCAGGCTCAGACCAATCATCTGAACCACCCCAGACTGAGTGGATTGGAGGACCGTTTTGACCAGTCAGCACACTTCAGGGGCACACACTGAACGCTTCCGCCAGCAAAATCTCAGTCAGCTTGTGACTCCGCCGGCGGGCTGAGAGGAACCCGAGTTCTGTCTCAACCCACAGCTGAGAGGATCCTGGGACCATCTTGACCAGACCGCACACTGAGGGCAAAAGTTGCACGCATCCGCCAGCAAAAACCTCAGTTCCAGTGTCTGTCCACGGGCCAGACAGAGAAGGTCTCGGGAACCATTTCAGACAGCCCAGCATACAGCAGATGCACACAAACCCAAACCCTCTGTGTGTGCCCCAAATGTCATCTCAGACCGTGGTGCACAGCCCCTGGCACAGAAGGAGGCACCAAATCTCTATTCCAGGGGAGAGCCCTTAGCAGCAAGACCAGGGCAGAGTGCACAGTCCCAAGCTGACATCTCAAACCTGGACACTCAGACTCTAGCACAGAGTG
>CM053743.1:27987215-28006186 GCA_028658305.1 Pachyuromys duprasi
CTGGGGGAGGTTGTTGATACTTGGGGAGAACAAGAGCTCCACAAAGACCAAACTGAGCCGGGCACAAGGGTCTTGTAAGAGACGGTTTCTACAATCAAGGACCATGTGTGGATGTGGACTGGAACCCCCGCACGGATGGGGCCCATGATAACTTGGTGTAGGGCTGAAGACCCTATTCAGGGAAACAGGGACTGTTTCAGTCATGATCTTGATGGCTGACTCTTGACCCTCCCCCATATAAGCCGGGGAGTGACAGACTGGCTAGATCCCAGGGGAGGACTTTGCAGCCAGCCCTGAGGAGACAGGATAAGCTGGGGTTGGATGGAAGGGAAGGAGGTCCTCCCCTGTTGGTGGACTTGGAGGGGGCGGGTAAGAAGGAGATGAGGGAGGGAGTTGGAAGGTAGGAGGGAATGGGGGAGTGGGCTACACCTGGGATTCAAAGTACCTAACCTGTGACAGAGATAAAAATAAATAAATTAAAAAAAAAAGGATATGGGCACAAAAACCCAGAAAATTTTAAACTTTATGAGGTCTGAAATAGACATATACATTTAACTCTACTTAGCACACCAGCCTGTTCTTTTTCATAGTAAGGGCCCCCACACTGCAAAGGTAGACTTAAAACCATGTATTCACAAATTACAGAGTCTTTAGTATGTAGACCATGACCAATCAACAATCGATTTTCTTTGGTTTGTTTAAAGCCATCTGATCAACTGTGCAAGGCACTAGCCAGAGCATTAACTATTATTAAGGCTCCTTCAACTTCCATGTGCAACAACAGGAGTATAGTGCAGAGTCCCTATTATTATGCAAACATAAGAAAATACTGACTTGACACATAATTATCATAACACATGAATGAATGTGAAGATCAGGTGAACTGGCCTGGAAACAAATAAATAAGTTTGCTAGAACACAAGTAAAAGTAGATCAGACAGGCTTGAAATAGGAATAAAGGGAGCATGCATTACTGCTGCAGCTTATACACTCTATAATTACTCAACATGATTTCCTTTTCATATGTGTAAATAATCAGAGAGAGAGGAGAACTGGGTGGGGGAGGCTGGCACACATCTGTAGCAGAAATCTTACTTATTATTATTATTATTATAAAAGCATTTGTGTCAAAGAAGTCCAACCTAGACTAAAAGCTCAAAGAATATGTCTCTGAAAAGCAGTGCTAAAACCTAAAACTGAAAAAGCTACACTGAAGTGGGGAAGATGAGTCACATAGCAACCTGACAATCATACTTCTATACTATAGTAAACATGATCAATATACTGTGATGCTATGTCTCCTTAATATGGCCTGCTCAATCATGCCATTAACATTGTTCAATTGTCTCTAAGCCAACACCACTTTTCTTTGCACTTTGGAACCTAAAACAGTGGTAACATTTACTTATAAATGTTTAAAATATATGTACTTTGTTTCACTCCATAAATTAGTCAAGGCTTTCAGCTCATGAACTGAATGTTTAGTTTAATCTATGTCATGGAAATAGCCAGCCCCTAAGTTAATGCAGCAGAATGACAATGAACATCATTTGAATGAAGGATCATAAGAATAAACTTAGCTCCACTTGTGATAGCACATGTTTCTTTTTGCACATTGATCAAGCAGCCTCTGAGCATCCACTCACTCATCTACACATGAAGATGAAAAAACTAACCTCCTAGATTCTGTCTAAAAATGTATATAAACACACAGAGTATCTGTCTCAACCTTTCCAGACTGTAGAGATTCAACAAACAGTAAGAAATGTAAATCCGGACTGGGTGAAACACATTACCCCAAGCAATGCTAAAACACTTCACAGCAATAAATAATCCTATCAAGACTTCAACTGGACAAAATAAAATCGAGGATCTAAGTGGTGACGTTTACCTATAATGCTAGAGCTTTGGGAAGCTGAGGCAAGTGGATG
The DNA here is from genome assembly GCA_028658305.1 of Pachyuromys duprasi. Lineage (NCBI taxonomy): Eukaryota > Metazoa > Chordata > Mammalia > Rodentia > Muridae > Pachyuromys > Pachyuromys duprasi. The sequence continues at coordinate 27,989,147 of CM053743.1, forward strand.
TTGAGTTTGAGCCCCAAAAGGATACATAATGAAATTAGTGAAATGCATCTTGAGACAAATCTTGTCTTACAAATGAAAAAGAAATCAGAAAATATAAAATGTGACTGAGGCCATAAAAATATGAAAATAAATATGAAAAAGTGATATTTTAAAGTACGGGAAACTACTTCAGTTGTCCCAGAAGAATTTGGTTTTAAATACTTATGATATTAAAGATACTAATGAAGGCATGCTATAGCTTATTTCAGGAAAAACAAAAGTCTAATGTTAAACCAGCTTGCCTCCATTTTTCATGTGAAAGCCATTTTACAGAAAAGAAAAACTATGTTCATTCTTCCTTATGATTAAATTTGTTTCCCAAGGATTGGGCCATGCCTCACATGTGACCTTAAGTACAAAGGATTTTGTACTGGATGTTCAAGGAAAGGGCAACCATGCCTTTTCTACAAAAAGTTGTTATGATCACATTGTTATGACTACTTTGCGACTGTATCTTTGTTTCAGGAGGTTGTTATGGCCAACTTGTAATGCTTCTGTTCTTCTGAAGCCCTGCCTATTTGCCCTAAAAGTCCCCAATTTGGAAACCCCCTACAACTGCTATAAAAATCCTTATTTTCCCCGATGTCCAATACTGTTCTCCTGAATTCCACCTTTGAGAAAGACAGCAAGTGTTCATGAATAAAAAGCTTGGTTTAATTAATTTGGCCATGATTTGGGTCAGTGGTCTTTCTCTTTGAATCTGTGGGAGTAACACTAGGAAAAAAAAAACACATCTGGTTGAAGCAAAATGAACTCAGCCACCATTCAGCTACTCAGATTATGAAGGTGCAGTGCACTCTCTACATGTATATGAGACTAAGTTTTCACAGCCATGAAAGCAGCATCCAAGCTAGACACAAAATTCCAATGTTCCTAAAAGCTGCCCGTCTGAAGGAATCAATCATATTAAAGTGATAACTGTATAAATGAGAGGTACACCAACATGCTTTCATGAATGGGCCAATACTGTATTCTAAGTGTTATCATTTTGAATGCACAGGATAGATCTGGATATTGTAAACATGAAATGATTTTAAATTTGAGTAATTGCAATCTTTTTATCTGTACTATAAAATGTTAAATAATCCTCTGTCATTGTTCTTCATCTGATTTCAAAATCAGAATCAAACATATTTGCAAGATATTTAAAATGACAACTATTCAAAAATGAAACCATCTAAATCCAGTTTAACTGAATCAATGTCTTTTGATATGAATCTCATAAAATTTATAGGGAACTTTGTCCTTAGATCCACCATAACTCTCACTGAATAACAACAAAGCTTTGAATCTTGAAGTTAGTTATGGCTTGTCTCTATTCTGTTTTGTCTTTGAAAAATTGCATAGCAATTTTTCATTGAAGAAAGAAGTATTAATAGGGAGATAAAATATTACAGATCTGTGTATTGCTCCCAAACCAGAGATAAGAATAAAGTGAAAATATTCACATAAAACAATATAACATATGATCGATACTACTATATTCATGTTTGGAAATATGTGGAAAAAAGAATAAAATGTTAGATGTGTTAAGTTTTTTAAACACCTTAAAGACCTCCCTTAGATCAGATAACACCCATAAAGCCTTTAGCACACAGTGGTATTATATGGTAGTAAACATTATAACTGTTTATGATAAAATTGGTTGACTTCAGTTGCTTGAAAAGATAATCATGACTTAATTTTTAAGTAAAATTAAATACCAAGTACTGAAATATTCCTAGGCAACGAATTCCTGTAAATCACACCTAACATTTGAAAACAAATAGAGCAATGTATCTGAACAGAACATAACAGTGATTGTGTAGTGAGATTCAGAAAAATTACCTCAGTGGCTGGTAAACAGACTATGTTGCACAAAGCCAAGACTAAGTGGCTTTAGTTGAGAAAACTACATTTGAAGCTGACTGAACTTGGCAAGAATAGGAAAGAATAGTGCACTAGATTTAGACAGAATGGGTTTACATCTAATTCCTTTAGCTTCTGTTTAAAATGCTGTACTTCATGGTTCCAAGACACATTCCATTAAACATAATTTAGGACAAGAATGAATTCAAATTGAAAAATTCTGCATAGTAATGACTGACTTGCACAAGCGTATTTTTCATCCCTACTCACTTCTGGCCAAAAACCACATCAATAACAAAAATCTCCATGTTTAGGAAATCAAAACTCAAATGCATGAGCACACTCACACACGTGCATTATGTGCACGTGCTAAGGTGTTTGTGCATGCATGCATGTGCACACTGTTTTCAAGCTTTTAAAATACAAATGAGTGAGAGAATATAGGTATTTGTCCACTTCACAAATATTAACACGAATACTTAAACAATGTTTATTGGATTTTATTTAATTGAAAGTGCAAGTGAACATACCATGGGACCCTTGTGGAGTTCAGAGGAGAACTTTACTGCTAGCAGGGGTTTGTTATCTTCTTATATTATGTGGAACCCAGGGATCAAACTCTTATCATATCCTCAGTCTGGGTGGCAAGTACTTTGAGCTGCTGAACAATTTGCAGGCCCCCCAAAATTCTTTACTCTCTCCAATGCCTGTGCTTTCAGGTATGCATTGGTGACGTTAATTCCCACCCACTTTTCAAGTTAACTATGCATGACAGCCTTAAACTTGTATACAATTCTTCCATAGTAAGTAACTAACTCCACTTTTTGTTTAAACGAACAGAGCTGTCAATGAAACAATTTTTCTTCTAAAGGCTGGAGCTCAATTTGAAGCACAGTTGGTGAGGGGAATTATCTTTCAGGTGACTTTCTAAACACTTTCTTTGCACTCACAGCAATGAGAAGTACATTAAATAAACAGCTGCTCAAATTTAACTTAATACAATTTTACTGAATCGAGTGAAATTACATATTACAAATATTTGACAATTTTGATAAAAAATATGTCCTGGAATTCTAAGTGTTACTTTAATTGATACAATTACTCATAATTTTCACCAGGTAATACAAAATATCAATTTAAAGAAAAATATAAAAAGCTGCATCTTGAGTCGTACTCGCTAATTAAAATGGGTGTTTCAAAATCCTGATTCTAACAGGAAAGACATGATGTACAAGGAAGGTTTCAAATCATCTCCATTAGAATAATGAGGCTTAAAATGGGGACAAAGTTAATTTTGGTAAACATCTACATTGAGAAATGAATTGCAGATTCAAACATATGAGCAGAATCAGTAGAGGGACTGGTTCATACTATGAAGTCACCTAACTGGAACAAAGAAATGGTAAAATTTAAGAAGGCAACCAGTTAGAGGTTGTACAATGGAGCTCTAAAAAGATTTTTTAAAGCGATCATCACAAAGACATTACTAAGACATGACAAGCAGTCATCTCTTGACAGAATGTCATGATTTGTGAATGAGGTTTCTAGATGGTCCAGCATCAGCAGGTAGTGACTTCCAAACCAGACAGAGGTGGCTTCTGTGAACTTGTAAAATATGGAGACAACGAAGACAATCTGAATATGAAGATGAGCTTCATAATTAATTTTTAGGAAGCTTATCCAATAGCAACAGGTAAAAGAAATTTGCAAAGGTGTTTTTAAAGTTATGAAATATATTTAACGGCTAAATGGTAAAAGAACTTAGGTATTTAACAGATAACATAGATTCAGTTTGAAAACAAAAGACATGACTACAACAACAGGATAATGCCTAAACCAGTAGCAACTAAAATGGGTTAACACTATAATGTGAGTCATAATAAGATGATTATGATGTGATCAGCAAAGAAAGATATCAAGTAGATATATTTGTATGAAGACGGTGATATCTTTGAAAGCTTTTGGTACAGTCACTGGTTGGAAAATATAAGGTTATAGATTCCTTTGTAGGACATATCTACCAAGAGGTTTAAAAATGTGTGCAAGAATACATCATTTGGATAAAGGAAAGAATGAAGAGAAATAGCACAGTGGTTTCAGTAAGAATGGCCCTCAGAGGCTCATATATTTGAATGTTTGGACACCAGGGAAAGGCACTGTTAAGGGTTGTGGCCTTGTTGGAGAAGGTTTGTCACTGGGGGTGGGAGAGAGGAGAGTTTTTGGGGTTCCCAGTGCTCAAGCCAGGCACAATGTTTTCTTCTCTTCAAGCTACCTGCAGATCTAGATGTAGAACTCTCAGGTACCTCTCTGGGACCACATGTTCTTCACACATGTCATCAAGTTTCTTGCCATGATGATCATGAACTAACCTCTGGACCAATAAGCAATCCCCAATTTAATGCTTTCCTTTATAAGTTGCCATAGTCACTGGGTCTCTTCACAGCAGTAGAACACTTTGACTAAGACAGTTAAGATCTCAGTAAGTTCAGTGTAATCCTGTCATTACTAATGCTGTGGTGGTGATGGCTATAATCATTCGTCTTTCCAATACTACCAGAAAAATGGAGGAGTTGACAGATGCATGAGAATTCACAAAGGTGAAACAACAGAAATCGCACTAAAGCAACGAGAGCACCATGGCCCGACAACATACTGGGGTTTTCATGGGTGTTTTTGATCTCAACTTTTTAAAAAGAACAACTCACCTTCGACTAATCACTTGTATAATTATTCTCAATCATTCCCATAAGCAAAAGCTGAAAGGCATCTATGCTACGGCTCTGATGTCTGAGAAGTCACTGCAGGCAACAGATGGTGATTTAAAAATAGCAGCCTTGAGTCACCTGCGATATGACGAGAGGTGCCCAATTACTTCATTCTTCTCAATAATGTCATAATTTCTGAACCGAACTGTGGAGCCAAAAGGTTCTTAATGAAGAGGCACACTGTGTAGTGAATGAGTAGAGAAGGTGCATCAATGACGGCATTAACCAAAAGTGTAATGTTTTTCCTGCATGTCAGTTGTACACCCAGATGCTCCCTGTGATGTGTCAACATGTGTGCACATGTAAAAGAAATTTAAATGGAAAGAAAGGGCTTGGTGAAAAATGAGAGAAAAAAACTTTTTTTTCCTGAAATTTCTAAGGACCATCATCTCAAAATAAAGAGAAAAGCTTTTTAAAAATTCAGCCAAGTTGATATTTATATCTGTTTCCTTAGCAATAAAAATGTCACCTCTTATTTATAAAACAATCATTCTCAAGCATCACTGGAGAGCAGATATGGAAAGAACAATAAGCTGGAAGTTGGTTCTTGTTATGAAATACTGCCTTCAAGCCACTAAGATCTAAGTCTAATGGTCTCTGCTTTAATACATCTCAGGTAGATGGACAGAAATGGTGCCTTTATTAGGAAGCTTTGATTTACAAAAATACTAAAACAGAATGGTATATTCATGAGTGCTTTTGATTTTGCTACATAATTTATTTTGTTCAGTAACTTTTTTCCAGAGATTTGGCCTCTACACATCAGTACGAGTAACATACAATTTTTATATTTCATATTATGTGTCATATGTAGCATTATTTTCCCAAATGTACATATTCTTTCAATTGCTAATATATTAATTAATTCATTCACATGATATTTTCCCTTGCAAAGTCTGGCATGTGAGGACACAGTCAAAGACAAGAAAGTTAGCTATAGACTGTAGACTCTGTAACATAAGGAATAGAGTGTTGCATATAAGAATTTGAAGAAGTTTAAAAAACAAACGACTGATGCTGATGAGTTTTTCCAGTAGTTAAGAAAACAAACTGGGGGCTAGAGAGATGGATCAGGAGTTAAGGACACGGGCTGCACTTCCAAAGGTCCTGAGTTCAATTCCTGGCAACCAAACAGTGGCTCATAACCATCTATAATGATATATGGTGCTTTCTTCTGGAGTGTAGGCATACATGCAGGCAGAATACCATATACATAACCAATAAATAAATAAAAAAGAAAAACAAAGTGAATATTCCTAAGGGGTCATCTATAAAAGAATCCTTTTAATAATGCCAACAATTACCTTTGATTTGAGTTTAAAATGTGGACATGTTTGTCCTTAGAATTTGGAGAACTGTGTCATTAATGCCTGAACAAGAGTGAGCTCTGATTTGCATACTGAAGAGAAACAGTGTAATAAGAGGGGGAGAGGGAGAAACGAGCATTAGTTTAGCATGACACACGGTTTGCTCCAGGTGGTGTAAATATAGGACAGGCTTGTACAAAAGAGTTTTCTTCAGAATCTCACCCCTAAGTGTTCATTTGTATATTTCATGCAAATGAAAGCGCTTCAGTATCTTTGTAGACAAATATCAATGCAAAAGCAACATTTTTGTAACGAAGATTTTGAGACCAGTATGTATGTAAGAAGAATGGAACATGAAAGAAAATTTCCTAAGTTAGAAAGTTACATCAATGACAACTCACACAGCAGTAACAGTAAGAATATGTACACAGAACTGTTAGGATCATGTAGATAAGACATTGTGGGTAATTAATGGAACAGGTAGAGAAAACTGAGTTATCAACTTTACCATCTAACCCAATAATCCAATGCAGTATCTCTCTGTCTTACTTCAAGCAACATGCAGGTCAATGACAGGTTGATACTGAATGGGCTCAGATACCACAAAATGCACAGAGTATTTTCAGACTTTAGTAAATCCCCTGAAACTGTTTTTCAAAGTATTCATCGAATGAGGGAGAACATTCAATATTTTTTAGACAATTTTGATTTTGTTTTATTTAAGACTAGTTACTCAAAAGTAACCCATGCTTGCAATGAACATGCTGTGGTAGCCAGATCACCTTGAATTCTCCATCTTCATCCTTCCTTATTCACATGCATGAGCCACCACATTTAGGTTTCACTTTTTAAATCTCTAATTAAAATTCAATTTAGACTAACAGCGCCCTATTGGTTTTGGTGAAGTTGAGTAGTGCTCACAGAAAACAGGATTCTTCTAAATTCACATACAGCAATATTTAAAAAAAAAGAAAAGAAAAAATGGTACATGCACATAACGTAAAAATTAGCAGGTTTTAGTTAGAAATATATGCATATACATATATATTGCATATACACATGCAGGTAACAACAAGTAATGAGGAACAGGACAAGAAAGCAAGCAAGGAGGATCATGTGGGAGCATTTAGAGGTAGAAGAGGAAAGGGGGAAATGATGTAATCATAGTAAAATCTCAAAAAGTAGAATAAGAAATATAATATTTTAAGGGTAGAGAAAAAATGGTTCAGTGGCTAGAAGTGTTTCCAGCTATTGTAAATTACCAAGTATTGATATCATCATCTGAGCCTGGTCATTCACTGACACTTGTAATTCTAGTTTCTAGGGATCAGAAGCCCTCTTCCTGCCTACATGGGTACAAACGCTCGCGCGTGTGCGCATGCACACACACACACACACACACACACACAAATGGCATACAGTCACAGAGAGTCACACATACATATAAATAAAAGTAAAAATATCTTTAAAATAAAACAAATAATGTACAAGAAAGAACTGAGAATAAAATTTCATACATTATTACCCAAAGATAATGAATGAATAAGAATGGGTGTATATAGTAGTTATGTGAAAGCTGAGAAACTCACATGGAAAAAGACAGTGCTTTTAACAGAAACCCATAGCTTTGTCTGAATTGATAAGTAGATTTTTAAATGTGCAAGTATTAATTTTAAGAAGCTTATGAAATAGCTTTTACTCACAATTTTCTAAACAATGAATTCTAACATAGCAACAATACATTTCTAGACTTATAGACCTCATTTTATTACCATATGAGAAATAAATTAGTAAAATGTTAACATTGCATATGACATAGATTCTTAACACTACAAGTCAGCTCTAAGAAGTTCTAGCTGCATAGGGCAAGTATTTGTATTTAAATGGTTGGGTTGCACAAATGTGTAAGTGAATATCTAGAGGTAAATGAGATAGACCCAATGAAGCTGAAATTCCCTTTAAAAGCAAGTTTGAATGTGGCAGAATAACTAAGGAACTCTGTTGAACTGGGAAGATTTAAGAAGGAAAGTAATGAGTTCACCTTTGGGATGATTACACTGGCTGTTTTGTGCAGAACTGAATGCACTGTCAAGGGATGTGAGAAGAGGAAAATGCCAGACAAGAAGCAAATGCAATGGTCCAAGTAATGTTTAACACTTGTGAGCATGTATTTAAAAGAGTATGAGAAGTTATTGCATGTAAGGAATATTTTTAAAATGTGAGATAAAATATGGGAAATATATTGAAGAGAAATTGACTTGCTCAGTCTGTAGACAGAAACTTACAGCAAATTTTCCATCTCCACACTGATAATAGGAACACAGGCATTTATAGGAAATAAACTGTTGGGGAAACTTTGAGACATTCAAAGTGAACCCATAAATACCTGGTGGGTGGTAAAACTGAAGCAAACGATTAAAATGAAACCATTACTTTCTACTGGCTAAATGTGCTTTTATATTATTATTATTATTATTATTATTATTATTATTTATAGTCATGTTCATGAACTCCTTCGAAAGCAATGATAAATTCTTCTATCATGTACAATAGTGAAATGAATGATAGTGGCAAAGAATCATTGTTAATTTTAGAAGCTATTTTTTCCCAAAAAGCAACAGTTCTATTTGCACAAAATATATTGAATTTGAATAGTTGTATCACATGAAAGCTAGCAGCTAGCAAAAATATCATAATTTTATATGACAGTATATGTTATTAATAGGGTGGTTTCTACAGACACAGTAGAGCAAGATTATTCCAGCATTCAAAAATGTCTATTACCTTGATTTTACTTTAATATTATCTTCCAAAGATGAAATTATAAACTTCATATTCTGCAAATCAACATCTAAAATCCTCCTCTCATAGAACTTGAGGGATATTTTTACATTTTACTATCCATGCTGTCATATGAATCAATTTTGTTTTATAAATATAGGCTAAAGCACGTGCAAGCCTGTTTTTGTTACAAAATGAAAGTGATGACACTTTTTCTTCAAATGCACAAACCTTATTTTTTACGTGTCTTTCCAGTTAAACCAATATGAGTATGCTTTAAAATTATCTCTCATCAAAAACTCAAAAATATTAATAACTCCCAATTTCTGAAGAACTTGGGTTAATTTTGAACTTTTTGAAGGATAAAAAGCAAAGATCTACTAAATACAGTTGCTAAAAGACTTCTGCTTGATTCAAAATTATTAACTCTCAAAACTGAGAAGAGTTTTAAAATAGCCTGATTCATGGCACTCATTAGTCATGCACTAGTAATAACAGAGGAAGACACTGATATTACGCTGTTAAATGGACAGAGTTTTAAACCAACTCCTAATGGCTTATCATTATACCCATAGATCAATGCATCTTTCAACCCTCATCTGAGAAGGTTCTATTTGCAGAAGATGGTTATTAACACAATGACCTACAACTGGCCAAGGTGCAGAGACTAGGAGACTGCAAAATATTCATCCTTAAATGGAAGACATCTCGTCCCCCACCCCTCTTCTCCCAAAGTTCAGAGATCACTGTAGATAAAGGTGTAGAAAGAATGCAAGAAACAGACACAATGGATGACTACAGAGCATCTTCTAGACACAGGGGAGAGCTGCACATATGAAGTCACAACATGGGAAGAGTTGAGAGTTGGAGCAAATACTGTCAAAAAAGTTTCAAAGAACTAAGAAAATTTTAATAAATAAAAATAGAAATGGAAACCATTTGCTATGCATTTATTACCTATTCTTTAAACTAAAGACTAAAGACAATGATTTCACATCCATCATTTAAACACATAGGATTTCATAGCCAAGTACCACACATTTTGATTTAAATTTGTAAATATACATGGCATTTGCCATACCACCTGTACAGGAGCCAGTGTGTCAACATACACTAGAGTATCAAAGTTCTAGGGAAACTGAATGGAAAGGTCATTAGAATTCCCATTAACAAGGACAATGCATGGAGAGAGCATAACACCCCTATTCCGGTGTAGCCCATGGCAGCTCAATCTGCAGGTGGGGCCCCTAGCAAGGGAAGCAGGGTCTTTCCTTGACATGAGCTCAGTGGAAGGCTCTCTGATCACCTCCCCCTTGGGGGAAGGCAGCCTTGCCAGGCCACAGAGGAAGACAATGCACCCAGTCCTGATGAGACCTGATAGGCTAGGATCAGATAGAAGGGGAGGAAGACTTCCCCTATCAGTGGACTAGGGGAGGGTCATAGGGGAAGAAGAGGGAGAGAGGGTGGGATTGGGAGGAGATGAGGTAGGGGGCCACAGCTGGGATACAAACTGAATAAATTGTAATAAATGATAATAAGAACAAAGAATTCACATTAAATAAAATCAAACTCAAGGAACACGGATCTTGCTGACTTCCTCTGAGGTGATTGCAAACTTCCCTGTCAGAACACAAGAGACCAACGATGAGGAAACCATACCGTCCAGGGGGTCTAATCAATCCATTGATTCAAGGCACATCTATTACCTACTGTGATTCAAGCACTGTTACTTGAACTTGAAAAAAAAACCACAATAACACAGGTCAAATTTGTGCCCAGAACAGGCACACATTCTGTATAAATAAACAGAATCAGATAATCAAATGCCTGACATTATGTGGAAGGCAGAAATTTAACAAAGGTGGAGTCACTTGGAATATGTTAGAGGATACAATTATCAGAAGCTGATGAAGGATTGCTAAAGACCAATGGTTACTAACAGTTGAAAAACATTTCTAAAGTCCCTGAAAAGAAGAAAGCAGCATTTACAGATGTGAAGGGAAACGGAAAAATAAAGACTTGCAGGGTAGGCAGTCAGAAAGAGTTATAAAATTATTTTTAAATACTGATGAATTTAAAATGAAAAATTTTAAATATGAGTTATAAGATTGAGATATTAGGAAGATTTATTTTTCTGAGGCTCCTATGAAATAACTACATTAATATAAATTTTGGGTCTGCAAAATAGAGTTGAATTTTGTAAAACATCAGAATAAGAGGTCAAGTATAATAAAAACCTCAAACTAGAAGGATACATCTTGAAGAACTTCAACACTCAGGGGTCAAGTGAAGAAAGAAAAGTAAGGATAGCTTATAAAACTGGGGAAAAAAGAACCTATGCACTTTATTAAAAGGATTCAGAAGCCTATCACATTTTTCAATATAAATATTAAAGCTTAATGTTGAGAGTTGGCTTGATATATGAAAAAAGTCTTCACCATGCTGTGGCTAAAAGAGGAAAATATTGTAATGAGCTCCTTGGCACATTGATTTAAGATTAAGAGAAAAACTCAGCTTTTAGTAAGTTGGGTTCTCTCTTGATTTAAGATGTTCAAGCCTGGGCTGGGTTGTAGTTTGGTTGGAGAGTTTGCATCTAGCATATGTGAGGCTCTGAGTCAATCCCTTTGCACAATGACGGAAAAATAAAAGGCATGAAGGCATGGATGATGGAAGATAGGAAGTTGGGAGCAAGGAAGGATGGGAGGAAAAGAAGTTACTTTATTAGATTTTTGTTGCATGGTGGGTATAGAGGGGGCAGGCTAATAACTGATGAGTGTGGAAGAGGCAACTCACAGGCGAATAATCATAATTATTCTAACATAATAATTTGACTTAAAAGTTCCAACACTTTTGTCTTATAATTATTAGCAACAAAACTTTATGACATCTACAGAATCATAAAATGACAATATAATTACAATAATATCAAGAACTAAGTCAGTTTCAGGTAATTGGTTTCACACGAGTTAAGAAAATGTCAGTTGCATACACAAAGCAAGCAATTCTGCAAAAGCTAGCAGAAATACCACTGGCCTCCATTTGTTACTAATGAACAGAGTGGATATTTTTTCTCTGTTAGAAAGCTTGGGAACAGAAGATATGTCCACCCAAGCATCACCACAAAGCTATAAAATGCCTGCCCTTATCCCCTTTCATTCCTGAGTAAACTAAAACAATGAGATCCATTAATTTATCCAAGGTCACTTACAAAGGCATACTTTTATTACTGTTATCACATGTCTTATATTGGATTAAATTATTGAAGAAAAGTATTAAAGGACTGTATGAGGCAAACATATACTGAGCTTTTGCCAATATGAGATTCTTTTCTGAAAGGGACCTAATGTTAAATTTCAAACACTGTTTTCGTTCTATTCCAAACATGTATGACAGTGCTGTGACACAAAAGAAATTTGGTTGCTTCTAATTCATTCCGCTGTCCTGTAGGCTTTTCTCTGTTTTCCATTTTTATACACTGACTAAATTTTATTATGAACGTTTTTTTTTAGAAGAGGCCCTCTCAGTACATCCTTTGGAGATGGTAGCAAACGAGTTTAGTTACCAGAGACAGAGCTGTCTCAAAAGAGGAGCTGTCTTCTATCTCTGGCGGTCATCTACCATGGCAGGTTCAGCCTGAGGAAGACAACAGCTTTCCCTGACACAGAAAGACATCTGCTGTCCAACCAGGGCAGTCACAGGATGACAGCTGCCTCTGCCAGATGGCCCTCGCATCCATTGGTCTTGTTTTATAGAGGGATTGTTTACACACCTTCAAGATTGCGTTTCATGGTCAGTGTAGTTTACCTTGGGTTGCTCTCTAGGACAGGCTGCTTCAACTCAAATGTCAGAATCTGTACTCAGAGAGTGTAATCTCCAACCTGATTTTTTTTCTCTCTCTCTCCTTTTTTTTTGGCCTCAAGTAATGATAGCAAGAGTTACAAAGAAAATTAACTGAGAGTCAATGGGACCAAAGGTGTATTTTATATGACTCTAGCTCATAGTTTGAGGAAAAGGCCAAATATATGTGAACAGAATGAGAATCACTAACCAATGCCCATTTGAACTCAAAGACACTGACTAAGTGTCTACTACTTAGGGATAATTACTCTTTCAATTGTCACCTTGAGGCTTTCCTGATAAAATGCTTTCACTAGATTATCCTATATTCCATACCAAAGAAATCAAATTATATTCTGATAATAGAAGATTAGATATACACGAAATTGAAAAGGAAAAAAAAATCAGCATTCCACATAGTTAGTTGGTGGGGAGTCAATTACTTGACTTCATATTGTCTAAGAAGCAAAAGGGAACATTCCATTTGTAAGAGATGAGGTAAGAAACAAATTAGACACAGTATAGTTTATCAAACCTTATTTGTATTTGTATCTCAGTTTTATCGATTCTGGGTTTTAAGTACAAGCAATATTGAAATGTACATTTCAGTAGGAATAAAATATCTTGGCTAAAGAAAAATGAGAAATAAAAATAAATTTTCATTTGAATTCAATATTGCTAAAGCAAGTTGCATGTACACATTCTTATTTTTACTTCAAAGGTTGTACTCTAAATTGAAATGTCATTGATATACTTTTATAAATCAGAACTGATAGTTCATGTATATTTTATTCTCTATACCAATCCTTTTAGGACATAATTAAATGCAAACAAACAGAAAAGAGCTAACTGGAATCAGTGTGTCCTTCTGAAAGACATATCCGTCATACCTGCAAAGCCATCTCATCAGCTAGGCTGCTGCACTCCTGCTCATAAATTTGACAAGGCTGGTTGATTCCCTTCCAAGCCCATTTACATTTAGAAATATGTAGCCGTAGTAGATATTTTCCCATTAATTTATAAAGTGCTTCAGGTATGATGAAAGGCAAAATGACTGGTGTATTTCCAGAGCACAGGTTACTATCTTTGATTATCTATGTATCTCATTATTGGTGCAGAGGGTTTGAATATTAACTGAAATCTAGGACAAATCTTGCCGTGTTTCAGAAGAAAAAAATATTTGGTTAGGATAGTGCAAAGCTGTCCATGGTATCATCTTTCATTAGGGCCACTTAGGCCAATATATGGATAAAATGATTCATCCCTTCAACTCTACAAGCCATTATTCCTAATTAAAAACTACCCCATAAATACCCATTTTATTATGGCATCTGTGTGGTAAATAAATTCAGGCTATCTGTAAAACACTCACTAAGGATATTACCTTAAAAAATTACTTCATTTTCAAGTGTATCTTCCTAATTAAAATGACTATTTTGAATCCATATTTCTGAGCTGCAATTTATAATACCTTCACAGTCTCTGAATATCCAATATTTAAGTAAGATGAAGTCTTAAATATGAAAATCATGCTGCCTACTAGATAGGAAAAATAATCATTTACTGGCCTTTCACAAACTCAAAGCTATAGCAACAAGGTTAAAATAAAATTAAATACTATCTCCTTTCAATCAGTATGTGCATTCCCATGGATATAGATAATTATAAAACTACATATTCACATAAATCTCAATGCTGTTTTAGACAGCAAAGTGCCTCTTTTCCCCCACATGTGGTTGATTCTTTTTCCCATTCACTTCTTCACCTTACTTTTTGCCCACTTACTTTTTTTTTCAGGAGGAAAACACAGTGTGATGGAAAGAAAGCAGGTTTTTTTGTTTGTTTGTTTGTTTGTTTTTAGATTCAGGTACGAATCTTTCTCATAATTTAATAGGTAGCAGGGGAAATAGTTTATTTCATAAAGTTGTCAATGTCTTTAATGTCTTAATCTGGAATGGTTCTTGTTACCTAACAATACTGTGATTGTGACCCGCACTAATAAAAATGCTAAGCAGACTTTGACAGTATCCTCTAAAGGGAAAAGTAAATACATGCTTACAGATCAAGTTAAACCTAGAACTTCCAATACCTAGAAAGAGCTATAATTCAAATAGATTATTTCACTAAAAAATATTTCCTTTCATTACACCAGAGATATGTGGAGTTTGGGATGTGTGTATCTATATATGTTACATGAAACATGAGAAAAATTTGGACTACAGTATGCATTTCTCTCTTTCTGTATGTATGTGTGTCTGGGGGGAGAGAGGGTCAGAGTAGACAGAGACAAAGAGAGACAAAAACAGATAGAAGAGACAGAGAGAGGATAGAAAAATGATAAAATAGACAGATATACAGACAAATGTCAAATGTACTGGGTAAACATTTTACAAGGACAAATTCACTGGATTCTATCAGTACATACAAGTAGGCACTATTACCATTCCAGTTTTGCAGATAAAGAAATTGGAGCAATAAGGCATAGCAAAATTTGCCTGATTGCATAGCTGTTAGGTAGAGGCGACTTACCATGCTCCAAGTCTACTCCCACCCTGTATAAAAATGTACTGACTTAAATATTTATACATAAAGTAAATTTCTGACACTAAGATTTCTGATATAAAATAAGTAATACTTAAAACTGAAGATTGATTTTTATTATTAAAATTTAGTTCTATACTACCTACAGTGGCATCCTCCTTATCTTCCAGGTTGCTTCTTTCTTCCTCACTAGTACTAACCAGTTTTATCCTCCTTTCCCTTCTCGTCATCTTCTGCTTCTTGAGCACAGCTGTTCACCGAAGCTCTTAATATGCTCTTATCCTGTATTCCTTCCACAGCTGATGGTGACCATACAAGTATGGCACTCAACTGTTTTCAGCGCATTTGATCTTTTAATGTTATAAACTTTATTGTTTAAAAATAAGAAAGTAAATAAAAATCTCGTATTCACAAGATAGAAATTAAATTCACAAGACAGAAAACATTCACAAGACAGAAATTAGCCTGAAGTTTGAATTCTTCAAAAGGATTCGCACAATTACTTGTGTATAACACAACGTGGACTTTCAGAGGTCTCCTAGAACTGAGAGCTTTACAGCAATTTCTTTTGCCTACAGACTGAAACTTTTACTCTTCCTGTGATTTCAACCTATTTCAATAACACAAGGCTTGAAACGGCCACTGCCTCGTCACTGTCACACTAATGAATGCAGTCTTCTATGACGTATAAAAGCTCATGTTTTCTTGTTAGTACATGATTCCCCGAGTGCAGTTTCTCACTGCTCCTTCCCACCATTAGGATCTTAGTAATGTCTTAATTTACTCAAAAGATTGATATTTTCTGATTTCAAGATTCAGGGAGTTGAACCTCAATTCCATATTCTTGGAATTATCTCTTGCTGCAGTAAAAACATTATATAAATCAACTAAATACAACTGTGAATTTTGCATCTTTGGAATTTTAATCTCAAAAGAAGACCCACTTCATAATCGAAAATCTTAAGCATGCTTCTTTTCTCTAGGGAACTGATGTCAAAATTGACAAAACAAAAAAATGGGTATCAGCTATACTTCTGAATAAATTTAAGAATAGAAATTATTTTCATCACCCCTTATGTCTATAAAAATCTCACTGTGAAAATTGCTTTTTTATTGCATAAGCTTAAAATCCTTTATTTTTCAAACTAATACAGCAAATTACAAGTTATGTATAGTCTTAAAATATATTTTATATTTTTGTACATTTCTGGAAAAAACTCTATTAGCATCACAGACCTATCTGAATGTTTACAGAAAAGGTATTTTGGAACATTTTATCTTTTTATTAAGTATGCAGAAAAATATCTTGGCAACCTTAAATAATATAACAAAGAATGAAATGAGATACATGTTGATATCCATTTTGCCCCATCTATGTGATTGTATAAACATGATATGTTTGTAATAAAATACCACTACATATAACAGATATACAAACATAAAGTCAGCATGTTTGGCGTTTATCATGGATAAAAATATGTATTGAGAAATGTTTTAATGAACTCATTAGAAAAGGCAAGTAGCTAATTGTGTTAACAAAGATATTCTAGTTGGTTATATTTCTACATATACTGAGGTTAATTCCTACATCAAAAACATTATGTACTCATTTGAATTCTTAGGCTCTACAGTTAATTGTCAGTACTATGCACCAAAAGCACAGGTTGCAGCCCATTTCAGACATGGAAAAACAGGGACAGACAAAACAGTAGCTGCTTTGTTGATGCCTTTGACTGAATAGAGTTGAGTTAGTAAATCCTGTGTATAACAATTATTATGCTCAACTTCCTTAGCCATCAGAGAGATGCAAATCAAAACGACTCTGAGATTTCACCTTACACCCTCCAGAATAGCTAAGATCAAAACCTCTAGTGACAACGCATGTTGGAGAGGCTGTGGAGAAAGAGGAACCCTCCTCCATT
>CM053743.1:28006686-28037250 GCA_028658305.1 Pachyuromys duprasi
CCTGAGGAGACAGGATAAGTTGGGGTTGGATGGAAGGGAAGGAGGTCCTCCCCTGTTGGTGGACTTGGAGGGGGCGGGGAAGAGGGGAAGAGGGAGATGAGGGAGGGAGTGGGAGGGTAGGAGGGAATGGGGGAAGGGGCTACGCGTGGGATTCAAAGTACCTAACCTGTGATTGAGATAAAAAATTTAAAAAAAACAATTATTATGATTGAAATCATTAGAAATGAAAAGATTCATAGTTGATATAAATTAGTAGGGTACTCAAAGATTGAAAGAGTGTTTTAAAGATCAAATAAGTATTAGAATAAATGAATGATCTCTGACAAATTGCCATGATTATATATAAATGCTATTGAGTTTATGAATGTTAAACTCATATACCCATAGTAAATAGCTACAAAAGATTTGTATTATTATGCTGTTTTCACTCACAAGAACTTACTAGGCTTATAGGACTAGTCCCCATTTGACTTCTAGCCATTACTTATCTGAAAACATTGGCATTTTTGTTGTTGTTGTTGAATATATTGCTCATATGCGAATCATGATGTATTTAAAATGCAGAATTAAGAAATATTTTCGTTTATTTTCCAGGGATAAATGTCAGAAAAACAAACAATGAGTCAGGAACAAGAAGTATGTTTGAAACATGACAGTAAGTTACAATTTATTTTTGGTGCTTGATGCGATGCCTCTTGCTATTTACATGCATCTCATTGATCCTAGCAGAAACTGTGTGAATTTGCTTGCAAGATGCCATTTGCCAGTTTCAAAAAACTGATAACAGACACATTTTTTACCGAGTCTTCTGTAGTAATTGTAAAACAGAGCTAAAATTTAAATATAGGTCTTTCAATACCACTTTGAAATAAGTAGAAAGGGATTAGTCATATGGCATGTAAACATATGCAGGGTAGATGACAGAGAAGAAAGATTTAGGGACTGCGGAGATGGTTCATTGTCTAACAGTGACTGCTATGCAAACATAGCAGTGAGGATGTGAGTTTGCATCTCCAGAACTTAATTTTAAAAACGGACATGACTTTGCTGCCTTTAGCTCCAGCTCATGGAGCAGAATCAGGCTTATCTTGCAAGGTTGCTGGCCTGACAGCCTAGCCAAAACAATGGACTTCTCCTTAAGTGAGAGACCTAAGTCTTGTC
Source organism: Pachyuromys duprasi (assembly GCA_028658305.1). Taxonomy (NCBI): domain Eukaryota; kingdom Metazoa; phylum Chordata; class Mammalia; order Rodentia; family Muridae; genus Pachyuromys; species Pachyuromys duprasi. The sequence continues at coordinate 28,007,848 of CM053743.1, forward strand.
AAGCTCTGCCTCTGCAAGTGTAACCACTGTGCTTGCACACAGATCTCCAAAAACATATTCTCCACACACACTGCACAAGCACATACACAAATAGTTTACAATCACATTTAAGGTTATTTTAAAAATAGACCACTGAAAATAACTACATATACTTTAAAATCTGGGGATAAAAACCAAAAAAGAGCCATAATGTTGCAAAAGAAATCTACCGAAAACATGGTGCATGAAATTTTGTTTATTATGTAACTTATTGCTTTACAAGCTATGAGTCTGAGAACAATAGTATAATGCCACTGAAGCCATAGAACACTCTAAATCAGGTTCTACTAAAATTTGTGGCTTAGAATATCTATTGTGTCTGAAACAGAAGCATCTGAAAAATTACTTATTCTTTTTCCTACAAGTTTTTCGGTTGTCACCTATATATGCAAATGTGCCTTTAGCCTCCTTCTCAGAAAACAGTGTTAGGAACTCATCCACATTATTCCCATTAACACAGCCTAGGGAAATGAGCAAAACAATGATTGGGCCTCATCGTTTGACCAGGACGTAGTTTTTCTATCCATTTATTCTTGAATACAGTGTCATTTTCTTTTGCAGAACTGACCAGTCTAAGGCCCTGTTGTGCAAGCAAATATCTGTCTTTCCATACACATGTGTAGGTAAGAGCTTGTGTGTGTGTGTGTGTTTGTGTGGTGTGTGTGTGTGTGTGTGTGTGTGTGCTACCAGACAATACAATATGGGACCAGGCTCAAATTTCTAAGAAAAATCCACAGTTCATTTAGTAACACTTTGAATACAAAAGCCCATTAGATATTCAGGGCTTAAAATATGCTCAATTTCAGTAAAATATGCTTAATTTCAGAATATCAGGTGACTGACACAGCAAACTGGTGATTGCCCAATACCCACTTTCTATTTCTCCCTTATGAACAAAACTCCAATTCTCTTGCAAGCAGTTCAGTTCTCACCTCAATGAGAAATTGCATTTCTATTCTTTCAGTGAAGGAGAACATTTGACATTTGGTCAAATGAAATAGAAGAGAAGTTTATGAGAACAATGATTTGGAAAACCTATGGGATGAACAGCAGTCAACGACTAAAGCATTTCTTGGTCTCCCTAATACTGAAGCCACCATCTCAAGCATGAAAACAAAGGTCTCACAGGTGGACAAAAACCAGGATCAATGAGAGGGGATTTTTTTAAATTCATCTTTAAGCAAGTTAGAAAAACATTCACTGTCACATGAACTACCTACCTAAAATTGATCATTGATGCTATTACTAACATGAAACCAACCCAATCCCACTAAACCTACTGCTTCTTTAGTATTTTTTCTCTAATTGATTTGTTGGTGTAGAGGGCTGAAAATTTAGTCTAAAGCCTCAAACGTGCTAGGCAACAGTTCAACCTGTGAACTATATCAGATATCTAAACCATTATTTTTCATGAGATTCCTCTCAAAAATATCTCTCACTCCAACATCAAATCCCAGGTGTCTCTCAAAAGTGGGTTCAATTTCACACAAGATGAGATCCGTGATCATACCTACATTTGAATTATCTAATGTAAAAATTGGGAGATCAGCTTAATCTGGTTTAAAATATCTATTAATACTTTATTTAACATTAGGTGCAAAACATGCATTTGCCTTTTATTTATTTATTTTTTCTGACTTCAGATCTAATGGGAGCAACTGCTTCAAGTTCCTGGTGCATTGGCTTCCCACTGTCATGGAGAGCAACTTGAACTTGTGAGTGTCTACCATTCTCAAGAATATCTGGTATCAGAAGCTCATGAAGAAAGGGAAAAATGCCTCCCAGTGTTCCCACTTCAAGGACATTTTCCTGGTCTTGTTGAATGAGTTGACATTAACACAGTGCTGTTATTACTTTAGAGAACATGTTGATTCTCTACACATGCTTATCTGGGATGTCACTATTAACAAAAGAAAGGGTTTTTTGTTTGTTTGTTTGTTTGTTTTGGTTTTTGTTTTGTTGTTTTGTTTGATTTTTTCAAGGGGCTGCCTGGGGCAAGCCAACATAGCAGTCCACTTAATCCTCTTCTAAAACAGAAGACACTTTGATAGAGAGGTACTTAAACTCCCAGACTCATTAAGTGATAGGGTTTGGCCTCTGTCCACGAGTGCATCTGAAATGTCAGTGACTGGTAGCAAAGAGATGTCACTTGTTCTGATTATGACTACCTATCAAAGTGAGAAATGCATGAATTTAAATTTAGGTGGCAGTACCTGATAGGATATTTCACAACTATTCAAAAGAATCAATAACTCTAGAAATGCAGGAAAACATTTCATGCCATAACACAAAAATGAAGAGTAGAGTAGGCTGAAAATTGTTAAGGAAGATGTGCTTCAAATGTAGGAAATATGGATTTATATGAACTTGGAAAATAAAGTTAAAACACTGGTCTCAGGAGAAGATGTAGACCAATTTCAGTGTCTATAAATTCTTTTTAGGAAAGGGACATGGCTCAGCAGGTAAAGGCTAATGCCACTAAGACTGATAACCTGAGTTTATTTCCTGGGACCTTCAATAGCAGAAGGAAAGATCCAGCTTCCACAGTTGTCCTCTGACCTCCACATGCATGCTTGGCAAACAGACACCCATATATCTAAACTAATGTACACAAAATAAACAAAAAGCAAGTATCAAAAATTTAAGAAGGCTTATTTAAGTTTTCTCAAAAATACCACACATACACACACACATCATAGTAGGCACACACACAAAATCACACCATTACCAGGGGAATTTTTTTTCCCAAACCAGTGTAATTGATTGTAAAATAGAAATGAGTAATTATCATGCCTGTATCAGTCCCTACTTAGTTTACCTCTTAAGTGGCAATCAACTATTCAGGCAAAATGACTTTTCTGAATTTATTTCCTTATGTGCTAATCCAATTAAGTGCCCAGGTACCATTTTCCCTTCCTTTATCATATATTGAATGGAAATAAATAACATCGCTTATTGTGAACTGTTTTGTTATTACTATATCTTAATTTAAAAGAAAGAAGTCATTGCTTTTCTGTACCAGTGCAGGCATTCACAGTTATTGAGAGTCCATGATTGCAATGGCTATGAACTATTTAGAACATGACATTTCACAGCCCTATTTCCTATATTCCCATTCTTACCTTCTCCCCACTCTCTCTCCAGCAATGTTCCCTGAGCCTTTACAGAGGTCAGGGTAAAGGCCTGGTTGAGCACAAAACAATCACTTATTCTCAACACCTTGTTTGGCTACTAAGCTCAGCCCTCCCCACACTTCATCAGACAGAGGTTTCTTTGATTAAGGATGATTCAGCTGGAGACACATGTAGTTAGAAGTGTTTTGACACTATGCCAGGTTAGTTAAAGAACAGAATGCACTTAGGGCCTGTGACCTCTCCTGCCATTGGTTTTTGTCATAGGGTCATAATGCCGGGTATCATTGCCCCCTATGGAATAGGAACATCAACACCCAAGCTTGGACGGAAGAAGGCTAAAGAGACCCTGCTCCTCGCTATTTCCCACTGATAGGCTCTGAGTGAAGAGGAGTCATTACCTTTCGTTGTGTACCTACAGTGGATCCAACTATACACCAATAGACAGTCCCAAAGCAATGGTTATAGAGATGTCTTTGGTTAAACTGAAGGAATCTCAAAACAAAACCAAATGTCATAAATCTAAAAAAGGGATAGGTAAGGAGAAGAAGTTGGTAGGGGTGAGAGGTTGGCATACGAATAGGGGAGAAGGATAACTAGATTGCCTTGTATACATGTTTGATATTATGGAAGAAGTTAAAATGTAATTTTAATTACCTCTTACAATAATTTTGGAAGTTAAAGTTTTTAGTTGGTATAAAAATAGTAAAACTGAGGTTTAGATTTTACTCAAAACCTAGTTCATATAAAAATAAACTAGACAACAATAAATTGATTATAGTCACTTATGGAATTTCATCCTAGAAATAAGCACATGGGAAATGACTGGGAACAGTTATTATTATAGTGTTTTAGTTTTCTGAAGATAGTATTATCTTCGGATAATACTATAGTAGCCTAAACTCCTTAACCATAAATGATTGAAGAAAATGTGATGAATGATGGATGGGAAAGATGACCAGAAAACTCTATATGGCTTCAGCGAAGAGTAGTCCAGAGAGCACAGCAGCACCACACTTGGAAAGCAGCCCTCATGTAGAAAAACTTACGCATGTTCCTAATCTACTGAGTGACACAACGGTCTGAAGAAATATGTTACACTTGAAAATTACTTCAGGTAACAGTAGATGACTCCATACTTAAGATCACAGTTTGCTCTTCCAGAGGACTAGGGTTCAATTCCTGGCATGCATATGGAAGGTGAAAACCATGGGTAACTCTAGTTCCCCAGCATCCAACACCCTCTTCCTCCACATGCGTTAAGCACACTGAATGCACATACTCTATGTACCTAAAATTAATTACATCTTTTAAAATAATTACTTAAATATTTTATTCATGAAATTGAGAAGGAAGAAAAAGTAAAAGGAAAGGAAGAGACAGAAAATAAGAACAAAAACAATGTAAAAGGAAATGGTAAACAGGTAAAAGTTTGGATATGACTTAGAAGTTAAGTTTATTATTTTTGAGACAATGTTTCTTGAAGACCAGACTGGCTTAGAATTTATGATGTGCTGAGGGTGGCCTTTGATGGCTGAATCTCCTGTGGCCACCTCTCATGCGCTGGGATCACAGGCAGGCACACTCCTGCCAAGCTACACTCATTGTCTTTTTTTTGTTTTTCAAGACATTCATTCACTGTGTAGCTCTGGCTGTTCTGGAACTCACTCTGTAGAGCAGACTGGCCTCAGACTTAGATATCTGCCCGTCTCTGCCTCTGAAGTGCTGGGATTAGAGGCATGCACCATTAGTGCCCAGCATATCATTACCTTTTAAAGACGATATTTCAACCTTAGGCAAACAATTATATTGATTTTAACATTGGTGTTACTTTTCTGTAGTACTATTTTATATTAGCAATTTTCATTATTTTCCTTGTTAACATTCAGTGAGACTAAATTTAATTTCCTCTCTTATCACCTCAATATTTTTATGAAAAAATCTGAAACAGGTCTCTAGAAGTAAGAAGAAAATAATTATAGATACTGTATTTCAATAATTGCCAAAATTTTAACTAGTAAAAGTATTAATATGTTCATGTTTGGTTTTAATAAATTCTGTGTTTTAAAATGCTGTTTGAGATAGTTCAAAACACAACAATCTATTCTTGAACTAATATTTTAATACCCCTGTTACTGATGTTGCTAATATTTTTATTCAAGTGTCACCACTAAGAGATACCTAAAAGATTTTCTAAGTTTAGTGTAAAAATAAGGACAGCTTTAAGTAAGACTATTACATTCTTCCCATTGAGACACAACAAAGTCATAAAAGCTGTTTATGTTGTTCCAGTGTTTTATTGTTATTTGCTTTAAGATCACCAAGAGTGTTTGGAAAATTAGGTAAGTTAACAATATCAAAACAAACAACATAAGGCTTAACTCAAGTCTTAGCACCGTAACATAAGAAATTAAATGCTCTGCTCTCATCATTTTGTAGAAAATATTGGAAAACTGACCTATATTTTTTAGTGATAAACTAATGCAATCTCATTTTATTTTAGTTGAAACAGCTTTTGTAATGTTTGAAAAATATCAGCCCTTGTAATAGCTATAGATTATGAAGAAGAAAAATACCTAGAAACAGAATGCTTTGATTCAATCTATTACAGAAATAAATCTAATACCATATTTTCATTTTCTCTGCCTCTTGTCTTCTGCTTTTTAATATAATTTCCACACCATTCATTGACCAATGACCCACCAGAATCAAGAAAACCAGCAAGCATAATTATCTGATTGTTGGAAGTATTCACTTGGATCATGTTACCTGAAATACGTTTTGATCCCGTTACCAAAAGAAAATAGAAGATAAAAGCAAATAAAAATTTTCTCTAGGAATAACAGTTACATATCCTTTTTTTAAGTTGCTAAAATCTAGGTAGATTAGTCAAATTAACTAATACAGTCCACTGCTGCTATTTATATATCATAAAAAGGAGCATATATTGTACATTTTGGAATATTTTTGATTAGTGAGGTTATAAAACATACATATGCATATTGGGTACAAACAGAAAGTTAAAAGAATTTGAATTTCTGCAAGTAAATTAATTCCCATGCTCCTGTATCCATGTGAGGCCTTCCGCCTCTTAGGATACTCACTGGCAGGCTCTAAGACTTGTCCTGATTCTTTTTCATACTTGTGGATTTGCACTTAGAAAGTGGATTATTTAGCTTGACAACAATTTACATGACGATATTTAGCAATGTTTACCAGAAAAGATATTACCCACAACTACCAAATATACAGAAATTATTTGAAAAGTGCAGGACTTGCCAAGTTCCTCTACCAATCCATCCTCAAAGGCAAGTCACATGTTTGGAGTGTTACCTAGTTAATACCTGATAACATTTCTATGTAAATTATTTTAAGGTTGACAAAAGAAGGTGTTCTGGAACATGGCCTTATGCCTGGATTTCTGCAGCCCAAATGTAAGTTGCTGTGGGAGAAGAGCAAAGTTGTCATCCTCAAGCAACTAACTGAAGGACTGAAGAACATGTTCACTAAAAGGAAAGGCTTCTTCTTTTAATCCCAGAGAAAAATCACAACGTTTTCTTGCTCCTCTGTATGTTAATCATTATCAAACTGTGAGGAACTAACAACTGAAAATATTTTCTCTCCACTTGGAATAATATGGAAGAGAAATGAATAAATTTGCCTAGATCATTAAAGACAAAATACTTTGTCTCAGTAAGAAAAAGAAAAATGGTAAAAAATGAGAAATACTGTCACAAAATTAAGGACTGACATTCAGACATCCTAAGCTAAGCTTCATACCAACCTGGGTTTATAATTAGAGGTATTTTTTTTTTCAGAGCATGTAACTTTAATATTTGTTTACTGATAATGAAACCTCATCAAGAACCTATTCATTCATCTCAACCTATGGTCAGAATATATTAGAAAATGAATCAAAATTGATATATTTTATAGTACCAGAAGGTAAATAACTATCTAGAGCTTCTCTTTACAGGAGCCTCACAAGAAGGCCCACTGAGACAAATAATTCCATCCTATGGGGGCTTTCAGAGACTGAGACATCAACCAAGGATCATGCATGATCTGGACCTGCACACATGTAGCTGATGGGCATCTCGGTCTTCATATGGGGGCACCTGATGAGTGGAAGGGAGGGTTGTTTATAACATGGACTCTATTGCCTGCTTCTGGATCACTTCTCCTTGGTAGGGCTGCATTGCCTGGCCTCTGGGGATGAAAATATGTTCAGTCCTGATGTGACTTGATGTGCTGGGAAGGTTGATATGGGTGGGGGATCTCCCCTTTCTGGGGGAAAGGGAGAGGAGAAAGAGGAAGGAGGAAGTGGGAGGGGAGGAGGCACCCTTGGGATGTAAAGTAAATAAGAAAAAGAAAAGTAAAATATTTTTTCCTTAAAAAAAGTAACACAACAACAAAATGAATTTTTAAGTCTAATACTTTACTCAAAAAGTAGACACTAACATCTTGTAAGTCCCAGGGGACAATAGGAGTGAAAGTTGTATGAAAGTAAAGATTTTCCAACATCTTTAAATCACATCCAAAAAGACTTTATAGTGTTAGAATATTTTTAATTTTATTGAAATATCTGGTTAAATAGTTGGCTTGTGAGTATAAACCACATCATAAAAAAGCTTGTCATGATTATATAAAAGCAACTTAAAGAGATCTTGATCTCCAGGAAGGAAACAACCAGATTTTTGTCTGTTTTCCCAGCTACGTAAAACTTAGATTCTTCTATATTACCCATCAAATAGCATAAGAACACTCTAAAAGGTGGACAGAATACAGCAGGCATGTAAGAGATATTCTGATTCAGGAAAAATATTGGACTGAGCTTACAGGGATTTCTTTTTATGCATATTTTCAGAAAAGAAGAACAAGCAGATGCAAACATAAATCAGAGGTGCCTCTAGCTGAGCTGCAGAGTTGGCTTAAGAGATCAACAAGTATTTCAGAGTACTTGTTGGTTTTAGGAAGGAACCAGGCTCTATTCAAAGCACCCACTTGGAGGCCCACAGCATCTTCACATATCAGGTAAGCCTGTAGTGCTCTTGAACACAGATATGCTGGCAAAACACATACATAAAACATAATAAAAATAGGTACAAATAATTACTTAAAAAGGAAAGAAAATTTGAAAGTTAGTAAAATAAAAATGCCTCCAACTATTAATGTTAACTCTCTTGAGCCCAAGGTCCAAGATGAGAGCAATATGATATTTCAGGAAAGTTTTATGTACAGGGCACCTGGCTTTAAGCAAGGAAACAGATTTATTTATGATGCAATCTCCTTCCATATCAATAAAGACAAAGGAAACTTTGATTACATACCCACTAGTTTATGACACAACACCTCACTATCCCACCTCTAAAGGGTTACACTAGAGAAGTTTAAAGGAGTATGGACATCATTAAGCCACAAAGCAAGGACCCCCACACCCTAAATTGAATATCTTTTTCAAAATATATTTATTTAGTTTTATAAGGGTGTTGAATCCTCTTCAGGTAGAGTTACAGAGAGTAATGGGCCACCATGTGGATGCTGGGAATCTAACCTGGGTCCCATGGAAAAGCAGTAAGAACTCTTGAACACTGAGCCATCTATCCAGCCTACTTATTAAAGAATTTAGATTCCCATCCCACACGGCAATAGCAAAGCACACAGTCTCTCACCCATCACAAAGATGACAATAGAAACAGAATCCAAAGGGGGGAGTGTGAATTCTCCCATTGCCCATACATAAGGCAAAGTTATACTCCTGGTGTCTATGAAAATCACAGAGAGAATGGCAACAAGGTACTCAGGCCCATCTGCTAGGAGGACAGCAGTGGCGCTTAGTCATGAGCTCAGCCTTACCCCAACTCTATTCACTGATAATAAGGAGCTTCTAGGCTCTTTGGTGGGTCAGAGACAAACTTAAATGTCTACACTCAAACTAGTAAAGAGACAGCAACCTACTTCCATAGTTTGGGTTGTAATAAAGCAATCCACCCAAAACAGAAGATTTAAAACAAATTCATACACTCATAGCTCAACACACAACATATAATGAAAAAGAATATTAACCATACGGAGAAGCAGGAACACCCCAAACTTGCCATTGTCAAGATTCACAGATTTTTTTTTAAGTTTGTTATCACACAGGGATTTCTTTTTTTAAATATTAGTTACAGTTTATTAACTTTGTATCCCAGCTGTATTCCCCTCACTCATTCTCTCCCAATCGCACCTTCCCTCCCTCATCTTTTCCCTACCCCTTTCCAAGTCCACTGATAGGGGAGGACCTCCTCCCCTTTCATCTGACCCAAGCTTATCAGGTATCTTCAGGCCTGACTGAAAAGTCCTCCTCTCACACAGAGATTTCAACAGCAATTGTCTTAATGTTCCGATGCTCAATTACAAAATTCCATAAAAAGAAACAGGAAACAGTCTTAACAATCAACAGGAAATCTTAGCAAATAATGAAAGCCAAAGAAGAACCTAATAGAAAATTTAAAACATGAAATTTATAAGTTATAATAAAAATTATTTATTTGCTATTATTATTTATAACAATTTATTCAATTTGTATGCTGACTGTGGCCCTTCCCTTGTCTTCTCCCAATCCCACCCTCTCTCCTCCTTTCCCAATGCCCCCTCCCCTAGTCCGTTGATAAGGGAGGTTCTCCTTCCCTTCCATCTGACCCTAGCCTATCAGGTCTCATCAGGACTGGTTGCACTGTCTTCCTCTGTGGACTGGCAAGGCTGTATCCCCAGGGAGAGGTGAGCAGAGAGCTTGTCACTGAGTTCATGCTAGAGAAATCTCCTGCTCCCCTTACTAGGGACCCCACTTCGATACTGAGTCTATGGGCTACTCCAGGCCGTGTAAGCCAACAGCAAAAGACAAAGGGAAGAATCAGTTACATTTCGGACAGAACAACAAAATTGCTTGATCTAAACATAGGCTCCAGAAAAGGATAAAGAAAACTGAGAGAAATTGACACAAAAATTGTAGTTTGAAACTACTCTCACCCTGGAGTGTGCCCCGGGTGTTACCGCTTTCTTGGTAACTTTCTTGGGACACTCTGACTGGACTGAAAGGCTTGGAACACTGGCCATATGGGGGATTTCCTGAGATAAGAAAGTCCTGAGTCCACTCAGGTGGAGATGTGAGAAGTGGCATACTATTCAGAATTTGGATTTTATTTATCGACAAGATGGACTGATGGCTAACATAGCCCTAAATTTTAATATAGACAAATCTTAAACGCTTAATGAATTTTTTAATTTTTTTAACATTTTCATTTTATATTAATCACAGGTTATGTATTTTGTATCCCAGCCGTAGCCTCCTCCCGCCTTCCCTCCCTATCCCCCTTTCCTCCCTCATCTCCTCCCTGCCCCTTTCCAAGTCCACTGATAGGGGAGGACCTCCTCCCCTTCCATCTAACTCTAGCTTATCAGGTCTCTTCAGGAATGGCTGCAGAAATCTTGACTATAACTAGATTTGCTACTTCCATTGCCTGAATTTTCTAAGTGACTTTCTCGGTAATATAATTTCTGAAAGTATTTGGGAAATCTTTGAAATATGCAAAGTATTTCCTTCCATTAAGTAAATAAAATATAAGTATTCTTTTTGCAGCTCTGCTTAGGATGTGCTTGAGATTTCTGAGAGGTTTTTGTGAATGTGGAAAAAACAGATTTAATAAGGTAAAGAAAACGGATTTTTTTTTTCCTGAAAAGCGATAGGGAAACACAGAGCTTTTGGTCAAATTGCATAGAAAGCCACACAATTCAAACTACAAATGTGATATTATTTTTTCATATAAGCACAAATATTAGTGTATTGGAAATAATAAGTTGCATTTTAGGCAAATAAAATTTTGGCAAGCCAATTATAGAATTTGCATACTCTGTCACATTATCTTTATGGAGGAAGTAGGAATGACAACTACTATTAGTGACATCACTGGATGTCGATGATGTTATGAAGAATTTCACATTCTGTGGTATCTCTATCACTAATTATGTGTGACTTAAAAATCTCACAAGAAAGTTCAAAAGGAAGAAATCAACAGCATTCTGTCGTTTTATGAAATCATCCTGTATATCCCATAAACATCAGTGTCAGGAAATAAAAAGAGAGACAGATAAACTATTGTACATGAGAAGGAAAGTCAATATTTGTGGTCACTGAATGTAATGAAAGACCAGGAAATTTCTTCTGTTATAACTATCATTAGGACAGTTGAAGATATCTGAATAAAGTTTACACACAAGGCTGTCTCTGGGGCATTGAGCCGATACTGGCACACAAGGTGTCATCCTCAAAGGCACGGACCTACGGCCCCCTTCATAGCCACCCTAAATTCTTAACATTGCATTAGTATGTTGCAAGCAAATTAGAGACCAGCAGCATTAGTGATCCCTACATCCTTTGCTCCTAACTGCCTGATATCTCATGGAGATGGAGGAGGCCTCAGTTGTTTGATACAGAACCCCAGGAATCCATACTTCTGCCTGGCATCCTACTTCCTTCCAAAATTGCATCAGCAGGTTTGCTTAGAGATGATCCCTGGATGCAGGTTCGACGTGGATCAAGGGTAAGAATAAAGCATCGTAGAGCTCAACCAGAAGGTACATCCCGCAAGCACCAAAATGTATAATAAAAAGTATGTGAATTTGAGAATGAGTGGGAGGTCCATAGTAGGTAGAGTGGGGAGAGAGAAGAGTATAAATGTTGTTAATTGCAGTAATCACACGTAAATTTCTCAAAAAATATTTAACTGTAAAAATTACTAATAAAGCATTAGGAGTTGCGATCTCTCGGAGTTTGCCCCCTCTGCTGTGGACTGGTCTAGAGACTCTAAAAGACTAATTGCTCTTCCAGGGCCTGCAGTAACCATTTGCATTGGGTCCTGCTAATTAAGCTATCTCTTTTATTTATAGTTTAGGTAACAGTATCTAGCACAGTTATTTCCTGATTTTCGTCCTAGTTGTGTTTACAGATTTATCAAGTTAAAAAACACAAGCTATTAAAAATGTTACATTAATTCTTTTAAAGAAGCAAATAAGGAAAAATTCCAATAACTGTACTGATTTTCATTTTCCTTTATAGTTTAAGGGAAATTAAAAACACACATTCAAGGCCTCAGATTAATTATTATAAAAACCAAATGGGTTCATCATCATAAACAAAAATGTAACTGTAGCATGTTTTTCTCTCTGAAAGTCCTTACCCTGTAATTCCCTAAAGTCCAGAAATATTTTTTTCTTGAGAAAATGATTTTAATTTCAAAGCATGCTTAAAATGTCAAGATATATCATGCATTTAAAGTAAGAAAGATTTACCAAAACCCATTTTTCTTTTGGATTACCCTTATGAAGCAAATAATTTTTTTATTTAAGTAGGGTTTTTTTGCTTAAATTTATAGTTTAAATATTTTATTCTACATGTGTGATTATTTTTTTGCCTTCAAGTATCCAATGAATTGGAGTTACAGATAGTTGTGAGCTGAAATGTGGGTACTGGAATTGAACTTGAGTTCTCTGATAGAGCAGCCGTGCTCTAAGCACAAATCTAACTTTCTAGTCCCCCCAAATTTAGACTTAAATATACATAATATATCCTTGTTAAAAATTTTGCTAAACAAGCATGTAAAATGTATGTTAACTTTGCCTGTAGCCAGATTATTTCATAAAAAGTCTCTGAAGGCATTTCTTTAATTTGGTTTACTAATAGCACTTTGAGGCTACAAATTAAAATATTAATTAATTAATTAATTAAGGCTACAATAATGCTTTGTGTTTACATTTTGAAAATTAAATGATATGAATCTTCCTAGAAGGAAAAGCTGAGGATAGACAAACCTATAGCTTGTAATTTTACAACAAAATAGATTTTTAAATGATGTATATCTTAATTTTTATTAAAACTATAACCAGAAGATCAAAATAATAAGTAAAGCAATACCAGTTTTGATGCAAATTATTTCAGTAACATGATTTCACAACCAAACTGATTGTCATCAATGATATGATAAAAGTTAAGATGAGGGCTTGCAAGATGGACCAGTGTGTAAAAGTGCTGCTTTCCATAAAGCTTTGTAACCAGAAACCACAAAATGGAAGGAAAGAAACAAGTTCATCATGTTATCAACTGACCTCCACCTGGGTACATTGTGTCTCTGTGTGTATGTGTGTATGTATTCTTGCCCTCATCCCCTACACAGAGATTCAAAAAACACAAGAGTGGAATGACATGACTAAAATTAATAAATAAATAAACAAACAAATAAATGATTAAGGTTCATGAGGAAGTATTTCATAAAGTTAGGTATTAAGACTTTAGAAGTATTTTCAGCTTGAAGAACCAGTAACTTTACATCTTAGTAAAGGTTCTTTGAAATTAATGTATAAGAATAAATCAGGAGCTTTCATAGAGAAGCTTTATGGAATGTTGGACTTATCAAGAGGGAATAAAAATATTTTCTCATCAAACAATTTAATATATTTGTTTTCATTGAATTTCTGAGGGAGAAAATTAAAATTAAAATTAGAGTTGAGATTCAGTCTAAAGCTTATAGCTCTAAGAGTTTTTACATGTACAATTACTAGCTCATTTTGCCTTATATAAACAATCTAGGTTCAAACATTCATTTTCAACTTAAATACTGGTTGAGTAAAGACCCTTTCCATAAGCCTTTAAATAGCATGTATGGCCAGAGTCCAGACAATTTTCCAATAAAAGAAGAGAAATAGATGTGGGGTTTCTTGTATCCAGTTCTTGCACAGAGAACAATCAAATCAATCTTTGCTCAGTCATAGTTGAATCAAGTCCTTGCAGCCAACAGAAAGGGGTGGTGGGTAGAGCATCTAATGTCCTCATGAGCAACAAATACCTGCCTTAGGGCCAGTAGTTTAAAATAGACTTAATCTGCCAACTAGGGTCCAGCAAGGTCCAAGTTAATAAGTTCACCAAATTTGGGATACACTGGAGACAAAGAAAAATTTTCTACAAAAATAGTATAACATTAAATTTTTCCATTTAATCTAATATTAAAAAACATACAAAGCTTGTACTTTGTTGAGTTTTGGTGATTTTCCTGAGATCCAATTAAGTAAGTTATTTCATTTTAACTCACTCTTCTATATTCTTTTCCTTCACGTCTTGTCCCTATGACGCTACCTTTTCATCCCAGAAGTAATGTAAGAGCATGACCACATACTTTCAGATGCATATTCTTCCAAATATATTCCTCATAAGTAAACTCCAGAGTGTTTACTACAGAACATTAATTTATAATTTTAAATTTCAGATTAACAAAGAATCCTTCCATTTACTTATTCCATCATTTATTCATTCATTTTCCAATGAGTTGACTTTGTCATTTATGGAGTTCATATGCTTAAGCTTGTTGTTTCAAATGTGTGCATTTGTGAATTAATGGTTAAGTATGTGCATTACATATGAGCTAATCCAGCCTCATCCCTCTCTAGAGATTGAATTTCTACTGCTGCTTTCAAATTCTTCAAGTGACTCTATAATGATGACAAAGAACTATTTTTGTGGAGTACTGAAAGGAAAAATGAGATTCAATGTAAACCAAAAACTGATTCACACAGGTCTGCGTTCTCTTGTTTCTTCTGTGTACACCATCAAGATGTTTTGAATTAAGAAGATGAGGGAACTCTGTGGTTTGAAGCTTCAATGATTTGAGGAAAGGAAAATGACAGATTTACTATGATTTTAGACTTTATTCAAATCTTAAAGAACACAGATCATTTTCTCATAGCTTTTTAAGAAAAAGAGTTTATTATACTGAGGGCTTATATAGTTCTGTAACAAAAAAGAAAGATATTTTCTGAAGGCTATTTCCTGAGTATAATTTTTTAATGTATCGCTTTTGATGTGGCTTTATGTTTGCTTCCAGTTAGAAAACAATACCCTAATTTCTCTGTATTACTAATTCTTCAGGCTTTAAAAACCAATTGTTTGTTTGTTTGTTTACATGAATGCTTTTTCTGCATGTCCATCTGCACACCAGAAAAGGGTAACAGATCCCCATTACTGATGGTTGTGAGCCACCAGGTGGGTGCTTTGGATTAAATTTATGACCTTGGTGAGAACAGTTAGTGTTCTTAACCATCTCTGCAGCCCCAATATTTCAAAATTATAATAAAAGCCCATACAGTTTCATTGTATCTTAATTAGACAATGACTCCAAATAGTATCACTGAAACTAAAACACAGAAATCTTGTTCAATTACATATATAATTATTTATCTTTCTTAGACTGCCACAGGAATGCAATAAAGCCTATGTGAGTCAGGCTAAGGTAATTATGATCACAATATTTAATTTTTAAGATATTTTGAACCCTCTTGGAATATAAAACCTTTCACTTGCTTTTATGACATTTGGAACCACAGAATGATTTGCAGCTTGTGGCACACTGCTATTAGCAGAAGGAAATGCCAATGACATCATTGGGCCATTACAGCAGATAAGTTCACCTATTAAAGAACAATACTAACAGTGTTTTATATTTTTGCTAACCTGGCATGTTGAACAAGCTGTGCTGAATATTTTCTTTTATACAAGTAAAACATTGTTATAATATTTCTATCATTTGTTTCTCTTTATATAAATGCATTTCCAAATATCCAATCACATTATTTACAGTGTTGTATCCTAGTAAAACAAAATAGCTGAAACTATACAAACACAATCTTAAAAATGTTCTCTTTCTAAAAAATAAAAGTGCACTATCATCTATCAGTAGATACAAAGCAAAAACTATTTAAACAAATAACAAAATCTGTATATTAACCAAAGAAAATATATAGATGAAATGACATCTTTGCTGTTCCCCTTATTAACACCGCTCATCTTTAAAAATATTGCTAAGTAATGTAAGAACAGCATGTACTTCAAACTGAATATAGTAAGAATCAATTTGTTTGACCTAGGGACGGTAGCTATTTGGGTTATTTCAGAGTTGGGGTCATAGGTCACACTAGAAACTTCAGTACAATTCCTCGAGGACACACAATACCTATAGCATCCTGACCTCAGCATAGAGTTAAAGATTGGTTTTACCACTTCATCTGTGTGAGTGTGCATTTAATATTACTTATTTTTCTTACCTACTTCAGAAGAAGCACACAAAATGTTCTCCAAGTTGATACATGTGAAAATTAAACACAGCAATTTTATATGTAAATAGCAGGTGTTCAGGGCCTTCTCAACTGTTGCTAACTATTTTCATTATGAATGTTTTTACAATTTCATTGAATGACTCCATAAACTGTTGAAGGCTGCTTATTCCTGGAAATATTTCTGACGTCTTTCAAACACATTTGGCTTAACAACACAAAATATAAAACAACCATAAGCCACATCTGGTAAGTGTCTATCAGGTTTGCTTAGGGCTCTAGTGAGAACCAGATGTTGAATTACACACATCAAACTGCATGCTTTTTCTGCTGTGGGTGACCACTGCATGGAGTAATGTTAATTGTTCAGATCAGCAATTGCCAATGTGAAAACCCCAAGTTTTACATGTATTGCAAAGATACTTCTAACACAAGACTGACAAAAGGATTCGTGACTTCAAATTTTAATTTGTTATTATTTTTTGGTTGGTTAGTTTTTGTTTTTTAATTCTACATCTTATAGTTTTAATAGTTAGTATATAATCTTCATTTTATATTTTTAATCTCAGGTCCATAAGAGATTAAAATCGGCTGAACTAAATGAAATGTAATTTAACATTGCCTGTAGCTTAATGGACAGCTTTCATGCTATAGAAAAGCAAAGTGACTTTGAAAGATTTTTATTGTCATCATAAATCTCAGACTAAACAATTCATTTGCATATCACTATAAATATGTATCTGAACTATCTAGTTCATATGCCATGGTTCACAGCCCTGAGGACTTACAAATATTTTAACATGATAATGCTGACTTTAGATACTCAGAAGAAAAGCACACAATTTCTCCAAAACTAATTACATTGAGAGTTGAGTTCCTGACACACAAAGGAAACTGAAAGAAAATAATGTGAAATATTACAAAGCCTCATAGCTCCTTAGTTGCCAGAAACATTTTATTCATTATAAAAAAGCATGACCCTTCCTAATTAGTTTTTTTTTTTTTAATTTTGCAGGCTGAGCAGGAAGTGTAAGCTCCAAAAACTCTGGATGCAAAAATTTCCCAGACAGATAGTAAAAATGAACATAAAAGTTGGGTGGGCTGAGTAGTGGAAATCCACATTGTCTGAAATTCACAAATAATAATATTTTTCAAATATTAATATTTCCATGTATTTTGATGGCTGTAAGCAGGTACTATAAATTCTTTTAAAGATCAGGTCCTAGAAAAGGTTTACTAATAAATTTCTAGAATGTGGTACCCAGTAAAATTATCTTCATCCCAAATTTATTTATATACAGTTGACTACAGTTTTCTATTCTACCATTTTCTATGACAGTCTTACATTTATATTGATTAGATTAAAAATATAAGCACACTTCCAACCCAATAAAAACCCCAAAGGAAAAAAAAATTAACTCAGGCCATAATTTAATCATTAGTCTAATATTTTGTTCGTGATCTTTGAATTCATTAATGGAGTTTTCTCTTCTGACTGATAGTATGAGGCATGTTTTGCAAAAGGCCCAAAGTATTCACTAGACTAAACTACTCATCATATCTAGTATATGGCTTTAACTCAGAGCACTGATAAAACATTCATATACTGAAAGACTTTTCCACTCTCAGCAGTAGTATTTAGATAGACATCTTTTACAACAGTGCTGGGGTCGGATGGAAGGGGAGGAGATCCTCCCCTGTCAGTGAACTTGGAGGGGGTGGGGAAGAGATGAGGGAGGGATGGGAGAGTGGGAGGGAATAAGGGAGGGGGCTACGTCTGGGATACAAAGTACCTAATCTGTGATTAATATAAAAATAAATAAATTACATTAAAAAACCTGTAATGTGACATGGTTCTGTACTTTTCTTAGGTAAATTATTTTATTGTCAACAGAATAAGGTTTATGAACCACAGCCTTATTTTGAATTTCTTCAGACAAAATTCAAGTGGCACTGAGAAAAAAAAAACAAAACAAAAAAACAACCAAGGCACTCATCTTCGAGTATTAACTTGGAAGAATTACAGAAACATGCTTTGTCAAAAACAAAACAAAAAACAAAAACCCATGTTGTTTTGTTTTTACTTTCAATAGAATAAACCTTAATAGTGTCCAGGTAGTTCTTTTCTGAACCAATAGAGCAGAGTTAGATTTCCTTATTTATATAGCACATAACTATATATTCCCTAATATAATAGTAGTCTCAGAAGGAGAATTTCTTTCCTTGGAAACATTATTTTGGCTTACAATTACACATTAATTATTGCTGTAACTTGCGTAATGTCTATGCCATGAATGGATTGTAAATACCCTAACACCAGAAACTATTAACTGTTATTTTATGTTCACTTTGAGCATAAAATCTTGCATAGAGTAGCTTTTGTGGATTCAATCAATTCCCCTCAAAATTTCTATGTTGAACCTCCAATCCCCACTGTGACTGAATGTGTAGACAGAGCTTCCTTGGGAAGAGCAAAGGTTTATCGATGTTACTGTTTTTACAAATAAAATCATTCTCTCCATATTTCTTCTCCTTTGGATACTTCTAATCGCCAAAAGCATGAAGTTTACACTAACATCAGTCAATTCTCCAAATATGGGTATGCTATAGTTCAGTGAAATTACAACAAATTCACTACCATTTCAACACATTCCACAAGTTAAGGCCTCCATGTTGCAGGATAACCCCTCCTCAAAGCAGCCAACTTCAGATAGCAGGCAAAGGTCTAAGATGTCATCTCTGCTTCTGATTTACCTGGTACAAGTCAGAAACTTCCTTTATTTAAAGTACTACAGTCACAATTGAATGATAAAAGTATACAGCTCAAACACACAGGTATGCATGCTTTCAAGCACGCACACACACACAGATCCATAAAGCAAAGAAGACATAAGCATCCTATGATATCTGCAATTGCCACTCTCTCATCATCAGCATATAATAACCATATCAGAAGGAAGTCCTTTCTGCTCTGTCCTTTGGATTCTTATGGGATCTTTACACTATTGCAATGGTTGGTTAAATAATTGGTGATCAAGTCAATCTCCATCCCTCCATCTTTGGACACTGAGAAGTAAGACAAAATGGCTCCACGACTCCCCACCATATATTTGGTTGTCCTGGCAACCAGGGCCTATACTGAGGGTTTCCAGAGGGCCAATGCCATTAGGCATCTCAGCCATAGAACCAAAGGTGAATTTCATATTTATCATTTCAAAGATCGCCAGCAGTTTGAGAACATGTGTCAGTAAAACGGAAGAGAAACATGTACACTGCTTATCTTGTCACAAGAGAAGGCTTATAGGAAAGACATTTTCATACAAAAAGACACAGGCAACTTTCTAAAAATGCACACACTCTGAGTAAAGACCAAGGGAGGACAGACACCGCAGCTGCTTTCACATCAAGAAGAAAGTTCTCACCAAGAGATAAATCAGCTGTAACTTGGGATGTCTAGCCTCTAGAAAAATAAGAAAATAATTTTAAGTTATTTTAGCCACCATATGATATTTTGGTATCATCAAAATAAATTAACATAAGAGCAGACTAAAACCTTTGTGATGTGGTTGAATGAATGAATGGAAATATAATGACCGACAGGAATCCCTTTCCGTTGAATTTATGTTTTAATAAGAATTCCTTGCTAATTTTTATTCGTTCTGCTACAGTAAAGAGAATTGACTTTTCTAACAAAGGGGTTTAAGACAAGATATCTTTTATTTTTATTTTTCTCCTATCTTGTCACTCTATCACTGCATACCAATATACAAACTCAAGTTCAGTATAATATTACATATTATAAATTTCATGGTAGCATCACACTACTTCGAGATGCCATAATCATGATAGGATCAGAACTACTTACTTTCTAAATGGGGCACTTTTGAGCTGTTAAGCAAAGCATCCCCTTTGTTGGCCATTCCTTCACCAGCTTAGGATGGGCCTAACTAGAGGAAGTGGGTCACCAGAGGCCAGACTGAGGTTACACTTGAACCTGGATCACTTTTTTTTTTTTTTGCTTCCTGTTTCTAATGAGCTTTTGCCACACATAAGGGCACCATCCTGTTCTACATCAACAAACAGGGCTAAAGAATATGAACAGAAACCATCTATAATTTTCTTTCTGTCAGTTGTTCATGTCAGTAACTCAGTCTGAAGAAAGAAGACCTGGAGGGGACAGGAGTTCCACAAGGAGAACAACAGAACCAAAAAAATCTGGGCACAGTGGTATTTTCTGAGACTGATACTGCAACCAAGCATATAACCTAGAACCCCTGCTCAGATGTAGCCCATGGCAGCTCAGTATCCAAGTGGGTTCCCTAGTAATAGGAACAGGGACCGTCTCTGACATGAACTAAATGGCTGGCTCTTTAATCACCTCCTCCTGAGGGGGGAGCAGCCTTGCCAGGCCACAGAGAAAGATAATGCAGCCAGTCCTGATGATACCTGATAAGCTAGGGTCAGCTAGAAGGTGAGGAAGACTTCCCCTATCAGTGGACTGGGGAAAGGGCATGGGAGGAGATGAGGGAGGAAGGGTAGGATTGGGAGGGAATGAGGAAGGGTGCTGCAGCTGGGATACAAACTGAATAAACTGTAATTAATTAAAAATTAAAATTAAAAAGAAACAAATCACTTAAAAAGCAAAAAGAGAAAAAAAAAGGCTGTTGTATCTACCTGAGTAAATCACATTCTGCAAGTACTTATCAACATTCTGATCTCAATCTATGCAAATCCTTGTTTATCTGTCATCTTGATTAAAACTCAAATTTGGCAAAAATATAATATATATTGAGTAAATGGAGATGGTATCACAATTGTTTTTAATGAGAATAGGTCATAAAATATATTGTCTTTAGGGAAAACATACGGAAAATGTAAAATATATAAAGAACAAACTTTTGTCATATAAGTAGATAATTCTAAAAGCTATATGTAAACAAAAAACCAAAGCTTTCACAAAAAAATGTAAAAAAAAATCACTTATATAGACCTATAGGATAGGATGGATATGCTGAAATCTATACACCTAGAGAAGATAAACAAGAAAGAGGACCCAGGGTGGGATGATCAATCCTAGCTTAGATGGACAAACAGGATGGACATTGAATGTAGGAGAAAACAAGCAACAGGATAGGAGCCTACCACAGAGGACCTCTGAAAAACTATAACTAACAATGAATCAAAGCTGATATTAAGACTCACAACCAAGCCATCACCAGAGTGCAGGGAATCATATGAAAAAAGGGGGAGTTGGTAAGATTTGGCGGGGACAAGAGCTCCACAAAGACCAAATAGATCAGGGCACAGGGGTCTTCTATGAGACTGTTTCTCCAACCAAGGACCATGTATGGATTCAAACTATAACCCCTGCTTGGATGTGGCCCATGGTAGCTCAGTACCCAACTGGGTATCCTAGTAAGGGGAACAGGGACTATTTTGGTCATTAACTCAATGGCTGGCTTGTCGATCCCCCCCCACCACCGAGGGAGGAGCAGCCTAACTAGATCCCCGAATAGGACATTGCAGCCAGCCCTGAAGAGACATGATAAGCTAGGGTCGGATGGAAGGGGATGAGGTTCTCCCTTATCAATAGACTTGGTGGGGGGCAGGGAGAAGATGAGGGAGGGACGGGGAGAGTGGGAGGGAATGAGGGAGGGGGATACAGCTGGGATACAAAATATATAACCTGTGATTAACATAAAAATACATAGATTACTTTAAAAAATTCAGCTACCAAATGGCAAGAGAATATCAACTACTTGGTTTTGTCTTGTGAAGTAAGAATGTGTTTTCACTTGTAATTGTTAGAACAAATCAATAATTTATATTTAAGTTGTGGTGTAAACATTACACACACTCAATGTTGAGGTTCCTCTTTATTCCCCCTGACTATGGCTGAGCTAGTGCTGTGGAGGTGAGCAGTTAGGGTAGTCCTTGCTTCCTGTGAGGCAGAAAGTGGCTCCTATCAAGCTCCTTACTAAACAGCTCTCTGACCCTTTCAACAGATTAATGGTCTGTAAAGTATCATTAAACTGAAAGACAAAAGCACTCATCCCCACCTAAATATTCATGGAAGAATACTGAATTTGCATTACCCAATATGAACACATTTCATGTAATATTGGAGTGTACCATAAGAATTATTAGTCTGGTTAGCATTTTTGATATTTCAAGATAAAAATGGAAAGAAACCGGTCCTTTTATTTATCTTCAGCAAAATTTCACTAGACATATGTTCCTTGAAAGATAAACTGAGATATTGGCAATCTCAGGAAAAATTAAACCCCAAAAGTAGCTTAATAAAATGTTACTGCAATACATGAAAATGTACACTTAAGAAGACCACTTTATTTCTAGGCTAAAAACATGGCTTCAGCACAGCTAATGCATAATTGTTTTCATTTTAATTTAAATTAGACAAGCTATAATATAATTCTGTACTTCTTGACAAAATGTATGCTTCAAAATGAAACATTTTGTATGTTTTGTATTCTGTAACTGGTGACTCCATTGATTTTATTTAACATACTGTCCTGGTTTAACATTCAGCACATTTTGAATTACTCACTTTCTGTTTTGAATTAAACTTCTTTCATGTTGCTGGCTGCACACAAATAATAAAATGAAACTACGAAGAGCTGCCATTATTGGGATTTAGTTGGTAGAACTGAACATTGGAATCCATACTGGCCTTGGAGGTGCTTGATTGCCAACAATCATAATGCCACTATTCCAGATCATAGGCAAAGTAATCAGCACTGGAATTCCACTTCATCACATTTCACAGAGAGAAAAAAAGTAATAATAAACTCTCCTCCTTCCACAGGAACAGTCAGGAGGTCCCCAAAGGCAGCATTTTCGGTGACTTTAAGATGAAAATGAATATATAAATAGGATAAATTTTAAGAAATCAGAAGGTGATAGAAAAATAATCATTAAGATCCTATGAAAACAGAGCATCCACATGAGAATTCTAACAGACTGTTCAGTGTACTGCTTGATCACATGACCAACCATTAAGCAAATATAATTAAGGAAAAGGGAACTGTACTTTTTCTTTCCTCCCTCTCCTGCCCCCTTTGGTAACTTTAGCTACACATATGGAGCATTTTGTTTCACTTCTGGTTTACTTTCTCTTAATCAAAGACCCTCACTGTAATGCCTTCACACAGGGCTCAGTGTTGTGGTTACCATGGAAACTATAATTCTGAATGTCCTGACTTGTGTGATTAAAATTTAACACAAAGTAACATTGATGGTCTCCCACATTTCCAGGACCACCAATACCCAATTCTAATTAGCAGCACAGTAGCTGGTTTGGAAGGAATAAAGAGCTGTGGCTACGCCAGCCTTACACTGCACCCCTCGTAGGGAATGCAAGAACAATATACAGTGCGGAGCCTCTTACAAAGGCCTGGTTCAAACAGAGGAATTACTTCTAGTTGACTCTCTTATCCCCTGGTGAAAATAATGCATATAGTTGTCTTCTCTTTATATACTCTAGAAGCTTGAGATTTTGTTTTTAATTTGGTGTCTATTTCACATGCATGTTCAATTACAGAGAAATTCTGCCATGCTCTGACATACTAATGCAATAAAGGAAAGTGTGCTTTCATTCCCCAAGTGTTATACTTATTATGTTCATCCTTATAATTGTTACACTGTCCTTTTCATATGGGATTAGCCCTGTTTATTTTCACCCTTAAGTTATGACCATGTTCAACATATTCACCCAAAGTTTGTAAATTTAACAGCATCTTTTTCTTTCCTTCCTTCTTTTCACAAGTGCTCAAGTAGGAGTTGATAAACTCTTGACACTTCCTTCAGGAAATACATTCTCTCTTAACCATCATTTTAACTTCCCAACAACTATATTATGAAAAAAAAAAAAACTAGCACAGATGGTGTGCCTTGGTACTCATTGCATTATGAAGGACAAGTGCCTTAGACAATGCAACATTTTAAATTAGAAAAATTTATCTTGCCCTCTGGTACCTTTTGTTTGGTTTACCATATATAAGAGAACACATGAATGAGTTTCTTTCTCTTCTGAAATGTGGAGAAAATAGTTTAAGTTCGTAGAACTAAAGTCTTAAACATTACACATTTACAGTCAAAACAGATACACTAACTGCAGAAATCAATTTTGGGGTGATACTGTAGACCAGTTTTAAGAGACATCTTGATACAACTGGCATCATAGCCATTTCACAGGATCATCTAGCATTTTTAAGATTTTACTATGGATAAATGATGATTTTCTCACTATTTGCTAAACCCTTTTTCCACTTTATCTACAAATCTAAATAACTGTAGATATGAACCACACATAGTAGAATCTGTGAACTAGATCAACAAAATTAAGAAAATTCACCTAAAATGATAAAACTATTACATTACAAAATAACTTTAACATGTTATAAATCATTTCAGTTTCTTAGTTTTTACCCAAAATACTCTGTGTTTAGCAATAACACAGAATTTCAGAATCAGAATAAGCTAATCTACAGTGACCTTCATTGACTATTTTTTTAACTGAGAAATATTTTAAAAAACATGTCTAATCTTGGAAGTTAATCACACAGTTCATTTAAATGTCATAGACCTTTAAGAAAAGATTGGAGTATTAGTTAAATGAAAAAATGTTTACTGTAAATACTATTTTGATATTTGAACACAATATTATAATGAACCTACAGACAATTGCAACTTCTGACTACAGTCTAGTTACAAGAACATTATTGTCCTGTACTACAAATGGCCACTCAGGACTTTTATTTCTAGTTGTAACATGTGAATAAATTCAAGCGAACCTAGAGTAAATGATTGTTTCCTGTACAGTCAGAAAGGAGAAATTAGGGAAAGGCATGTGGGAATGTAAGTGGCAGGTAATATCCAGAGAGTGTTAGGCACAGCCATAGAAATAGTAAAAAAGAAAAGTGAAAGAAATAATAATAATAATAGTTAATATTTTTTTCCAGAGCTAAGGACCAAACCCAGGGCCTTGCGCTTGCTAGGCAAGCGCTCTACCACTGAGCTAAATCTCCAACCCCTAATAAAATCTTTTACAGATATTTGATATCAGTTTTGTTGTGGCTTCTTACATAAATGCTAATTTTGAAAATATTACTTATTTATTTATTATACTTCATTCACATTGCACCCCCTCTGCAGCCCTCGCCCTCATCTCCTGCCAGTCCTACCCACTCTCCCTCTTCTCCCTCTATGCCCTTTCCCTATTCCCCTCATAGGGGAGGTCCTCCTCCCATTCTATTTGACTCTAGCCTATCAGGTCTCATCAAGGCTGGCTGCATCATCTTCCTCTGTGCCCTGGCAAGGCTGAACCCCTAGTGGGGGGAGATCAAAGAGCCAGCCACTGAGTTCATGCCAGAGGCAGCCCCTGTTTCCATTATTATCACTTGGAAACTGATCAGCCTATGGGCTTCCTTTAAACAGGGGGTCTAGGTTCTCTCCATGCATGGTCCTTGATTAGAACATCGATCTCTGTAGTTTCCCTGGGCACAGAAATAAATGCTAATTTTAAAAGAACATTTCAATATGAGATTTCTTATTTCACAAATGCACCAAAAGTTTCATAAAGGTATTCTGTATCACATGTTCTATAAATTAAGTTAAAAAATAAAAGAATATAGGAACCCTAAAAGGTGGGGTAACAAGCTAAGCAAAACATTGGAAAGCCTTGCTTCACCAAGTAATGCTGAACAAAGCTGCTTCTGTGTAGGCTCATGAAGAACTCATCTTGTCAAAAAATCTGGCTGAAAATTTTAAACA
Source organism: Pachyuromys duprasi (assembly GCA_028658305.1). Classification (NCBI taxonomy): domain Eukaryota; kingdom Metazoa; phylum Chordata; class Mammalia; order Rodentia; family Muridae; genus Pachyuromys; species Pachyuromys duprasi. The sequence continues at coordinate 28,033,947 of CM053743.1, forward strand.
TGGATACCTTTACTGTTTTAAGTGTTAAGAGACAAAACAAAAGTGAACAAAATAGATGCATTAGCCTAAGTCAGTGATACAAGACTCCCGTATCCTTCGGATTAGATAGTGCTTTCCTTTCCACCAGAATTCCTCTTAAGAGTACTCAGAGTTGAGTAACTGCAGTATACAATAATGACAGTATGATAGCTACAAATAAATAATCATTGCCTAGAAAGGAAAGTTGAATTTCTTATTTTTTTGCCTATATTACACAATGTGTAGACAAAACTGTTCAAGAGACAAAATTGTTGTGACTTTGGTTCAAGTAATTCAAGTGAGCAATATTACACGTGGGGCAAATCGAACTGACATTTTCTAGACTTGAAAAACAGCTCTGAGGTAATGAAGATTACCACCAAGCATTAAGACCTGAATTCAATTTCTGGAAAGTACATGGCAGAAAAGAAAATAAACTTCTTCAGGTTTGTTATCTGGCCAATATATGTACAGTATATATCTTTTTGCACACAAAAATAGTTTCTTCTCCAGGTTAATATATGAAAATTTTACTGTGTGACATGACACTTGTATTCTCATTAAGTTTTTGTAAATATCTAGTTTGAGCTGATTTAGGGCATTATCAAAAACTTAAAACAATTTCCTTTTTCTTCAATTGAAAGATTTTTATCATTATCTGTTGAGCATGAATATGCTAAAAAGACAATTTTTAACATTTTAGTTTTTCTTAAATGTACTCTAAATGTTGTCAAAGTTCACTTTCTGCTTCAGCTACAGTTAAATGAATTTTGTGGGTGGATGATCTGTGTGCATGGGAAAAATGTCAAGCATTCAAATGGAAAATCGCATGCTGCATGTAGACTTTTCACAAACAAACCAATTCTTCCTTTCTATGTGAAAATAGGTGATAAATACAATCTAGAAAAGTCTCAATCTGGCTGTGGGTTTAACACACGTTCTTGTAAGTAAACTAGGTGCTGTGGGTAGAAATATCATTAGGTCATCATTCCTTGTGTCTGTGTTTGAATTAGGCCACAGAAGACATGCTCTCAAAGTACAGGATAATGAAAAACTGTGAGAAACTTTTCTCCACTCAGAGTCAAGTCTTCTCTCCTACAGGAATGTTTTTAAAGTTGCTTTCTATTGAATTCACTCCTGGTGTTCTGTTGCATCTCATTGCAATAAAATATTTGCAGATAAATTATAATTCTCTGATTTATCATTTGTGCGTTATACTCATCTATCTTTTAAATGAAGCTTTCATTTGTTGAGACACTTAGGTGAGTGGCTCTCATAACCTTTTAGAACTCTTTTAATTTCACCATATTTAATGTGAAGGATCAACAATGAGATGGGGTGTTAAATGTAGGTGAAGAAAATTCAGCAGAGAGAGAAGTAAACTGAAGTAACATAGGTCACAGAAGAAAAGTTAATAGAAATTGCTTGGAAAACCTTTGCCCATCAAAGACACAAATTTTCTGATATATTTATTCTATACCCAGATGAAAACTGAAGCTTTTATTTTCAACTGTTTATCACTAAAATAACTGTATAATGATGGGAAAAATATTGCTAATTCAGTGCAACATTATCATCAAGTTAAGGAAAATCTAGCCATTTAAAATTTTTGAAAACCATGCCAACAAATAACCGCTTGCTTCCATTGTACTTTAAAAAGGCAATTTGAGATGATACTTACATGAATAAAATTTAAAGTTAAACATTTTAGCTAATTACATATTGTTCTTGAACCCTGAAGAACAGCAGTAGGCCAAATCAGGAAAACTAATTCCTTTTTTTTTTTTTTTACACAAGTAAATGCTATTTCCCTAATAATTGTTGGGAATTGAGTAAAAGTACATAAATTATGTTAGATGGAAAAGTTATAGAAAATTATTCTAGGAAACTTTTAAATGTTTTAAATAAGAGAAAGTTTGGCCCACATATGCCATATAAATGGTAGAGGCATCAAAGTTTTCAGTGAAAGTACAGTGAAGGTTGTTCACCAAAAACCTGTATCAGAGCAGAGACTACTGGTATATTTTATTTTTCTCTTTGAATGCTAAAGTTTTCTGCCTTGCTGCCATCTTTTGTTATTATTATTCTGGTTTATTATTTATTACAGTTTATTCACTGTGTAACCTGTCTGTAGACACCTCCCTCATCGCCTATGTACTCCCCTAGTCCACTGACCCTAGCCTATTAGGTATCATCAGGACTAGATGCATTTTCTTACTCTGTGGCCTTGCAAGGATGCATCTCCCCACCTCCGCAGGGGAAGATGATCAGAGTAGGCAACAGAGTCTATGTCAGAGACAGCCCCTGCTCCCCTTACTAGGAAGCCCACTTGAATACTCAGCTGCCTATCATCTACATCTGACCAGGGGATCTATGTCCTATCCATGCATGGTCCTTGGTTGGTTCGTCTGTCTCTCCAGGCTCCGCTAGGTCCAGATGTTTTGGCTCTGTTGGTCTCTGTGTGGATCTCCTGTCCTCTCCAGGTCTTTCTATCTTCCCATTCTTCCATAAGACTACCTGTGCTCTGCCCAAAGTTTAGCTATGAGTCTTAGCATCTGCTTTGATACCCTGATGGGTAGAGTCTTTCAGAGATCCTCTGTGGTAGGCTTCTGTCCTGTTCCCCTTCTTTTCCTGCTTCTGATGTCTATACTGTTTGCCCTTCTGAATGAGGATTTGGCACCTTCCCTAGGGTCCTCCTTGTTGTTTAGTTTCGTTAGGACTACAGATTTTAGTATGTTTATCCTATAGTATATCTCTAATAATCACTTATAAGTGAGTATATACTATATGTGTGTTTCTGCTTCTGGGTTACCTCACTCAGGATGACCTTTTCTATTTCCATCCATTTGCCTGCAGCTTTCTTGATTTCCTTGTTTTTAATTGCTAAGCAGTATTCTACTGTGTAAATGTACCACAATTTCTGTGTCCATTACTCATTTGAGGGGCATCTAGGTTCTTTCCATATTCTAGCTATTATGAATAAAATTGCTATGAACATAACTGAGCAAATGTCCTTGTTGAATGTTTCAGCATTGTTTAGATATATGCCCAAGTAATTGAATTAAAAAATGAGGTACAAAGCTAAACAGAGAATTCTCAACAGAGGAGTATCGAATGGCAGAGAAACAATTAAAGAAATGCTCAACTGGAATACTATTCAGCAATTAAAAAGGAGGAAATCATGAAATTCGCAGGCAAATGGTGGGACCTGGAAACGATCATACTGAGTGAGGTATCCCAAAAGCAGAAAGAAACATATGGCATATACTCACTTATATAAACCTAT
>CM053743.1:28037750-28071377 GCA_028658305.1 Pachyuromys duprasi
GGTGGACTTGGAGGGGGCGGGGAAGAAGGAGATGAGGGAGGGAGTGGGAGGGTGGGAGGCAATGGGGGAGGGGGCTACGCCTGGGATTCAAAGTTCCCAACCTGTGATTGAGATAAAAATAAATAAATTAAAAAAAAAAGAAATGCTCAACATCCATAGTTATCAGGGAAATGTAAATCAAAACATCCCTGAGATTTCACCTTACACCCATCAGAATAACTAAGATAAAAAAGTCAAGTGACAACACATGCTGGAGAGGATGTTGAGAAAGGGAACCCTCCTGCATTCCTGGTGTGAATATAAACTTGTACAACCATTTCGGAAATCAATCTGGCCCTTTCTCAGAAAATTAGGAGTAGTGTTTCCTCAAGATCCAGCTATATCACTTCTGGGCATATATCCAAAACAGACTAATGATATTTTTATACATTTTTATTGATCAATTTACCCAATTTTCAATGGACTTCTTTCTTTAAAAATAAATATCACAGTAACTATTCTTTTATGTACTTGTTTGTTTGTTTTGAAACCGGTTTTCTTTTTTAGCCCTGCATGTCCTAGAACTCTCTCTGTATAACAATCTAGCCTCAAACTTAAATATGTGTTTATCTCTGTGTCCCAATACTGGAACTAAAGACATGTGTCACTACTACTCAGAATCAGTCAGTACTTTTGAAAACAGTTTATTGAGTATATAATTTTATACACTCAATATTATTTAAATTACTCTTATTTATCAATGCTCTATCATTAGCCACAAAAAAGTGAATGTCTCTACAAAAGATATTAAATGTCACTAGAAAAGTAAGGTGGTCTAACAACGTCCTTTTTCTTAAAATATGCATTTTCTTTTAAGGCAGAAAGTTCTATGCACCTGCGACAAGTTTTTAAGACTGTGCATTGAAAACTATCCCTTGTATCAAAGTTTCTATTACAGTGCTTACATCACCCTGCTGTCTATAGACATTTTCTACCCAGTGTGAATTTGATTTTCTGAAATCATGAGAGCATCACTATACCACAACATTGCAAATATCTTACATAGGCCAGGAGCTAAATAAATAATAATATAATGGGAGCTAAATAAAAAATAATTATGTTTTACTCTTTAAAATTTATAATAACCCTCAATACTTAGATAATACGTAAAGAATAAGTGGTTACTGTGCATGACACACAACCAAATGAAACTTTTTCATCAATCTCTCTAAAGTATATAGGCTTGAAATAATTGTTTTGTTTTGTTTTTGAAAATGCACTCTCACTGCCCAGAAATATGGCTCAGTGATAGAAGCCCAGGCTGCTCTTGCAGAGGACCTGGGATCAAATCCTAGTAACAACATGGAAGTTTACAACTATCCATAAATCTAGTTCCAAGGGATCAGATGCCCTCTCCTTGTCTCCATGGGTACCAAGGATGTGGAACACATATATGTGATCCATACATATAAATGATTAAACATAAATATTTTAATATGCATAGTTATTTTATATCATAGTGAACTTTTATCCAAACTATCCTTCAAAATTAAGGGAGTGTTACTTAAAGAAAAAAATACTGACATTCAAAATTCTGTTAAAATTTTAAAAAATCAAAGTTCTCAGTAAAATCCCATGAACAAGACAGTGGTCTGCGAGCACATATTCTCTAAATATATAAGTATCATATAATTTATGCCCAGTGTTTTGAACATTAAATTTGGAAAAGCACTGTATAAATTGGTGATCCTATATGAGTCTGGTGTTTAGAATACACTTCAGACTCCTCTCCAATACCACTGTTGGCTTTTCATTAATTGTATTTTTCGAGCCTTTCAAAATGTGCTTGCCATTGACTTCTGACAGAACGACTTACATACAAACACAAACTTTATTCAATGACGTAAGATCATCATAGAATTGCAGCATCGTATTTTTTTTAGAGTAAGAAAGTTCTTCATGGATAATCTAACACTGGCCTTACTAATTGGACAAATGAGAATACTACAATCCGGAGAGATTATATGGTGCCCCTTGAGTCTCACAGCAAGGTAACAACCAGACAGTATTGCAGTGAAGACAACTTGAGCCTCGGGTTCTTCCCATCAGGACCACATTTGTAAGTTGAATATAACTCACTCTCTGGTGTACCAAGAGAGACATTTACCTGACGGGTAAAGGATGAAACCTGCTATATAACCAAGCTTTTATAATGGCTCTGCATTGTTACTTTGATTTTCACTATGAATATCCAGTACCAACTTCATGCATAGATTCTAAATTTATTCATCTAAAGTCACATTTTTGTTTAAATCTGTGTGGGTTTATATAGCCAAATCTATTATAAACAATGTAAGATATTCTCTCTGAGGTCTTTTCTATGTAAAAGACCCTAGACATAAGAAATCAAAATGATTAAGCAAGTGAATGTATTATGAAAACTAGAAGACTCCTAAATTGTTGTTATTGTGGTTGACTAACCTGCCATCATTTCCTGTAGGAACAAGACACACTTCCAAAAAAAGAATGGAAAAACAACAAAATTTTTAAAAAAACACACACAAAATTTTTCACTCAATGATATAATTTTTCCACATTCATTAGGGAACAACAAAACATTCAATCCTCGTAATATTTAAACCAGTGTTGAGAATTGCCAAAACCTAGAATTTTAAGTGCATAGCTTTCACAATATCTATTTTCATAACGATAAAACTTTAAATAGAGATCCATAAAAACTGGCATAAAAATAAAACACAAAAAAATAATTCAATACATCCCCTAACTATACTACCCAACAAACCATCTGGGGTTTTTACCTTAGAGAGATTTTGAAAACTTATGCACTCAATCACATGCAGAGAAGCACTCACACTCTCACACAATACATGAAGTTTTAAAAGACTTCAATTTCATCACTTTCTAATCATAAAGCCCGAATGTTTGTAATAGATGAGTAAATGAACTATTATATGACATTACTCGGCAATAAAAATGGAATGAATTAATGATGCAGCCAACAAGAATGAATCTCAAAGGCAGTATGTTGTATGAATACCTTTGGGCTCATATTGTATGGCTTGTTTGGACATTATTGTGAAAAAAACTAAAGGCATAGGGATAGAGAATAACCTATGATTTCTATAGGGGTCAGAGGAATAAATATACACATGATGATAACTTGGGAGAAACAGGAAGAACTTTTTAGGGGATAACATTGGTTGTTATCCTGATTTGGCAATCATGACTTCTCCACAGGTCTTACTTATACTTCATACCGTTTCACAAAGAAGATAAAACACACTAATGAAAAGTTTATGATGAAGGTAGATAAGCATTAGTTATGGACACACTAACAAAAAGTTTATAATGAAGATAGATAAACATTATTTATGATTCTAAAGCACATATTTGCTAAAATTTCTCAGACATCTAAACTGTATCATATTCAACTATGGAATGGATAAGAAAGTCAAATGTATGTGCTCAAAATAGTCATGAAGGCATGCTCCCCACAGGGAGACGTTGTCTCCCCACAAAGTTAATCCAGGACTGGTGGCACATGGTAGAAAAAGCAAGGTAGAAAGAAACTGATTTAAGGCACACATATGTTACACAATACACTCAAAGCAAGTTAGGGCAACCTTGGGAGTCTTCTCTCAAAATCATATATTAAAAAGCTAATTCAAAGAGGGTTAGGTTTATATTCTAGTGATGGAGATCTTGGTTATCATCCACAAATCTCTAAATTCAATACCTAGTACTTCAATGAATTAATCAATTAATTCTAATTACATAAACACATAAAACACACAGACACAAATGCATACAGGCATATATACATACATTGCTAAGTCAGAGAAAGTTGAGACATTTTAAAACATTTTTTGACACCAGTAATTATACAAATAAAGCCAGGTGCACCAAAGACACTGATGCCAGGATACTTGAGTACTGCAAATATTTTCATTGGTTTTTTTGTTTGTCCCTTTGCTTGCTTATAGAAATAAACTAACGAAAACAGCTTATTTTTTTGTTTAGGTTAGTAAGTGATTTTGTTGTCTGCCAATATTGCCTTTTCTGATCGTTGTTTCATGACTTGCTCTGTGGTGTAAACTGGCTGACAATTTCAGCTGTCTTCCACTGCTGGGCAGCTCTCTATCCAATGTCAGCTTCATCATTATGCAGATTTCTGAAGGCTGCCCTGTATGCATGTGGATTCTGAAGGGCACTAACGATGTGGCTGACAGCCTGTGACAGCCACTAAGCATGGAATAAGTAGGAATGATAGTATGAATAATCAATGAGCTTTCACTCTGGCTCTGGACAGCTTCAGGGTCCACTTTCTATGTGGCCTTGAAATTAATTAGAAATGTAATTTCCTAGTAAATCATATTTTGTTTTAATTTTCCATAAACACATAAATGAAAGTAAAAGGTACTAATGACCTTAAGTCTAATACATTACACTGTTTTAGAAATTATTTTGACCTAAAAATGAAAATTAGCATCAGTCCGGATGTTGGTTCCATAAAACAGTACATCACTTCATTATATTCATATATATAATGTATAAAATGTGTGAATATTTATGAATATAGGTTATATTGTCACAAAATATAAATTAATTATATGGAATAAAATATATATATATAAAATATGTAAATATGTATATCACACAAACACACATATATATATATTTATATTTAAGGAAACCTTCACATCTGTGATATACCTCAAATATTGTTGCACGTCCTAATCTGATACCTATTCCTGACTTCAGCTTTCCTCTCATCATTAAAATACAGTCATGAATATCTGACAACTTCTTTTTGGAAATATTCTCAAAGGTGTAACCACCACTCAATCCGAGCTATTGCCTCAAACTGAATTTTCATTGGACAGCAACTGAGTTATTGTAGGATATCCCACATAATCTATTTGCTTATATTCATATTGTCATCTGTGATATTTCCAGGTAGATACTGTATAATTTCATGAGTGAGGACAGTGATATATTATAAAATATACATAAAACAGAAATAGGTATGCCATAAACAGGAAATGTTTCTTAAATATATACTTACTGTATATGTGTGTTTGTGTGTGCATGCTTGTGTTTGGTATGGGTGAGGTGTATATAGCTCTCAATGGATGTGTGTACACATGCATGTGCAGGTATACCTGTGTGGAGACCAGAACTAGGCCTTAGGTATCTTCTTCAACTTCTCTCTGTATTCATGGTTTTTAGACAGGACCATGAAGGCCATCTAGTTCAGTAAGCTTGCTGTAAAGGGAGCTTCTCAGAAACTGTCCATCTCTGCTTCCACAGTACTGGCTCCTAAGTATGCACTGTTTAACCTACGTTTGTGGAGATAACCTAGAACCCCTGCACAGATGGAGCCCATGGCACTTCAGTGTCCAAGTGGGTTCCATAGTAATGGGAACAGGGACTGCCTCCGACATGAACTGATTGGTCTGCTCTTTGATCACCTCACCCTGAGTGGGGAGCAGCCTTACCAGGCCACAGAGGAAGAAAATGCACCCACTCCTGATGAGAGCTGATAGACTAGGATCAGAAGGGAGGAGAAGAAAACCTCCCCTATCACTGAACTGGGGGAAGGGCATGGGTGGAGAAGGAGGGAAGGAGGGAGGGAGCTACAGGGGGGGGATACAAATAGAATAAATTGTAATTAATAAAAATTAAAAATAAATAAAGCGACAGATTGTTCAAAATGAAAAAGAAAAAAAAAAATAGAAGAAGCAAGGAAAAAATCCTGGCCCCAACATGGTGTTAACTCTTCTGAACTAAACAGCAGAGGCACAGCCACTGAAGAAACTCAGGTACTTTCAGTTTTTATTATCATTATTATTATGTAGAACTTATCACCAGCTTTCCCCTGTTGAAGCACCCTCCCTCATCTCCTCCTGGTCCCACCTTCTGTCCCTCTTCCTCTCCTAGTCTTCTCCTATTCCACTGATAGGGGAAGTCCTTCTCTCCTACTGTCTGACCCTAGCCTATAAGGTCCCATCAGGACTGCCTGGATCCACCTCCTCTGTGGGTTAGCTAGGTCACCTGACCAGGGAGATGTGATCAAGGAGCAACATCCCAGTTCATGTCACAGACTGTCTCTTTCCCCCCTTACTAGAGAACCCACATGGAGACTGAGCTGTCTATGGGCTACATCCAGGCAGGGGTCTATGTCCTTTCTATGCATGGTCATTGGTTGATGCATCAGTCTCTGTAGTAGAGCCCCTAGGCCCAACATTTTGGCTGTCAGTCCCCTTGCGGGGCCTCTGTCCCCTCTAGGTCCTTCTGGCTGTGAGTCTCTGCTTCTCCTTCAACCCCCTGCTGGTTGTAATTTTTTAGTTGAGATCTGTGGTAGGCTCCCATCCTGTTCTCTGTCTTCTAAGGCTTCCAGTGCCAATCCTGTTTTGCCTTCTGAATGAGAATTAAGCATCTACCCTAGGGTCCTCCTTATTTAGCTATTTGCTCAACTATGTTCAACAGCAGCTTTATTTGTAATATCCATAATATGGAGATAAATTAGATATGTCTCAACCAAAGAATGAATAGAGAAATTGTAGTATTTTTACACAATGGAATACTACTCAGCAATTAAAAACAAGGAAATCATGACATCTGCAGGTAAATGGGTGGAACTAGAAAATTTCATCCTGAGTGAGGTATCCCGGAAGCAGAAAGACACACGTGGTATACACTCACTTATAAGCAGATATTAGCCATATATTATAGGATAAACGTTCTAAAGTCTATAGACCTAAAGAAGGTACTTTGAATTTTAAACAACAGTGTATAGAAAAGTCTAGCATGAAGAAAGGAGTTCTAGATAAGAAGTCCTGAGTATCTGAGAAGATGGGCAGAAGAGAAACAAAGGCTGAAGATCCTGGTGGAGGAGGGGTTCAGTGTGTGGTGTAACCGGGACAGCTGGTGCCTAACAGGCTGAGACTGAGCTATGGATTATGGCAAAGGTGGTAAACACGGGTCAAAGAAAAACACCTCACACGGTTTCTTTTCTATAGAGCAGAAGAGTGAGATTTTGCCCAAGTCAGTAGCCAAGGGAGTGATAAGAAGTTTGGCAGAACCTACTGATGGATATACCATGTGGGAAATTAATTCAACATTACTCAAAGTATTTATACCTAGGACTGAAACAGTGGGGCCAACCACTGAACTTTTGTCAGAAGAGTAGTACTAAACAGCCTTTATTGTTTTGAAAACTTTGCTGTGATGTATGGTTAAACACATTTGCTACAGCAAGGATGCCTTCTTCAGCGCATCTCCTGAGTCCCTAGCATGGCTACACTATTTCTGACATGCTGAGCTCTATTCTAAATGCTGTGTGGTCAAAACAACAACAACAACAACAACAAAGCAAACAAACAATTAGCCTCTTAGTACACAAGACGAAAGAGAAACATAGACATTGTGAATAACACATTTAAAACACTAATATAAATTTAAATTTTTCTACCTATAAAGGCATTTGTAATGTTTCTGCAATCTTAAGTCACAGAGTATGCTTAAGGTTAGCTATAAAACCTTTGAAAACACATTGATGGTAATGTATAGTGAATATTATTTGAATGAATCAAAAGTCAATAAATATTAATCATTCAAAAAAAAGAATAATCAGAATATGAGAATCCCTGGTGTTTTTAAAGCTCAATTGTTACCATTGATAGGAATATAAAGACCTCTTTTATATTTATGATTTGTTTGAGAAATATGGAACAGCCTAATTTTATAGTCTGAAAATTTTCATAAGGAAATAAATAAATTTCTAGTAAATAAGTCAGATTTGAAAATAATCTGTTTTATATATGGAAAATCTTGTGGATATAAAATGACTATATTTTATTTATTTATATTCATATTAATTTTGGATATAAAATTGAGAGCAAATAAAACAAACTATACATGAATGGCATCAATGCATTGTCTTGGAATCTATGTATCAGTGCAAACCAAAATCTTGGCATAGTTGTTTCATATAGTTAATAAAGTAATATAGCTATAAGATCAGTGCCTTTCCAAAGTAGCAGCTACAAGAACTACTTCCTTTATCTGAATTATTTTTAATATAGAATGCTTTTCTTCACAGTAGATAGTAATTATACTCAGCTACATTATTTATTGTTCAGAAAATATGAGAACCTATTTTCCAAAATCACATAAGAAATGAAAATATCATTTCAAAATATATACAAAACTTTTAAACATGTTGCATGTTCAATGTGATTTAGCCTCATAAAATATACACTAGCTTGAGTACACATATTGTAAATATATTTTAAATTATTAGGAAACATATTCAACAATAATACTCTATGAATTACCTTAATTTGTTCTTTGATTGCTAAAAATCCATGATATTTTTCTTCTGACTTACTGAATTAAACATTTCTGCAAAAAATAAAAATAAAAGACAAAATTAGATGACAAAAATATTTTGTTTTAGGATTTTAACCATAGAATTAATTAAATGTTATTATTACTAGAGAAGTCAATTTCCCCACAACACCTAAAAGCATGTCATGGCAGAATGAGAAGAATTATAAAACCTGGAAGATACATGAGATATCTCTAAAATAAGACTGCTACTGGGAAAGCAAGTGAAGTATAAGTATGTAATGTAAATATTTTTTCTGCTTGAAGGAACACATATGACTTCAAAATAAGTTTTGGTATTTTCAAGAAACTGTAGTTTCTTACAACAAATATATATATATATATTTGAAATTATATTATATATATATTTGAAATATATATATATATATTTCTAAGACCAAAAGCAAATTCAAGTTCAATAATATTTACCAATAGAAAACCACTTAAGAGAGATACTGGAGACACACCTTGTTGTATTTGGTTATATTATAATATATACACATACACAGGTAAGCCCACTTCCTGTATAGTTAGTGAGCTTACATGGATAGTGTTTGAGACAGAGAGAGTGATATGGAGACAAAATTATAAAAATTTAAATCAAGTCTAATGTAAAAAAATTAAGACCTAAGCGGAGCAGATGGCTGGAAATCATCAAACTCAGGGCTGAAATCAATCAATTAGAAACAAATAAAACTATTCAAAGAATCAATCAAACCAAGAGCTGGTTCTTTGAGAAAATCAACATAATAGAGAAGCCCTTAGCCAAACCACCTAAAAGACAGAGAGAAACTATGGAAATCAGCAAAATCAGAAATGAAAAGGGGGCATAACAACAGACACTGAGGAAATCCAAACAATCATTAGATCAGACTACAAAAGCCTATGACAGAAATGTGAAAGTCTAAATGAAATAGACAATTCTCTTGATAGATTCCAGCTACCTAAGTTAAGTCAAGACCAGGTAGAAAGATTGAATAGTCTCATATCCCTCAAGGAAATAGAAGCAGTCATCAACAGTCTCCCTTCCAAAGAAAAGCCCAGAGCCAGATGGTTTCAGTGCAGAATTCTACCAGACCTTCAGAGAAAGCTAACTCTAATTCTCTTCAAACTATTCTACAAAATAGAAACAGAGGGAACATTACCAAACTCATTCTATAAAGCCACAGTCACCTTGATACCTAAACCACAAAAAGACCCAACGAAAAAAGAGAACTTCAGACCTATCTCTTTTATGAACATCGATGCAAAAACACTCAATAAAAAACTGGCAAACCGAATCCAAGAACACATAAGAGATATCATCTACCATGACCAAGTAGGCTTCATCCCAGACGTGCAAGAGTGGTTCAATATACAGAAATCCATCAATGTAATCCACCATATAAACAAACTGAAGGAGAAAAACCACATGATCATCTCCCTAGGTGCAGAAAAAGCATTTGACAAAATTCAACACCCATTCTTGTTTAAAGTCTTGGAGAGATCAGGGATACAAGGCGCTTACATGACTATAGTAAAGCAATATACAGCAAGCCTATAGCCAACATCAAACTCAATGGAGAGAAGCTTAAATCAATCCCACTGAAATCAGGGACAAGGTAAGGCTGCCCACTCTCTCCATATCTCTTTATAGTACTTGAAGTTCTAGCAAAAACAATAAGACAACTAAAGATGATCAAGGGGATACAAATTGGAAAGGAAGAAGTCAAAGTATCACTATTCGCAGATGATGTGATGGTATACATAAGCGACTCCAAAAATTCAACCAGAGAACTCCTTCAGCTGATAAACAACTTCAGCAAAGTGACAGGATACAAAATCAACTAAAAAAAAATCAGAAACCCTCCTGTATACCAAAGACAAAATGGCTGAGAAATAAATTAGGGAAACAACACCTTTCACAATAGCCACTAATAACATAAAGTACCTTAGGATGACTCTAACCAAGCAAGTCAATGACCTGTTGGGGAAAAACTTCAAGTCTCTGAAGAAAGAAATTGAAGAAGATATCAGAAGTTGGAAACATCTCCCATGCTCATGGCTAGGCAGGATTAACATAGTGAAAATGGCCATTCTGCCAAAAACAATCTACAGATTCAATGCAATTCCCATCAAAATACCAACACAATTATTCACAGACCTTGAAAGAAAAATTCTCAACTTCATATGGAGAAACAAAATCCCGGAATTGCCAAAACTATCCTGTACAACAACAGATCATCTGGAGGTATCTCCATCCATGATTTCAAGCTGTACTAAAGATCAATAATAATAAAAACCACATGGTATTTGCATAGAAACAGAATAGTGTATCAATGGAATTGAATAGAAGACACGGAAATAAACCCACACATCTATGGAAACTTGATTTTTGACAAAGAAACCAAAACCATTCATTAGAAAAAAGACAGCATGTTCAACAAATGGTGCTGGTCCAACTGGATGTCTACATGCAGAAAAGTGAAAATAGATCCATATTTATCACCCTGAACAAAACTAAAGTCCAAGTGGATCAAGGACCTCACCATAAAATCAGACACATTAAATTGGTTAGGAAAAAAAGTGGGGAAGAGCCTAGAACTCATTGACACAGGAGATTACTTCCTGAACAGAACACCAACAGCACAGGCTCTAAGATCAACAATAAATAAATGGGACTTCATGAAACTGAAAAGCTTCTGTAAAGCAAAACACACTGTAGTCAGAACAAAATGACATCTTACAGACTGGGAAAGGATCTTCACTAACCCTATATCTGACAGAGGGCTAACGTCTAGTATATTTAAAGAACTCAAGAAGTTAAAAAGCAACACATCAAGTAATTCAATGAAAAAATGGGTTATGGAGCTAAACAGAGAACTCTTTGTGGAGGATTGTAGAATGGCAGAAAAACACTTAAAGAAGTGCTCAGCGTCCTTAGCCATAGGGAGTTGCAAATCAAAACGTCCCTGAGATTTCACCTTACACCTACCAGAATGGCTAAGATCAAAAACTCAATTGTCATCACATGCTGGAGAGGTTGTGGAGAAAGGGGAACCCTCTTCCATTGCTGGTGGGAATGTAAACTTGTGCAACCACTTTGAAAATCAATCTGGCGCTATCTCAGGCAATTAGGAATAGTGCTTCCTCAAGATCCAGCTATACCACTCCTAGGCATCTATCCAAAATATGTTCAAGTACACAACCAGGACATTTGTTCATCCATGTTTGTAGCTCTTTATTCATAATAGTCAGAATCTGGAAGCAACCCAGTTGTCCCTCAGTTGAGGAATGGATACAGAAATTGTGGTACTCTTACACAATGGAACACTACTCAGCAATTAAAAACAAGGAAACAATGAAATTTTCAGGCAAATGGTGGGATTTAGAAAAGATCATCCTGAGTGAAATATCCCAGAAGCAGAAAGACACACATGGTATATAATAACTCATAAGTGGATACCAAACCTATAAGATAAGATAGCATAAACATACTAAAATCTGTACACCTAAAGAAGCTAAGCAAGAAGGAGGACCAGGGTAAGAAGATCAATCCTTATTTAAAAAGCCAAATAGGGTGGACATTGGAAGTAGGAAAAAAAGAGAAGGGATAGGAGCCTACCATAGAGGGCCTCTGAAAGACTCTACATAGTAGTGTATCAAAGCAGATGCTGAGACTCATAACTAAACTTTGGGCTGAGTTCAGCGAATCATATAAAAGAAGAGACAGTTAGTAAGACCTGGAGAGGACAGGAGCTCCACAAGGACCAAATATATCTGGGCATAGGGGCTTGTCTGAGACTGATTCGCCAACCAGGGACCATGCATGGACATAACCTAGAAACCTGCTCTGACGTAGCTCATGGCAGCTCAGTATCCAAGTGGCTTCCTTCGTAAGGGGAACAGTGACTGTCTCTGGCATGATCTCAGTGGCTAGCTCTTTGACCTCCCCAGGTTCCTGTGGGAGGTGCAGCCTAGCTCGGTCACAGAGAAGGACATTACAGACAGCCCTGTTACGACCTGAGAAGCTAGAGTTAGATGGAAGGGGAGAAGGACCTCAACTATAAGTGGACTTAGAGAGGGGCAGGAAGGGGATGAGGGAAGGTGGGTGGAATTGGGAGGGGATGTGGGAAGGGGCTACAGCTGGAACACAAAGTAAATAAACATGCAAATTAACATGAAAAATATTATGTGAAAAAGAAGGATTTGTAGTTTTGGTTGAAGCACAAGTCAGAACAGAACAGAAAGATGTTTACTAGCCATGACAGGCTTTTAAGATTCTAGTATGTTGATAAACATGTGCTAATATTTTCCTTCCTCTCTACAAAACAGACTAAAAGTCAGGGAATTTTGATCATTTAGCTCGCTAGATGTTCAGATATTATCCTGGACATTTAGACCAGAACTGGGCACATAATATATTTGAAATAATTTCTCAATATAAATTTTATACACTAAATTAATTCAATATCTAGTATGTTTCTTGAAATCTATGGTAAGAAAAATCATACACGAGAGCAATATTTGCAAAGTTATCTTACCCCAAATATTTGTTGAATATCTATATGTCCAAAGGTGTTCTAAGAGGTTATAATAACAGCAAAGAACACTATAGACAACTATATACCCTAGACAGATCACAGACAAAATCTACATGCTGATAAGGACAGTGGAGTGTCTGAAAAGAGTCAGTGGCATCCACAGAGAAGCTTTCTACCTACACCGCTGTCTGGATCCTTTCTGTTTCAGACACTTGAACCATCACAAAGAGGCAGAAAGAGCCTCAGTTTTTGACATGTGCTGCAAGAAGTCTCTCTCCTAGCCTCTTTCACAGGTTTTTTGGTATATAGTCTACTCTTCCTCCACCAAGGACCCAAATAATATAGCTCTGATTATAAGTATATAATTATCTCTTCATTCAGAGCAGCACTTTCTATGTTCTCAGTGACGATACTGTCAAGTAGGCATCAAAAACATTGAATGAAAAAATTCAAAAAATAAAGAATTAATAGTTTTAAATTATGCATAATCAGAGTAAGATAATTAAATATTGTGGTATCCTGTCTCAAACCCTCCAATTACATGAATCTTCACGTTGTTTGATGGAATCTATGATGCTTATGCTACCCACCTATTAGATTCTAATAGTCTTTTCAGCAAACTGTAATATTGCAATGATTGTACTCAAGTTTCAGTTTACTTAATGACTATCTCAGTTACAAAAGTACTGATGCCAGTGATTGATATACACCCAAGAGGATCTGTAAAGTCCTTCTGTAAGTGAGAAGGCAACTATGTTTGACCTAATAAAAAAATTAAGATATAGACTCTACTGATAAAGGTATCAAAGCAGAGGATGAGACACATAGCCAAACTTTGGGAAGAATGCAGGTAATCTTATAAAAGAAGGATGACAGAGAAAGACATGGAGGAGACAGGAGCTCCAAAAGGAGACAAACAGAGCCAAAAACACCGGAGCCCTGAAGAGACTGATACCCCAACCAAGGACAATGCATGGAGAGGATCTAAAACCCTGGCTCAGATGTTGCCCATAGACTCAGTCTCCAAGTGAATAGGGGCTTTCTCTGGCATGAACTCAGTGACAGGCTTTCTGGTCACCTCTCCCTAGGGGGTGCAGCCTTGCCAGGCCACAGAGGAAGACAATGCAGCTAGTCCTGATGAGACCTGATAGGCTAGGGTCAGAAGGAAGGGGAGGAGGACCTCCCCTATCAGTGGACTTGGAGAGGAGCATGGGAGGAGATGAAGGAGGGAGGGTGGGATTGGGAGGAGATGAGGGAGGGTGCCACAGCTGGGATACAAATTGAATAAATTGTAATAAATGATAATAATAAAAAAATTTAAAAGATGTATCAAAATAAATTTATTTAAACAATTTTCAGGATCTATATACAAACTCATTGCCAAAAATATTAAAAAGGTTTCCTTCAAAATATTTTATTTGGTAATTTAATGTATCCTTGTAGTTCTTTAGATACATCAATTTTAAAACTTTCCAGTGAGTATAATTAAGGATTTATATAATTAACACACCTAGTAATTATTCTGAAATTTATTATTTGTATACAATTGCAATAGGGATATTTTTGTTTCTCCTAAAGAGTAAGCAGCTTTATACACAATCCAAAATAATAAAAAAAAACATTATCTTTTACCATCTTGTCTCAAAAGGAATTAGATATAAAGAAAAAACTCCAATACCATGGAATTAAACTGAGTTCTCCTTCATACAAATCACTATTGACTGAAATTAAATCAAGTATAATTCATAGAAACCATCCTCTAATGTAAATATTTCTTTTGACTTGGTGATTTTAAATTATAAAGGTAGCAGGATTTGCTGTATTTTAATAAATGTTCCATAGTATTTGAATACTTAGTAATATATTTTGTCAAGATTAAGCCAATTCCACATTTGAATCATTTGAGTACTCAAACAAGCAACTCTTTTATAATCAATTGCTTGAACTACCATGAATAACCTTCCTTCAAGAAATCTAGTATTTTTCCAGTAACTAATGACTTGATAGATTACTGTCCTCTTGTTTTTGAAAAATGGGTATTTGTCATCGTGAAAATGTATTATATAACTGGACAGTCCTGGGTCACAGCACAGGCCTGCTCACAATTATTATCTGCCTTCAGATATTTTACATCACCTTGGAAATGTTGATATTTAGAGATGGCTAATTCTTCAAACTTTAATCCCCCTCCAAATGTAAATGATCATGTGGTACGGACATTTTGGTTTATGATAAGTAAACACGTTTTTGTTATAATCCCAACTGGGAGAGTCTAATTTGTCCACACCTGTAAACTGCCTTGTGTAGAGCGTGATTTTTGCTAGGTGCAATTAATTAACTTCTGAGAATTTGAGGGGTATAAATATGACAATCCAGAGGAAAAAAGAGTGGTCGTTTGGAAGAGTGTTTGCTGCTGGTTCCTCCTGCTCCTGCATTTGCTGTTTGCTGGTTACCTGGACTTCTGAATTTCCTGAGGATGGATATTGGTATTGCCCCCCACTGGGCTGTCCTAGAGAGAACCACTTACTTCATTTAGAGAGCACCAGGCTAAGGCCAGCTTGGGAAAGCCATTTAGCACCACAATGGAAAAGACAAATAAACAAGAAACCTTAGAAATGGAAATGTGGAAGCAAAGGGAAGAGCAAAGAATAGATACAACAGCAGAGAAAGACATCTTATCAAAGGACACCTATCTATAATGAGATAAAGTGGATAAACTTATTCCAAAATGGGTATTCAAAAATTTCTGTGCTAAACACTTTGAGAAAGAAAGAAAAAGCTCAAAATCTAATGGTTGACGATGTTTTAGTGCAATTGCTGCCTTTTAGCATCTGTTCATATTTTCATTACTTTAGAGCTGTACACGGTTCAAAAATAGCACAAAAACAATACCTTAAAAATCACTCAATTCTTCAGAGAGCTAGAGAAGTACATGGAAATACTTTAGTTCTAAAATCTGGATTTATGTTCGCCAAAAGTAAACATAACCTATGTTTTTGACCAAGCATTATAATTAGTCACATATAAAGGGTATCAAAAATAGATACTGCTGAAAAAATGAATTGCCAATTTATTAAATCAGTAATATATGAAAACTAAGGCTAATTTTTCCAGTTCTGAGACAGCAAAATTAAAAGAAGAAAATTTGTCAACATTCATCATATATTTACTGTCTCAAGCGTAGCTCAAGGTAGTGTAGAGTCAGAGGGAATGAAAGAGCTTAAAAGAATACTCACAAAATTCACACACATTCCAGGAAGCAAACTGAGACAAAGACACAAAGGGGAAGACATGTCTACATGCATATTTGCACATTTTTTATATTTATAAACTACATAGTATCTTTTTTCTGTATGAAATACACATATTTTACACTTAATAAAATTCTGTGTGTCAAACTCTGATTTAGTTATCCCATATAGTCATTTAACTTTTTAAATGTCTTTACAAAGAGAGCGCCAAGTGACAAAGTCAGAAAAACTTTATTCCATGAATTCTAAATTCTGACTCTACATGTTTGAGCTTCTCAGATAGCATTGTATTATCCATAACCATTCTTTGAGATGTTTAAATTGAAGAGAAAATAAGCATTTATAAATCAATTATTCAGAAGAAAATCAATTATAAATCAATAATCTCTGAAATTCATGACACTGATTGCTGTTAGAGATAGCTTCACACTTTGATAGTTAAATGGCGTATCCCAAAATACCCTTGTACAAATTGAAATGGAACCAAAAAAGTGTGATTTTTTTCTACATGTATTCATTCCAAAATTATATCATATGACCTGTTGAAGTGTCCCATAATGGTCCATGAGGCAGTGAAGAAATGAGAAGAATCATTCTGTAGACAGTTAAGAGAAGCTTTGTAGCTGAAGATGTTGGCAGTTGAGCTTGTGGTTTCTGGGGCACATATTGTACCTCTCTGAGCTACACTCTCAGCCCATATACTTATCCTTAAACTGTTCACTAATAACCAAAATAAAAATAGTACAAATAGGAAACTTTTCATGAAGTGATTTGTTTCTAAAAGTTTGTCCTCAAATTTGCCTTGTAAACAGTACCCAAAGTTATGTAAAACCCCATTTCTCCAATGAGGGCTTCTTCTCACTAGTCTACAAATGTAACATAATGCTTAAATAGAAATTAGGTTCCAAAACTCACTGAATGAAGAATGTACTCTTCCTTTCCAATTACAAACAAACATAATTTTAAAACAGTAAGAACAAAAACCAAAAAGTGACCAAAGAACTTCCTACATCAGTCTCCTTGGGCATTTATTTGGGCTGATTCTTCACAAAAGAGTCTGCTAGGTAGAACAGTCTGTGAATGCAAGGCCTTGTATGATAGCTTACAGGATCCAGGGAACCATAGTTCACATCATGCAAATGACTGGTGTTCGAACTTGAGAAGGCCTATGTGAGTAGGGTGACAAATATTCTCCCCAATATCAATGAGGAAAATATACAAAGTTTCCACTACAAATGTTTCAGGTCAAGAGAAACCATTCATCTAACAGGTTTGGGACTGCTAATGCAAGATAAAATATGGAAGTTCTGTGCACAAGTATCCTGTAGCAGTTTGCCTGTGAATTGTTCAGTCTCTGAAACAGCCCTCACTGGACTTTTCATTTAGACTGTAAACCAAATCTTAGTAACTATAAAAAGACTGGTCATCAAATTATGTTATTTAAATGTTACAAAATTAATTTAGTAATGAAAATTAGGAATCCCTAAATATCAACCACACACAGTAACTAGACATATTGTAAGCTGAACAAAAGTCAAACATAGCAATCAAAATTTATAGAAGACAGCAAAAGCAGTGTTAAAAAGCAATCTTATACCTCAAAATTTCTATATTAGAAAAAGAGAATGACATAAAATCAATTAGCAGAGCTTCCACATTAATCGATAAAAGGAAACACTAACTATAGAGTTATAAAAAAGGAAGGAACAATAACGAAAAGAATACATATGGCTTATCAAAGACCAATGTTAAAATGATTACTGATGTTTCAAAAATCCTATGAGTCAGTTTTTAAAATTCCACTAATTTCTTAATGCTACAAAAATCATTCACGCTGTCCATTACACTCATTATTAATGCTAACAATTCAATATGCTTACTCATAAATGTCCCCTCCACTGATAAAATATAACTAATTTTTGAAAACCTAATAGACCTGTACAGAGGATAACATACAAGCCTTATTGGGAAGGAAAGGATTACAGGAAATCCAAACAAAAATCAACTCATTAGCCTACATACTTACTTGTGCAACTCTGAACTTATTGTAGTGACAGGCATCTTGCCAGTTTGCATTCGTAAGACAGTGTAAGTTACCACATAACTCCATTCTCTTTCATACTATGCCATCTCATAGACTAGCATACCAAATCATACCAACCACACTACACCTTTGGGTTTTTATCACAAAGACAAAAGAATAGAGAAACCAACTCAAGTCCCTGTTGTATGCCAGGCCACTGCAGTAAGAGAGTCAGATAGGACAGTTAGTTCTGACTTGTCACAGGTAATCAACACCAAGGGATTAGGTCTTTTCTTTCCTTCAGGCTTCACTTAACAAGACAGAGGGTCTTCTATTCAAATAGACGTGGCAAGATCTTGATTAAGGAAAAATCCATGTGTGAGTATGCACCCTCCAAGTTACAATGGGGGTATGTCCCAAATACCCATTATAAGTTAAACATATGTTACATTAAAAAAGCACACATTATATACAGAACAATACTGAACAATAAAATTTAGCAAAAATAAACAAATCTATCAGAGCGTTTTACTGTTATGCTCATGTAGGATCAGGAAGCTATAATTGCTTCCTAAAACTTCAAGAAAGTATGATGAAATATAGCTGTTTTGGTCAAGATCAAAATATACAAATTCCAAAAATATTTTTTTACTAAATGTTTATCAATTCTGCTCTATCACAACTCAAAAATTTATGAATTGAGCCACTGGAGAATATTTGTAAAAGAACAACATTTTCATCCCAGTGGCTCCTGGCCTAGACTACGGCACTTGCGTGGAAATTTCTCCAGGAGTCTCTTTTGGATATGTTTATTTCAGCTTTACAAAAGTATCAAAACAAAACAAAACAGGTAGTTATTCTTTACTAAGAAAGTAAACGTACACAAAGCCAGAAATGGGCACTTCATTCTTTGAGTTTGGCTGATATGTGACTCACAGGTAAAAATACTCTTGAGCTTATTGCTTGTACAGTGAATGACATACTGATCTTGTAACTCATCAAAGGGAAAAACCAGTGCAAATCATCTGCCTTTGGGAATTCTAACATCTTATCACTTAAAGCAAAAGACAGCTTCCAATGATGGGAGAAGATGGTGTATTGTACAGCGTATATAACCAACGATGCAAGGTACCTCAACTCTCAGTGGATGCTCCCCACCAGCAAAAGAGGCCTCCGCATCACCACACTTAATACAATGGCATTACAATGATCAGCAGCCCTTGTGTAGAACATAAAGAATACTTGGTAAGGATCCTGGAAGATGATTTACTCAGCAATGTCTGTTTCAATTCTGTGCTTGAGAAATGGTTCTCAAATTATCAATATAAAAACAATCATATAATTTATTTTCTGGTTTCACTTTTCAAAGTGGCTCTGCTATGACTGTGATTACACATGACATATTTGCCTACTAATCAGGGTTTCCTACTTCTCTAATAATGGGATTTTCGAGCTTAATTATAATAGAATGCATATCCCCTATATTTCTAAATGATCATTTTCTAATAGAAAATACTGTAATCAATCTCTTATTTTACCATGACATAATAACTATAAAACTACATATATATACTTAAAATTCAATAAAAATGATTTTGAAGTTTGTTTCACAAACAACTAAATCACAATAATTTAGCATTAAAAAAGTTTTTGTTCAAAAGAGATTATGCATGCCACTTATGATTTGTCTCAACTTCAGTGAAATGGGGGCTACAGCTGGGATACAAAGTAAATAACCTGTGATTCATATAAAAATAAATAAAAATTATATACATTTATATATATATATATATAAATTTAAGTCAAGAAGGAAATTTTGGTATCAGAATTCCTGTCAAATAGGAAACTATAATCCATAAGGATAAAGAATTAATTTTCAAAATATAATCTACTATAATTATTGCTACTACTCTGTTGGATGTATGTTTCAAAACTCATATAGAGTAGAGACATAAACCATTCACCCTCTTTTTATAACAGAGAAACTTGGAAATGTTGCCCATTCATTAAGCCCCCTTTAATACATTGGAGATGCTCATTTACATCATCCACATAGTTTTGAAATGGAAAGTAAAATGACTGGCTTTGAGTATATGTTATATACATTTTCAGTAACCATTATATTTCCTTTCCTTTGGGATCAGGGTTCTAGAACTTCAGATTGTTAAAGAAGTATATGTATTGCTTTGAGAACAATCTCATAGTTATGGACACAGGAACTTCCTTCCTGCTTAGCATCTAAATTATAAGTCATAAATTAAAAAAAACATTTAAGTGGAGTAGAAGGACATTAATTTGAATAAATCATTTGTTAAGTTTTTGCAAAGCATATTTTCCCCTTTATGGTAAATTTAGACAGCATAGTTTATTCTCTATCTACTACAACGTCTATAAAGGAAGTCAGACTAAGAAAAGTTTATCATGTAATACTGCCAGACATTTTCTACAGGTTTACAATTGAATCTTTAAAGAGTTGCTGATTTTTTTTCTTTCTTTTTTTTTGCATTCTTACGTTCTCTAAATGTCTGTTCTAGGAAAAAAAATTTTGGTTTTTACCCCCTAGTTCTATGAGGCTATGTAAGTCAGTTAATGTGCAACCACGAAAACCCAGCAGAAACCTTTACTATTTTGCAGACGATGAGAACCTGCATTTAATGAAGTGTTCTCAGACATTTAAAGTAGCTTGGGTTGCCAGGCCAGACACTGATTCTTATATGCACTTTTCCCAAAACTCTTCATTCCACTGGCCATTCAATAAAATCAATAAATGTGTTCTAACTAAACTTTAAAAGGCTTCTGGGAAGCGACCTCTGCCAAAGGATTTTGGGAAGGTGCCAGATCTGTAGTGGGAGTGGGATCAAAAGCAGAAAGCACAAAATAATGAAACGTTTTGCACAGATGAAAACAAAACAAAACAAAACAAACAAACACACAAACAAAAAAAAAAAAACAAAGCCTGGCTGCAGTTCTAAAAGTGATTAGCTTACACATCCGAGGTCAGGTTTCCAGAGCCCAGCTCCTCTGCCTTCCCTGGCATTCTTTTTTTTCTGTCCCAATCCCACACTGATTGCAGTCTATTGCACGAGGCTTTACTTCCCACTTTGTCTAGGATTTCGAGCAGAAAATCTTCTCTCCTGATGTCTTTAAAATAGTGTGCCTTTTGTGCCACAGTAATGAGTCCCCTATCTGAGACTCCAACATCTGGAAATCTGGACCAGTATGGCTTACAATCTGGAATTGAGGAATGTATTTTATAAAAAAAAAAAAAAAAAAAAGGTCACAGTACACTAAAGTTTCATGAGCTCAACCATGGAGAAGCTTTCACCAGAGATCTGATTATGTTTTATTTCTTATTCAGACTTCTGTCAAGCAGAGATGAGAAAGAAAACCATATGCAGACAGACTAACAAACATTTGGAGCTCAAAGGGAAAACAGGCAAATATCTACAAACGTTTTTATTATCAAATGAGCCGATCTCTGGAATTTGGGAACTGCCATAGAAGGTTATTTGCCTACACTGTTCATAAATATGTTTTAAAACCTATCTTTACTTGGTCACCAATACACACAAAAAAGCCATGAACAACTGAAGCTTCTCTTGTGTGTGAATCCTAATCACCATTAACTAAGAAACCATATTGGAGCCAATGAGATGGCTCATAAAATAGAGGCTCTTGCTGCCAAACCTAATGAACTGAGTTCAATCCCGGGGACCTGTATAGGTGAAGGAAAAAGTCAGTTCCCTACAAGGCATCCTCTGACATGTACAATAGCACATAAACCAGCACCAAACACACACACACACACACACACACACACACACACACATACGACACTCAAAATGATTACAGCCAAATAATGAATGTTGTGTTACTATTAAGGATAATAAAACCTCTCACCTTTTAAAAGTTTAAAGGATATGCACACTTATATTTGTTAATCTTTTCCTTTTTGTGGACATTACAAGGGTCTACCATTATGAGTAGAGACCAATGGATGCCTGGAACAGTGGAGAATACCAGTTCTTCTATGTACTGCCTTTCCTATGCGTACCTCTGACAGAATTTAACCTAAAATTCCAACACATGCGGGGATTAGCAACACTACTCGGAAGATAAACAACTACAGAAACACCCTATGAGAACAAACATGCAAGCATACCTTAGTCCCATCAATGAAAATACTTATTTTCTCCTTTCAATTAAAGGAACATTTTATGGCTTCTCTTAAGAATGGTTGAAGCGTCTACACCAGTAATTTTGCACTTTGCGGTCATCAGTAAATAAATTCAGCACTCTTGAACAAATTGCAACACCATGCCGGTAGATTTGAAACCACCTTAGCTAGCACGTAACTGCCCAGCAAATACCATTTGAAGTATGAATGACTGACATCTCATATGGGACAAAAAAGGACAAGGTAAGCTTTCATCACACTATTCACAAGAGCATTACATTTTAAGCCTATCAATTATTTATTCCCGGAATTTTCTATTTAATATCTTCATGTCACCGTTAGCCTCAGGTAAACAGAGATGTATTGTAGAAAAATAACTACTTTATTTCTGAAATATTTCTACTTTACTTCCATATTTTATGTATATAAAAAGGACTGCATAGAAAACTATATTTAAGTTTTTGAGCTACTATATACATGAAGAAAATCTCATATCCTTATTCCCAAGCAATTTTAGCTAAAATAAGTTAGCTCTGTGGTGGGAAAGCTAATATATATAGGGACATATTTTTTTCAAGAATGATTAATGTTACCTATCAGGTAACCACACAACTCTTACAAAGCAAAAAAAAAAAAAAAAAAAAAAAAAGCAAAAAAGAAACTTATTATACTGAAATGTACTTTCCAGAAAAATAAAAGTCAAACAACAGCAAACCAAGGAAATGAAGTATCTGAATTAAATTTTCAAAATTCACCCAGTAGTGAATCCATGAAATATAACTATACCTCTTCAAAGAATGCACTCTAAGCCACGTTTTGTACCACATGCTCACATTCTCAGGGCATATACAGCTAAGCAAGAGCAGTTCCGTGAATTTAGGAGAGTGTGGGCTACATGGTGAGTTATGAGCACATCTTGGGTATGGAATGAAACCTACCTCACAAAACTAACACCAAAACAATAATAATAACAACAACAATAATAATAATACATCCCACAGATCCAGAGGAAGTACCAGGACTGGAGAGATGGCTCAGTCGTTAAGAACACTGTCAACTGTTCCAGAAGACCTGGTTCAATTCCCAGCACCCACACAGCGGCTTAAAACTGTCTGTAATTCCAAATCCAGAAGATCTGATGCTCTCACACAAACACACATGCAGGCAAAACACTAACGCACATAAAAATAAGTAAATAGATGATGTTTTGGAAAGAGATTGAAATACGAAAAAAGTGCTATACCTATAATACTGTTTATTTTTCTGTTTGCCCTCAGGAACTAAAGTTTCAAGTTTGAATAAATTTCTTTTTAATTTATTATTATTTATTATACTTTATTAACTTTCTATAAATTTAAATATTCAAACTATAACATTACCTGTAACTGCATCTGTAAATGGACATTGTTATACCACGTTAGCAAGAGCATTTGAAATGTATTGGTTGTGCTTTATAAGAAATCAGGCACAAGGCATACATTTCCCTTCTTACAGGACTGCTGCATGCTTGTTCCACCTATAAAAGCAATGCGCTGTAGTTTGTGGAGTCAGACCAAGCTCAAAAGTAAAGTAGATGTTTCTAAAATGGAGAAGTTTGAAGTCCTGTGCCACCAGCCGAGGTAGCAAGAAAAAGCTCTTCTTCCAACATTTAGCAAAATGATTAGTAATAGCTTCTAAATACTACTGTATTGGTTTTATATTTCTTTTTTTTCTTGTTTTATTTTAGAGTTTCTTCAGAGAAAACCTCATTATATAGGCCAGGCCTCACTATATAACACCAGATCTAAAGCCTAAGCCCTGCATGCACGAATTACACAAAGTATGACTAACCCTTCAACTTTAATTCATAGTCTATGAAAGTGTATGGGAAATTAAAGTACATACTAAGAGGTTCTATATGTGCTTTTAGCCTTTACGCAGGTAGTTTATGGTTTAAGAGCACTAGCTGTCCTGCCAGAAGACCCAGAATTGATTCCCAGAATTCACAGGTCAATTCACTATCTATCTGTGACTCCACGTCAAGGATGTACTTGTCATTTAATGGCCTCACTGAACACCAGGCGTGCACATGGTGGACATCCATAAAGGCAGGCAACATATTCAAACACACACATTTTGAAAATATAAATGAAAAGAAAACTGTTTGCAGCCATTTTCATTCAATAGTCAACATCATAAATACTGAATGACCACCTGCAATTCTGAAGCCATCATGACCTATGAGGCTGAACTAAATCTTGTTGCCAGGGCAGTCACAGTAAAGGGTGTGAATTCTTGACAATGCACAAGTTGTGGTGTGTGAGTAAAATTGTCAGCAATATCAATATGAATATTATGGTAAAAATAACCAACCAACATCAAACAGTAACGTAGCAGGTCAGCTTACCTAATCAAAAGAATAATTCAGATCACACTCAAGACTGTGTTAACAAGCCTGGGGGAAAACCAAGACAAATGTATTAAAATATCATCTAAGGCTGAATGGCAAATAATAAAATATTGGTTTCTGCTTCCATGCAGTCAAAGAGAGTAGAATGCAAGTTGATATAATTAAGTCCACTTAAGACAAAAAATTTAAAAGCCTGTACTATATACTAAGTGATGATGGCAGAATGGATTCTGTCCAAAATTTTTTATTTGATTAGATGGTATTTATTATATCAACATTTTATTACACAGTAGTAAAAAAATTACAAGGTAACATCCTGCTATTTCCTTTTGAGAAAAAAAAATACAGGGTACTATTTAACCTCAGTGCAGACATCCACATGGCATGTTGTTCTACTGGGACTTTATATCATGTCCTTAGAAATTTATGCTTATGTGTCTGAGGGTAAGGCTGGCCAGAAGATTACTATTTAAATGTTTCATAGACACCTGACAATAAAAATCGAGAATGTTCTCATCATCTGTAACAACTATAGACATTTCCTCAAAATACATCACCTTTTAATACATTCCGACAAGAAAAAACAGCTGTAACATTATCAGATATGTAAATATCTTTAAAGACTGAATTTTAGGTAAAATAAAAACTCTAATTTGATCCAAATGCTGAATAAGGAATCAACTTTCAGAGAAAGCAAATGTGTCTCCAAAACGAATGAAGACACAGTTCTGGCAAATGCATTAATATTACCATGCTTTCATATTACCATTCTTTCATTTGTTATCATTCATTACAGTTTTTTTCACTTTGTATCCTGGCTGTAGCTCCCTCCCTCATCCCATCCCAATCCTACCCTCCTTCCCTCTTTTCCCCCTAATACTCTCTCTTAGTCCACTGATGGGGAGAACCTCCTCCTCTTCTCTCTGACCCTAGACTATCAGATCTCATCAGGACTTGTTGCATTGTTTTCCTCTGTATCGCCATCATTCTTAATTTATAGACATATGTTGAAAATGTTGCTGGTTTATGAAATGTTTGTTACACAAACAGAAAGACATATTTATTTTAGCTATTTAAGTGAAAGTTGAAAGGATTGGTTTAGGGTTAATGTTTGCAGGTCCTATGGACAATGACCTTGTGGTCTATCTTCGTACACATTTTGGACACGGAATAATTGCTTAAAGAATCACAAGGCCTAGGAGTTGCTTTAGGTTTGAAGTAGAAACAATCTCTTACCAACTCCCATGGAGCATCTCTACCAGGCCCCACTGCTCTTCCTGCTGAAGTCCTCTGGCATACAAGACCATCACTTTAGTACAGTGTTCAGGAGGACAGATGGCCTCAAGTAGAGGGCTGATATCATTTCATTGAGATGATCCACCCTAGCTGTTCTAGACTACCACATAGCCAGTTTGCTCAGGGTGGATTCAGTGCCTTTCCTATTTCCCGCTGCATTGTTTCATTCAGAAACCCATAAGAACTAAAAATAAGATTTTATATATCATCGCAAACAATGGTGGACATTGTTGAATTTTTCTTACCATTGTGACCACCAATTCAAGTCAACGCAACAACAATTCACTTTTCCTAACACTTAAACCAGAGAAAGCCTAGGCAATGTCATAATGACATAAAACCTCTACCCATTGCATGGGAATAACACATCTCACTTTTTACTTCAGTTTTTAAATCAAAAATTTTCTGAGAAAGGTGTCACAAAGTTTAGTATCCCATTTATAAATTCAACTAAAGGGAAAATATGATAAACATCATGAATACAGAATGGTTCTTTATTATATTTATGATAATATAATATAATACACAGTCATCCAAGGCTGGATGTTAACATTTAGGAGAGACTACAATTGAGCATTAACACAAGCTACATGTCAGTAACTACTACTGCAGTTATGAAGTTGTGGTATTTACTGTCTTTTGTGTACTGAGATCTGCTCTCTAATCTGTTTGTGTATCTGATGACCCACTGAGAGTGGCCTCCGCTGACTATCCACTCACATTCAAGCCTTCTTTTACTTAGTAGGCATACATTCTGCATCCCTACCTTAAACCTATTGTGTTGTAAACATGTTATCATGTTTTGAGAGTATACATGAATACCATGCATAGCCAGCCAATTGGTATGCAAAAAAAACCCTACAAAATTTATGAGATAATACTCTAAAAAAATAATAAAAGAGCCTGGTGGAACTAGCATATTCCTTTAATTCCAGCACTTGGGAGGCAGAGGGAGACGCCATCTCTCTGAGTTCAAGGTCAGCTTGTTGTACAGTGCTAGTTCTAGGACATCCAATGCTTCATAAAGAAATCCTGTCTCAAAAAAAACTACATAAATAGATAGATAACAGATAGATAGATAGATACACATAAAGTTAGATAGACTGATAAATGGAAAGCTACAGGACATAGACAAATAGATAGATAGATAGATAGATAGATAGATAGATAGATAGATGATAGAGAGATGATAGATAGATGGAAAATTGTCATGAAAGACAAAATTGACACAGCACCATCCAAATCCTCAAGAACAATAAACATATCATGACATGTTAATGTATATGGTAATATTTTATGCTCTATATGCTCTCTACCATTGAAGAAGACCAAATAGGTCAGAATATATCACTTACTGGGTGACTGAACAAGCTCTCTGATCATTATCATCATCATCATTTTCATCATCATCATCATTATCCTATTGAAGGTCATGGAAGACAGAATTTTGCTCTTTAGCCCAGACTGCTCTCCAACTTATGATTCTTCTGCTGCCTCAGTCTTTCCAGTGGTGGGATTACAGATGTGCACAATCATGTACAGACAACATTTTTATCATAGATTGTAAATTTAACATATAACATATGTTAAATAATACCAATAAACAACACATGACTCCAGAATTATGGTACTGGTTTACAAATCGACTCTTATTCTAGCAGCATGCCATTACACTAAATTGTTATGCTTCAATGTGCTCATCTATAAAATTAAAACTAGTAGCTATTTTTAACTGTTCTTGAGAAGACTAAAAGAAGAATCCCATGTAAAACATCCAAAACTATCTTTGGCACATGGTAAGAACAAAACATTTTTAGCCATTAAGGCCTTAAGCAGTACACTTTATTTTTATGCATATTACTTTTATTATAACTTATAAAATGAATAAAATTATCCCCATTTAAAACATGATAATTCTGTAGCACAGGGAATTTAAAACTGGAGTCACTAATCAACTAATAGCTAAACTACTCGGAAGGACTAGAAACAAGGTACATGTTTTCATTATGCTAAGCCTCCCAAACTACTTGTGTAAACAGCTGCAGGTATTTCTAAAGAGACAAGTTGAGTATCATCAGCTGACCAAACTATATCAGAGTAAACAAAGAACAAACTGATAATTAGCCTAAATATTTCTTTTTTTTTAACCCTACCATCTACAACTTAAAAACAAAAGTTACAGTTGAAAAGACCACCCCCTCTCAGAGAGGGGAAGGAAGGAAGGAAGGACTCTCCTACGCAGACAGATAACCTTGCATTAAACATACCAAGCTGAACACAAATGGTGAGACAAATGCTGCACACATGGATGGACAGCTTCAAGAAGCTGGTGACCCAGTGCTGTTCTTCAAGGGTTAGCTTCTGCTCCTTAAGCTATACATCTGTGTGGAAAATATACTCGGTTGTGGAAAACAGAGTTTAAACAAGAGGAAAATGCACTAAGGACTCCTTCATGGAACACTAGTATCAATAGGCCATGTCCTGAGCCCAAGTAGAGGAAACTGAGCCTTTCACTGATAAACTGCTAAACAAAGTGGGAAAGCAACACTACCAGTAGACACAGAGAAGCAGCTACAGCAGGGAAGATGTTTTTCCTTATAAATACATGTACGATTTAAAATAATACATGCTTCGGTCATACAATTATTGCTGTGCTCGTGGTTAGCTTCATAGACTCTCCCTTTCCGTTCCTTCAATTCCCTGTTTCACAATTCATGTTTATTTATAAAAGAAGACTTGTTTTTGGAATTTTTAACCTTTTAAGTGAATTTACTAATTTTCAATGGCAATCTATCACCTTCAATATTTTCTATTGTCTCCCTACCATTTAGAGCTACTTCTATCACAGTATCAAACCTGTTTGCTCAAAAAGGCTCTAAAGTTTTTTGATAAAGTAGTCCAATTATTCTACAGAGCAGTAAGGTGCAGGGGGACTGGGCTGTTACTGCCCAGATTTTAAAATTCGGGGACAGATACAAAAACTAAGACGTTGCAGGCTCCAGACTGGCAATCAACACAACAGAAACTCTTCATTTCTCCTTTCTTCCTTTTTTGCCTGTCTATTATTTACTCTTCAAGATTTAACTCAAAAATAAGCAATCTATAATCATGCAATTTGCACAACAAAACTTTCTTCTCTTCCGATAGCAGGATGCTCTTCTTTGTGGTACCTTATATCTGTTGTTAACTAGACACATGCAAGATGCCATTGAATCATCACCCATAAGACGTTTTTATGGGCTTACCTTGACTTCAAAACAAGGGTCATAGAGAAACAATTACAGTACAATGCTGGTGAAATGGTGCAGCATGTAAAGGCACTGGCTAAAACTAAACCTTCAGTTTACTCCAGAATCCTTGAATGCATATATATCTATACACCCACAAAAAATGGAATGAGTAAACTTAATAAAATGGAAACAAAGTTATAGGGCTAGTGAAAGATTCAGCTTCACATAATTATGCTTCTCTCAACGCGCACATCAGGTAAAATGCCCTTATCTGTCAAACAGAACAGTAATCAGGAGTTAAAGCCACAAGTAGTAACTGCCGCACATCTGTGTAGGTCTCCATGCCTATCAGAACCACAGTCATCAGCGGCTACATTAGCTCCTGCCTGAAATCAGCTAGTGATCAGAAAAGTATCAGCAGTAGCTGGCATTCAGGATTTCTATGAAAGTGAAATACTGAATTTCCTCAATGTGGCATTCACTTCAAATGCTACTGTATTACTGCTTATATAAACCTGACATCCTTTAGAAATCAGTGACCAGGCAGCACGGTATAGTACCCAAAATGTTCGATTCAAGTATTAAATGCATGATTAATAGATGCTCAATAAATATCTGAAGATTTGTTCACTATTTGCTAAAGGAAAAAATTGTCTGAAATATCTTCCAGCCAGGAGCTATACTTAAAGTTTAAGAACCAAAACAGATTTTTTTCCTTAAAAATAAAGAGAAACATTTTATTGATACATTCTTTTAATTTTAATATTTATTTATTTATTATAATTATTCATTTTGTATCCCAGCTGAAGAAGCCTGTATCTCCTCCCAGTTCCTCCCACCCTCCTTCTTCTCTGACCCTATGCCCCTTTCATAGTCCACTGATAGGGGAGGACCTCCTCCCCTTCTATCTGACCCTAGCCTATCAAGTCTCATCATGCTGGCAGCATCATCTTTCTCTGTGGCCTGGCAAGGATGCACCCCCACAGGGGGAGCTGACCAAAGACCTGGCTACTGAGTTCATGTCAGACAGCACCTGCCCCTTCTACTAAGGAACCCACTTTCCTCTCCGTGCATGGTCTTTGGTTGGAGTATGGGTCTCTGCAGGGTCCCCTGGGCCCAGGTTTTTTTTTTGTTGTTGTTGTTCTTTTTCTTTTTTCTTTTTTTTTAGCTCTGTTGGTAAAAAGTGAGGAAAAGCCTTGACCTCATTTGCATAGGAGACAACTAACTGAACAAACACCAACACTACAGCTCTAAGATCATCAATCAATAAATGGTCCTCATGAAACTGAAAAGCTTCTGTAAAGCTCACCAACCCTACATCTGAGAGAGGACTAATATCGAGAATATATGAAGAACTCAAGAAGTTAAACTCCAAAACAGAAAGTTATCCAATTTTTAAAATGGGGCACAGAGCCAAAAAAAAAGAATTCTCAACAGAGGAATATCGAATGGCAGAGAAACACTTAAAAAGAAATGTTCAACGTCCTTAGTTATCCAAGAACTACAAATCAAAATAAGCCCGAGATTCCACCTCACACCCATCAGAATGGCTAAGATCAAAAACTCAAGAGATGGTGCATACTGGAGAGGTTATTGATACGTTCTTATATGGAACAACTCTGTCTTATAGGATTTCTTTCCTTACTTTTTTCTGTCTTTCTTTTTCTTGACACATTAGAACAGAAGTCACTTCTTAATTTTTCTGTGATGATTTCAGTGACTATAGAAAATATCCATAGGGCCCCCTGACACAGGCTTCAAGTAATTTCCCTTTTCTGTGCTGTAACCTACTTCACTACAGATTTTTGCATGTATTGCCTCAATTAAGGATTTCTCCTGTTAGTGTGACCTGTAACAATTTGCTCACTTTCACAGTGCTCTGAGTGTTCTGAACTATGGTCAAAGTTATTTTATCTCTAAGAGTTTCAACTTCACAATGTGAAATTCCCTTGGTCCTTGATCTACCAGAGCATAGCCTATGTTCTTATAAAGTCATGTACAGAATTCTATGCTGTGTACTGACTCCTATATTTTGTAGCAAGAGAAGCCATTTTGTAGCTTTTGGTGGTAATTCAGGCTACAATTTACCCTACAGCAATGAGACTCAAACATATCATCTCCTTCTCATTAAAAAATAAAATCACACATTACAAAAAATGGTTAGTTAGTACTCCATAAACACCAAAAATATCATAAAGAGTATATTCCATTTACAACAACTGAATACACGTTAAGTGGTCCAAACTTCAGACATTCAAAGACTAGTGAGTTGATAAATGTATTGAACTTCTTTTGTTGCTTGTTCAGTTTGCTCTTCAGTCTTTATTATTGTCACTATTGTTCTTTGACCTAGCCTAGGCTGACCTGAAACTTGCAAGCCTGTCTCCACCTTTCAAGCATGAGATTAGGGAAGGTGTCACCACACCTAACAATTGAATGATATTTCTAGGTGCTGGAAATAAAGAAAGAACTGAGGCAATACCTCTAATTTTGTAAGAGAGAGAAAATTAAAAGTGATAAATCAGTACAGAACATATAGTATGTTTCATAAATATAAATTATGATAATAAAGGGTAGAGACACCAGTTCTGAATAAATATGTCTACAGAATCTTTCAGGGACCACATAGAATATGAGGAAAAAATCTGAAAGAAAGGGATAAGCAAGATGACTCCAGAAAAAGGAAACTAAAGAAAGAGCAACAACAACATTGAAACCTAAAAGGAAATTAATGGGCTACACCAAGGTTAGAGAGCAAAGAATTGCAGAAGGAAGCAGGCACCTAGCAAATAGTCAGGTGCTAACTTTGCCAGAGGTATACAGACTATCATTTAAATTTAGTTTTATTACCTGCGTAAAAAAAGTACTGACTTATTCTTACAAGAGGATTAAGGGTAGATAGGTAGATGATAGGAGTTAAATAGACAGATAGATGGTTGATAGCTAGATGTGTGCGTGTGTGCATATATGTACGTAAGTGTATGTAAAAGAAACAGAAACTGATGTGCTTAACTTTTGTAATTAAAATAATCTCATTAAAAAATATCAAAGTTTCAGAAAAAGGTATTAACAGTGTGGAAAGAGTACAAGTTTAGTTTTGGACATACCATTGCCTACTGAAAAACAGTCAGGGCTCTTTGGGAAAGTTGCTACATAAATGACACTAGAGTTGTATATTTACTGTACAGTACAGATAAAAATTAATAATGGTAAGCATTTATATAACAGTACTAAATTAGACTAACAATCACAGGCATCAGAGAAAAAACAAACAGGCTGTCCTTTGAGAATATCTGAAATTTGGGGCAACTGAAAATTACTAAACATTAAGAAAGATTCCAGCAAAATGAAAGGTTATATGAGAACTTAGCAAGAGGGGCAAGAAACATTGCTCACGAGACCAGAGACCAACACCACCACATATTACCGAGAGCTGCAGCAAAGTGGGTTCTCACAGCCAAACTTTGGATTTAACAACATGAACAGTGAAGAAAGTAGTTTGTGTATTACAGGAAAGGAAGTGCCTAATGGGAATCATCAATGGTTGTGGAAGCAGGTGGATGGAGGAAAACATCTGCAGACTCTGAAAATGAAATTTCTCCACACGTCCATACACTGATAGTGTAATACCTACTAGAGGCACTGTTTTTGAGGTTGTAACAACTCTTTTCTATTTTTATTAATTAATTTATTTTTATTAATTACAGTTTATTCCCTTTGTATCCCAGCTGTAGCTCCCTCCCTTGCCCCCTCCAAATCCCACCCTTCCTCCCTCATCTCCTCCCTGTGATCGCACTTACTAGCTGTCTTGTGGTTAATGTCTCCCCTATTGCCATGATATTCAGCCTCCCATAAAGGACCAAGCAATGGAAGTTGCCAACCATGAACTTCATGAATGAAACTGTGAACCAAATAAAACCTTCTTCATCCAAGGTATTCCCTCAGGCACTTGTCCGAAAGATGGAAAACTGACTAATACAATAGCTTTTACCCTCACAAATATTCACAAGTGCATCTGAAAGCTGAAACAAAGAGATATTTTCCCATTCTTGTAAAATATATGTCTATGCTCTATATCTTACCATTGGAAATACACACCACTCCCTTAGACCTTAAAGTTTCTGTCCCATATGTAACCACTTCTGTTTTGTTTAGAGTAATTTTTTCATAGAAATGGAAGATCAAAAACTCTAGTGACAACACATGTTGGAGAGGCTGTGGGGAAAGAGGAACCCTCCTCCATTGCTGGTGGGAATGCAAACTTGTACAACCACTCTGGAAATCAATTTGGCGCTTTCTTAGACAATTAGGAATAGTGATTCCTCAAGACCCAGCTATACCACTCTT
>CM053743.1:28071877-28129677 GCA_028658305.1 Pachyuromys duprasi
CCCTGCTGGTGGACTTGGAGGGGGCGGGGAAGAAGGAGATGAGGGAGGGAGTGGGAGGGTAGGAGGGAATGGGGGAGGGGGCTACGCCTGGGATTCAAAGTCCCCAACCTGTGATTGAGATAAAAATAAATAAATTAAATAAAAAAAAGAAATGGAAGTCTTGTACATTTGAAATATTATTCACTTGCTTCTCACCCTTTGCTTTCTTTCTATCAGATCAAAATATGTATTGTTTTAGAAATCATTAATGCATGTAAGAATACTGTTATGTAGCTGGGAGTAATGGTGCACGCCTGTAATACCAGCCTCAGGGAGGTAGAGGTAGGCAGTTCTCTGTGAGTTCAAGGCCAGCCTGGTCTACACAGCGAGTGCAGGACAGCCAAGGCTATGTGGAGAAAGCCTCCCCTATCTCTATCTCTCTCTATATGTCTCTCTCTCTCTCTTTCACACAAAACAAAATGTTGTTATGGGAGTAAATTTTTATAAATGATCCAAAATTTTCCACCTTTTAGTTGCAAACTCTTACTAAAATCTATGGCTCTTTATGCTTAAATAAAACTACCTTCAGTGTAAAAAGTATAGCTTGTTTCCAAACATGCTTTTAATACAATGAAGAATTGTATTAATGAAGAATGATAGAACTGAAGCAAGTAGGAAAACAAGATGCATGTGTTTAATAGTAAAGCTATTCAAAACATAAATATACGACAAATAGCGTATTTAAAATATTTAAAGATTTTGTAAAATGACTAGCTTTTTAAAAATTAACTCCGTGTGTTTCTTAGTGGAGATGTTAGTGTACAGAGGAGCCAATGGGAAATAAAAAGAATAATGAGCTGCTATCCTTCAACATACCTCAAAAATTCTACTGTATTACTTAATAAATATTTGGGGATGAAGTTATTAGAAAAAAAGTTTTATCATTTATATTAAAATTACATATATTTTACGAAGCAAAAATATATGAATTATTTAGTCTGATGATTTAGTATGATGATGCTCTAAGATACTATCAATTTATTTTACAAAAATAAGTGAAAGGTCATTACTTCCTGGAGGACAACAGAAAAATGATCTTAACATTCTCAAATGGCAAATGGTAATGAGTATATGGTGGTAAGATTCAAGATTAGTGTTACTATGATTGACTAGAGAGTTGATTTGTGCGCTTACAATCTGACCACTGTTTCATTAAGAAATATCTGAAGTATTGTATTTTCTTGTTAAGTTGCCAAACACTAATTAGCATGCTGTGATACAACCAGAACAACCAGATAGTATTCAGTGGACGGCTACCTGAGGTGGATGTCCTATCACAGGACCTTCCACAGTTACCTTTTTATAATTAATTCTCCTACCCGCCCCCATATAGAGAAAATAATAAAGTGCCTCTGTAAGCATTTCTTTAAATAAGAAACTGTAAGGAATTGTTTTTGGTTTTTCTTTAATTCAAAATGAAATCAAGCAAAGAAAACGATGAGACAGAAGCTTGAAGAACTACTTAAGACAATGATTTTGTCAAATGTCTCCTGCAATGAACAGTTTTGCTTCACTAAGATGCTACAAAGTTTTTAAAAGGAAACAAACACACGGATTAGTAGAATGGATATGGAAAAG
This sequence comes from Pachyuromys duprasi, assembly GCA_028658305.1. Taxonomy (NCBI): domain Eukaryota; kingdom Metazoa; phylum Chordata; class Mammalia; order Rodentia; family Muridae; genus Pachyuromys; species Pachyuromys duprasi. Next base: position 28,073,495 of record CM053743.1, read on the forward strand.
GGGCTATGTATATGGCCATTACTTATATAACTGATTTTTTTTCCTCTAAGGAAAAATGATATTGGCTTTTTCATCTTAATGTGTGGAGTCATTTTTACCACATTAGCTGAAATGGTATTCCATTTCACTAATAATATCAGCATTCAGTGTGTTTGATGCACTCTTAAGTGTTTTTCAAAAAAAGAACAAATAAAATTCTATGTATAGCATATATTTTGAGGTTTAAGGGAATTCTTAAAAATACACAGTTTTTTGAGGCTGCTTATCTCTAACCATCACTGGTCTTAATAAGAATGTTATCGTTTGTAATATTAGTAAATAACCACAAGCCTGCTATTTTCTTCCAGTTTTCAAAGAAAGGGAGTGGATAAAAGAGTATTTATTACAGATAAAAGAAACAAAGCTGTTTTCATGTTTCTAAACCGTTGACCTAGTCGGTTTCTGCAGTGTTTGTCTAAGCATCCAAGTGCCAACGTTTCCCCACACCAGCATCATTTCGAGCTTGGGAGACAGCGCAGCGGAAAGAGCGCCTGCTGCATGAGCATAGTGATCTTGGTTGCCCAGCCCTCACATGAAACCTGAGGACACATCTCTATCTAACCAGGAAAGAGGGACAGAAACAGAAGGAGCCCTTAAAGAAAGGCCAGTCAGCCAGACTAGTCAAAGAGTTCCATGTTCAGTGTAGTTTTCAGTGTAGTTAACAATTAGGAGGAAAGATTTTTTTTTTTTTGAGAAAAAAAAAATGATGTCTACCACTTACCACCATAGCTATGCACATAAAAATGTACATACAAGGAACATACCTGCCATGCTCGAAGAAGTAACATCCTCATGGCCATCTGTGAAGGCCAATCAACTTAAAAATATTAGATTATAATTTTAACAAAAATAACTGAATCAGTGGAATCAAAATAACAGACTAATAGCATTAGGATGGCACTTCAAAATTTGGTGCCATCACATTGAATGTTATCTCTGATGCCAAAGGACCATGACTAAACTATACCCTTCAAACATCTCTCCAGTGTTGGCTGGAGAACTCTTCTGTCTTTTATTCTCTGCTAAGCCTAACTTCCTTGTGAGGACTGTGACAGCTGTGCAGAGAGGTGGCTGCTTCAGCAGGCAAGCACTATGCACACATGTTAAGGGAAGAGTGGTCATTCAGTGTATGACACCCCAGGCATGTGCAAATGGAAACAGGCACTGAGGACTCAAAGCATGTCCTCCACATCCATTTTAATTTTAGAACTGCCACTCTTAGAAAGATAAAGTGCAGGTTTCCATATTTTGATATTTACAGTCACCTTAGGAGTTAGAGAATGCTTTTATACCAACTATCATATTTGTGTTTACACAAGAAAGGAGGTGATCTCTTGGGGAACTAATAATGCATCACTATTAAGGACTTAAGAAATCACCAAATGGCAATGGACAAAGATACACATATATTCCAGGAATGTAATATATGTTGCTGAGAGAAAGACGCTTTGGAAGAGGCTTAGATCAAAATTGCAATAAGATAATAAAAATTCAATGATAATGCCATGCTCAAAGAGGCAGATCTGTTTAAATAGATTTTATGTTATGTGACCCTGAAAATTTATGTACAGCAAACATATCAGTTTTCGCAGGGCCAAGTTTTTAGATGAGAACTTTGAACATTAGTTAAATGCCTCATGTAACATCACCCAGATGGTACAATAGTCTCATTATAAATTAAGAGGTTCACATACTCTTATTTTCACAAAAAGGAATTTAGTCTTTATACTCTGACTCTGAAAGACCTTCATAAAGGAACCAAGGACAAATTATTCTGGTCCACTGACCTTAAACATTCTGATCAATTCAGACTGTGCGTGATGGAAAAGTTGAAACTAGAGACTGACCTGCTCCAGCAAACGCAGAACTGAAAAAGAGGCCTAAGAACTACGCAACTTTTCAAACCAAGGCAGGGCAGAGATGCAAGGTGAACTCCAGAGCCTCTTAAAGGAGTCACAGCAAGGTCATGCTGATGAATTGAAATGAATATGGCTTGGAACTACTCATAAATCATGCTAATTTCTTCAGAACCTACTGTCCTGGCCTCTCTGAACCCAGAGGTAATGGGCATATTATTCACACACCTGATTAATAATTTTGAAAACTTTTACATCTCTTACAATAGCCTATTGAGCTAGAGTTCAAAGGTTACGTTCTATTCAGGTCACTAAAGCACAAACTCCTCCCCACTCCACTTCTCTTATCCACACACACACACACACACACACACACACACACACACACACACCTTATGAGATAGGAATAAAGGAGCGCATATAAAATATAAGATGGAAGCTCCTTTGCTACCATCCCTGACCACCAAAATTTCCTCTCACTTGTCCCCTTCCTCCATTCCTAAAAGCCCTTAAAACGTTTGTTTTTTTAAATTAAATGAGCACAAATCCACTTAACAGAAGCAGCATAAATGACCAGTTAGCAGCCTGACCAATGTCGGTAGAGGGAAAAGGGGACCCTTCTTGATTTTCCACTAACTCTGTGAGTTTGAACTCGGTGCCATTAATTCTCATGTATCTCAGCTTGTCTTGTACCTCCACAAAATGTGATTATTTCAACAATCTAATAATCGTGAAGACCAAAGAACTTATACAAGTCACTTACTTAAAATGCACATGGTACATAATACACAGTAAATACATAGGGCTATTATTAAAATAGTTTAATATAGTAGACTACACCATAACATAGAAGAGATAGTTAATTTGAGAGAGAAGAGAAACATGAAGCATAGCTATATGTATGCTCTTACACAAATAAAAATTAATGTACCATACTATCATGATTTGCTTTAAATATAAACTCGAAAGAATCTAGATTTACCTATGGGTGTGGAAATGAGAGATTACATTTCAAGTTTTTATTATTTTATATTAACTTTTTAAGTTGATTTATAATTACACCATTTTCTCCTTCCTTTTCCTTTCTACAACTGCTCCCATTTACTCCCTCCACACCACTCTCAAATTCTTCAACTGTTTTTCTTAATTGTTCTTACACACACACACACACACACGTGAGCACGCACACACATGCACACGCACACACAAATGTATATCTTCTCCTAATTATATAGATATAATCTGCTCAGCCCGTATAATGTTACTTGTCAGTATATGATCATACTTTGTTTTAATTAAAAAGGAAGAGCCAGGCATGGTGTCACACACCTTTAATCCCAGCACTCAGGGAGGCACAGGCAGGCGGATCTCTGAGTTCTGAGTTCACGGGCAGCCTGGACTACAAAGTGAGTTAGCTGAGGTTCTTGAAGCTCCTGCTGCTTTGACTTATCCACCTTCTCACAGCACTTTAACACAGCAACATGGAAAGAACCTGAGACATGCCAATCAGTGCCACGATTGCGGGAAAGTATGAACATTAAACTCAAAATCTAGGAGTGGAGAGTGAAATGTGAATCACATGTGAATTGCCATTGCCACACCTACAAATCTGCCAGCATACTTCATGTTTGCTTTATCTCTATCTGGACAGAACTCAAGGTGAAATAAACATTCTTTCCTCCCGTACATTCTCCTATGTACTGTTCTTCCAACGGCAACTCATGTTACTATATTACAGATACTATTCAGCATTTTTGAACTGAATGTATTTCTTTTTTTGTAATCATAATACTTTAAAAAAATCCCAACAGGCTTTTTTTTTCTAAAATCCATCAATCAATCAACACAGCCTTTCCCACAAAAATCCAACAATTTTATAAAAAACTATTGCAAAAACTTTTTTGCAACATCTTACTAATTATAGTTATTAACATAGCATACCAATTTTCTTCCTTGCTTATTAGAGTCTCAACAAACTCAAAATGAAAATTCAGTTTAAGTGGTAAAAGAAAGATGGGAGAAATAAGTATAAACTGGTTCCCTTTTGTTTTGAAGTTATAAGTGATTTACATAGCAAATAGCAAATATGAAACTGCCTACGTAAATATTAAGGCACTTGAGGCCTGTTTATTAATATATCCTTGCCTGCTTTTCATATTGATTTTGAAAGAAATGACGTCATGACCTTTCGTAAAGGCAAAAATTGGGGCCTAGCCCGTCAACACTGGGAAAGCTGAGAAAGGCCATTGTCTTGAGTTTGAGGCTACCCTGGGCTACCTACTGAATTCAAAGTCATTCTATGAATGCACCAGTCAAGGACCATGCATGGAGAGGACCTAGACCTGCTGCTCAGATGTAGCCAACAGGCAGGTTAGGGGAGCAGCGGCTGTTTCTGACTTAGACTCTGTTGCCTACTCTTTGATCACCTCCCCCCAGCAGGGTAGTCTTGCCAGGCCACTGAGGAAAAGGATGTAGGCAGTACTGATGAGACCTGGTAGGCTGGGGTTAGGTGGTAAGGGAAGAAGGCTCCTCCTTTCTGTGCTCTATAGGAAAGGGGTGGAGGGAAGCGGGAAGAATGGTGAGACAGGGAGAAGACCAGGAAGCAGGCTAAAATCAGGACATAAAATAGCTAAATTATAAAAATAAAAAAAATAATTAAAAAACAATATAGGCCGTAATATTGAACCCTTCCGCTACAATTAAACACAAAACAGAAACTATATATATATACACATATATAGTTGTGTGTGATATACACACATACAGAGCTGTATGACATTTATCACATGTTAACATATAAGATGTACATGTATGTCTCACTCAAAACAATATATAAATGAGAATGTGAACCACCTCAGTTACTTTGGCCAACGTAGCAGGAAACACCTTTCTGGGGAGTGCCAGGGCCTGGTTCCCTAAGCTGGAGAAGCTAGACCATAAAAGATCCCTAAATGATTTTAACCTTGGGTAAAACACATGGAAAAAATAAGTTCCTGTTCAGTCATGTTGCACTGCAAGGCTGGGTCCTAAAGGCTGTGAATATTTTCAATACGTAACTTTTCATTGAGATCATTAGATGCCTGTATGTACAAGGCAGTAATTAGCAGTAACAGAAGGGATACTGCTTTACTGTATTCAGTGTTAGACTCCTGCCAACATAATTATTATAAAAGTCTAGAGTTACCTGAACATAAAAAGATTCCATCAGGATATTTTTAGGGAAGATACACCTTTTCACAGAAATTAAACTTTCTATCCTGTACAGTGTTCAAAGTACAGAATGGACAAAAATAGCAAAATTAACTAAAAACATAACATGTAAGGTTTATGTCCACTTTATTAATATGGTCAATTATTTTTTATAGGTGATATTAACATCATGTTTATTTTTTCTGTCTGAGATTCTGTCTGTATCACCTACCTCCTATGTAAGAACTCTCTCTCATATATATTTGCACATTTATTGAACATTCTAAATAAGTAAACATATTATTGACTGACACTTTAGTCAAGGTCCTAAATCTAGGTGTACACAAAATAAAATTCTGTAGGGTAAGTGAACAAACTCAGACATCTTTAAGTATTCATTGGCTAACTCAGGACTGTGGAGGCACACGGTGTGGGGTGAAAAGCCTTTCACAGGAGTAATTCGCTTCTGTTTTGATTCATTAAACAGATATGTGCTATTGACAATTACAATTTAAATTACAATTGTAATCTACAATTTACAATTATAGGAGCCAGGAAGGCACATTACAGAGAACAAAGCCCTGTGAATCCCAGACTTTAAAGGCAATAGTGAAGTACAGCTTCGATTTTTTTCTACTTAATATGAAACTTAGCCATTATTCTGCTTAATCCTCGCTATAACCTAAAAGGCTGGCACTAATGTATGCCATTTAACAGGAGTAACAGAATGAGCAGTTCTGTCCCAAGATGGAACCCTCACAAATGTGAACCTGACTAAAGTTTTACAGGAACTGTAAGATGGTATGGTTACCTTTACACAGAGAATCTCGGGATAACACTTTGGGGTGGAGAGGTTACAGTAGGTTGCAGTAATCATAAACTGGGCATCGTGGCACAGGTTTAATCTCAGTGCCCTGGAGGTTGGGGCAAGAGCCTCAGGAATGCCAAAGCAAGCTAGACTACCTACTGAGAAGCTGTTCTCCAAATTTTAGTTAAATTATTAAATTAAATTAAATGTGCACGGTCTTTTAATTGTATTCTATAATAATCTAAAGAAAAAAAAACAGTAAAAGCTTAATTATTTGAAATAGTCCAGTCTTGAGGTACCAGCCTATAATCCCATCAACTCACAAACTTGAAGCAGGAGGATTATCAGTTAAAGCCTGCTTGGACCAATAAGGGAAGTTCCATCCAAAATTAAGTAATTTAGTGAGAATCTTCCTGAAAGTGAAAAGACAGTATACAGGAATGCAACTTGGTACAGTATTTGCTATCATGTACAAGATCCTCAATTAAACCATCTGTACTACAAAATAATCACTCAATTAATTAACTAATTGGTTTAAAGTGCTATGACATGGATATGTACTACAACAGATGTACTTAAAACAGCCATTTCTATTTTCTACTCAACATTTTTCTGTAATCTCCATGGAGGACAGGAATTCATGAATCCACTTCTGAGAAGTCCCTCATTAAGCTTTAGTACTTCTTTGCCTTCAGTCTGTTCTGTTACATTTTTAAGAATAGCGCTGTACACATTGAAAAGAGAACCCAGCAACTTGTCAAAAAACCATTGCTTCACCAATCAGAATGTGTCCTTAACTGTATGTAATAGGATAATTAAGATCATTGAATAAAGATCTTTATCTCAATAATCATACTCTTAACACCTCAACTTAGAAATCCAAAATTCTTAGACAATACATGAAACATATGGATAAATAGAGTTAGAAGCCCAGTTGTTTTTGAACTTCATTTGCATAATTACTTTGACACTAGGGGCATATTTCTCTTAAAGCGGATTTAGCTAACTGCTTCAGTAATAGACACAGAAATCTATATTGAAAAATTAATGACTGAGTATTATAAGGTAGATTTATCAGCTTATCAGGCCTTGCTGTTTATGGAACACTATCTACTAAAATGATACAGTCATAATTTACTTTACCATTTACAATCATTTTTATACCTTCCATATTTTACACTTGTGACAAAGCCTTTCTCACATTCTTTCTTCTACATTATAGCAATTTATTTTTATCCATTAAGTAACCTTAATTCTGCTTTGTAAAATTTAATTTGAGAATTATACTTCGATGTCCAAAGTTATGTAAGCTCTCCCAATGTATTTTAGAAACACACAGGTCTCTGCAGTTCTTCCAGGGTGCTTTTCTGAATAAGCCACATTTTCCTCCTCCACAACAACTCTACTTTCTGCTACCAAAGGATATAGTTTACATGATAGAACTGATTAACTTATAGAAAAATTACAGTTTAACTATTTTTATTAGAAACACGTGCATACAAAAATAAGTTGTATTTTTCCTCTGGGCTATGTTTGATTTTATGAGGACTTTCCCTCTATTATTTTACTTCTTTCTGTGTATGTCTGCTGGTGTATCTGTATATAATATTACATACACGTGGCACATGGGTATTTGGGTCAGAGGCACAGGGCTGTCAGACATTGTCATCTACCTTATTTGAGAATATTTTCTCATTCTTCCCCACTGTTTACAGAACATGGAGTGGCCATGGAGTTTCCAGAGATTCTCCTGGATCTGACTCCCACCTCAGCTTAGGAATATCGGCATCACAGGTGCCATTTCTCTGCCAAGTATTGATAGAGTTCTAGGGACCCACACTTAGGTCCTTCTATGTTGGCTTCTTATTTTCTTTATTTGCATTCTAAGTTTTTTTTTAATTTTACTTTATGCTTCCATTCTAAGTTAAAAAAAATAATCAAGGGAATTCTCCACAATTACAGAGACACACTAAGAGACCGCCAGAATATTTGCTTTTAATAAATGGTAAAGAAATGAAATCCTTAGGGGTCTGGAGAACGGTGCTGTGGATACAGCCCTGCCGACTCTGGCATTAGTAGCTGAGAGTGCTCCAGTACCCAGGTAAAAGAGGTGTCTGGTTTGAGGGGTGGAGATAGGGAGTCAGAGGGATTCACTGGCCAGCGAGTCTAGTGAAATTATAATCCCACGCTCAGTAAGGGACCCATACATAAAATAAGAACACCTGACCTCAACCCTTGGCTTCCACATGCACAGACAAACACAGTACCTCTTCAACCTCACTCATATTGAAAGAAATTACTTATTGCGGTTCTAACAGCCTGTCTGGAGAAAAGCGAAGATGCTCTGGATGTAGCCTGTTTACATGGAAACAAATGTAATAAAGATTCATATCACCTACCCATTTTTCTTAAAACAATTACAGCAAGCTCCCTTTTTATTATGATAAAAACAAATCCTCTAGACACAAGGCTCATAAATAATAGGTCAGGGAGGAATGATTTCATAACCCTAAGTGGCCAGTCTTTTGCTTTTGAATCCAAGTTAAGGTAAATCAGAAGATCTTAAAAGTTTTGCTCATGGAATGCACACGGGTTTCTAATCCTCAGCTTATCAAATGTGAAGCACTGTGATTGTCATTTTCACTGGAAGGGCTTATTACTTCTTCAGGGACTTCAAGTGTGAAGTTCACATGTAATACACTGTATTCATTGTCTAGAATTGGATGGATTTTGATATTATCATAGGCTTATAGTTCAAAATTGCACTTGTGAGTTAGATACTCAAAACAAGCATAACACAATTATAACCCAGTGTGCTCTAATATTTCATTAATACATTATATGATACCTACTATCCTAACACAATAAGGTACCTCCTCATAGGCTTATGAATTTACACTGTCACTGAGAAAGAATCATCAAATTTAATATATGTCCCTAACTGGTAACAGGGGAAAAAATAACTATACCTACTTTTATTTTCTGAAGCAAGACATTATCACTTGGGTAAAATGATGACACATTCAACCCTTTAACTACCTTCATTTGCAATCACAGGGATAGTGCACATACCATTGGGGATGTCTGATGTTTCTAACATGCTTGTTTTATTCAGGTGCTACAAGAAAAGTTGAATAAACAGCCACTAACATGTCAGTCATTTCCATCAAATAACAGATTAGAAAGAAGATGAACCATGGTACCCCAAAACATCTAGAAAAACTATTTTGCCCCTCAAGAATTTCCTATTAGGAAAATTTTTCTTCATATGATATGATTTGGAACTATTTTAATCCATAATTTTCCTAAGTAGGTCCTCTAAGAGAGGTCCAAATCCTGGTTTTATTTTGTGTGGGTTTTTGTTTGTTTGTTTGTTTGTTTTGTTTTGTTTTTCTGCACAACTCTACCTATAATTCTTTCATTCTGAGTAATACAGTTTTTAACACAATTGATTGTTCTTATTTGTTTTATGACATGATCACAACTGTCAAAATTCATTAGGACTACAGATAATCAAACCCTGAGACTACAGCTGGTGGATAAAGTGACTTCAGTCCGTACACACCTCTGCCTCTCCCTGTGCCTCCCTACTGCTGAATGCTGCTTGTTTGTGTGTGTCTGTGGTGAGTACATAGTGCCTGAGCACAGGATCTGCTTCACTTGGGCTGTCATGAGTTCTCAGTCATGTCTGATGGATGAGTTAAAAGCCCTGCGTTTACAGCCACATGAGCTGTTCCTAAGCCACTGTCCTCCAGTAGCATAATCCATTCCAGGGTTTCTTGAGTAGGAAAAAAGTAAGATGACATGAGTTTCTTTGTAACTCATAAGAAGTTTATAGACTTCCCAAACCAATATAGGAATTTCTTTCAGAAATGTCACACCTTGCTATCAACCGAAATCTACAGATGTGGAACCATACTCTTTAGTGTCTTTATTCAAGTGATTAATGAAATGATGAACATTTATAAAAGGCAGAAAAAATCCAAATATGCAATATACCAGAAAAATTTTCTAATAGTTTTTATAATATACTTATAGAAAATTAAATAATATACATATAATTTTTATCAATGAATCATTGGGATTATTCTTGTCTAATAATAAATATAGAGTTTTTGCCATGAAGTCAGCATGAGCTTTCTGTTTGCCTTAGAAAACATTTTTTTATAAAACAAAAATCAATAAATTAAATGTGTGGGAATTCAATCAACATCACAGCCAACAAAACAATTAATTTTTAGAAATAACAAAATACGTAATTATTTAATCATAACAGTTATCAAAATTAAGCATAATTTAATTGCTTATTCAAAGTCATTAATTATGTAGAGTTGAAAAATTACACTATTAAAGCAATCATTTAATCATTAGGGCTACAAAAAATGTCTAAATACTAATTCATTATTTCAGCTATGGTCTTGGGAAATTACATCCCATATTTATAATAAAACCAACATAATTATTTTAAGATGCATAACTAATTACATTGGCCTGAATCTTTAATACACTAACAGTGTATGAAAAAGTAAAATTTAGAAATCTGTTTCTGAAAAATATAAATGACACAATGAAACAGTAAAGAACCAAAGTGAAGTGCATAATTTACATAGCTCTGAAAAAGAATGCAATATACATAGCTCTGATTGGTATATGATAAACTTAATTAACATAACCCAAGACAAATTCCTTTCTTACTGACCATCAAAATCACTAGCACTGTTTTCACTCATCTTTTTTAAAATTTTTATTAACTACACTTTATTTCATTTGTATCTTCCCATAAACCCCTCCCTCCTCCTCTCCCAATCCCACCTTCCCTCCCCCTTCTCCACACATGCCCGTCCCCAAGTCCACTGATAGGGAGGTCTTCCTTTCCTTCCTTCTGATCCTAGTCTATCATCTCTCATCAGGAGTGGTTGCATTGTCTTCCTCTGTGGCCTGGTAAGGCTGCTTTCCCATCAGGGTGAGGTGATCAAAGAGCAGGCCAATCAGTTCATGTTAGAGGCAGTCCCTGTTCCCATTACTATGGAACCCACTTGGATACTGAACTGTCGTGGGCTACATCTGTGCAGGGGTTCTAGGTTTTCTCCATGCATGGTACTTGGTTGGAGTATCAGTCTCAGGAAAGACCCCTGTGCTCAGATTTTTTGGTTCTGTGTCTCTCCTTGTGGAGTTCCTGTCCTCTCCCTATCTTACTATTTCCCACATTTTTTGTAAGATTCCATGCACTTTGCCCAAGTGTTGGGCATAAGTCTCAGCATCTGCTTTGATATTCTGCAGGGCAGAGTCTTTCAGGGACCCTCTGTCACAGGTTCCTAGCTTGTTTCCTGTTTTATTCTGATGTCCATCCTCTTTGGCTTTCTGGCTGGGGATTGAGCATTTTAGCCAGAGTCCTCCTTCTTGATTACTTTCTCTAGGTGTACAGATTTTAATAGGTTTATCCTATTTTATATGTCTATATGAGTCAGTATATACCATGTGTGTCTTTCTGCTTCTGGGATAGCTCATTCAGGATGATCCTTTCCAGTTCCCACCATTTACCTGCAAATTTCATGATATCCTTGTTTTTTATTGCTCTTCTTCACCTATCTTTTAACTTATGTAATAAACTTCCAAAGAAAGAGAAAGAAAATCTGTATGCCTCTCTTGACTTTCATGATGCCAGGAAATACCTAAATTGAAAAATTCTCTTCAAGGGAGTAGTAGCAAGAACTGGGACTTTTGGCTGACCTTTCCTGGGACATTATTCAAAGATTCTTAAGCTGCAGAATTACAATTAGTCTCTGACAGTGACTTTTGTTAATCAAGTTTGCATTTCTTTGAACTTTACAATCCTGTACTTTCGTGAATCTGTTTTACTCCTACTAGCTCAGGCAACACATCAGAATCACTAAATTATGCAAATTAACTGTTGGCAATTTTTACACATACATGCACATGGGGGAAAAAAAAAACCTCTACCTTCTTTCATTCAAGTGACTTTGAAGGAAGTTCTTAAATAAATCTACATTCTCACTGAATGATGACTACAGAATAAGGAATTACTTACTACAATGTAGATCACAAATCATATCAACTGTAGGGGGCGGGCCTTCTCTGTTCCTATCTCTCATATAACATAAAGTACTGCTGATTTCAAAACAATACTTCTTAGAGAATATCTACTGTCACCAAACTGTTGCATTATTTATGGATGATAGAGAGTACAAATATATCTTAGTGAATTACGGAAATGTTGAAATGTGCCTGTCCTAAATATTCTCAGCAACTAAACAAATACATAAAGTAAAGTTATGGAGTCATAAAATAAAGGATCAAAAATAAATAATACAAAAGATAATCTGGGCCAGCCTTTCTCAACTGTTATTTAAATCCATGTTCTTTGGTGAAAAGAAAAAAATAAGTGTATATGATCTCAAATGGATTATAAATGAAGTATTAAATGATATTGAGTTACATTCTTCTAATATGAGTTCTTACAGGCTCTAAGGTGTTATGATACACTGTGAAGTTAGAAAGGAAAAAAAGTTGCTTGCCAAATTCACCTGGCTGAAGAAATCTTTGTTTAAATGTAGCATTTGATTTTCGTTTTCAAAACTGATGACCTAGTCCAAATACTATAATTATACATACTAGATTAGTGAAGTGGATTGCCACAGTTACTCTGTTCATCAGCGTAACCATAGATACAATTCATCACTTTTGATTTGGGATAAGGCATCCTTCCAGACTGATGTGATTTTAGGAGAGGAAGCAAGCCTTCAGATAATACAGTAGCACCTTTATCCACAGATTCACTGTCTGATTTCAACTATGATCAGTCAACCAAAATTTGAAAATGGTAAGTCAAGATTTCCAGAATTAAACAATAGGTATGTTTGAAAACATGTGAGGCTCTGAATAGAATGAAATCTCAAATGTCCAGTTTAGTGTCTTGCTTTGGATGAACATCATTTCTTTGTCCAGAATATCTATATGGTATATCTTTTTTAATTAAATTTTATTTTTTTATTAATCACAGGTTATGTACTTTATATCCCAGTTGTAGCCCACTCCCTCATGCCCTCCCAAACCCATCCTCTCTCTCTCATCTCCTCCCATGCCCCTGTCCAAGTCCACTGATAGGGGAGGTCCTTCTCCCCTTCCATCTGACCTTAATATATCACAAAGGAGGACGATGCATCCAGTCCTGATGCGACCTGATATAGTAGGGTATATACTTCTGTCCCCATATCCACCTTGAAGTAAATTGCCACTATATGGCAATGATTGTGTCATTAAAAAGCCCCACAGGCTGTGCTAACTGCATCACAATGCCTACATCATTCCCCTCACTTTACCTCTTCATATACATATTGGAAAATGTTACATCATAACATGAAAAGCTATGACTACTACTGTACCATAGGTTAGCCAGAAAGAAGCTAATCATATTCATCTGTGTTCCAAATTCTTATTGTAGTTATTCTATTTTATTATTAGTAAGAAGTTATGTCATGCTGGTTTATACATTAAGATTTATCATGTTTGCAGGTGGAGAAAATAATAATAATATATATACAATAGGTGGTGTACATAATCCACTGATTGTATTTGGTTTTGCTTTTGTTTAGTTACACAAGGATTTTCTGGAACTCATTCTGTAGATCAGGCTCCCCTTGAACCCAAAGATTTACTTGCCTCTGACTTCCAAGTGCTGGGACTAAAGGATTGTGCTATCATGACTGGCTCACTGATTGTATTTTTTTAAATTATTTACAGTTTATTCACTTTGTATCCCAGCTGCAGTTCCCTCCCTCATTCCCTCTCAATCCCACCCTCCCTCATTTCCTCCCATGCCTGTCCCCAGTCCACTGTTAGGGGAGGTCCTTCTCCCTTTCCATCTGACCCCAGCCTATCAAGTTACATCAGTACTGGCTGCATTGTTATCCTCTGTGGCCTGGTAACTGCTCCCCTCTCAGGGGGAGGCGATCAAAGAGCCAGCTACTGAGTTCATGTCATAGACAGTTCCTGTTACCCTTACTTGGAAACCCACTTGGAATCTTTGCAGCCACGGGCTATGTCTGCGCAGGGCTTCCAGGTTATATCCATGCATTGTCCTTGGTTGGAGTATCAGTCTCAGAAAAGACTCCTTGGCCCAGATTTATTGGTTCTGTTGCTCTCCTTGTGGATGGAGCTCCTTTCCCTCCAGGTCTTTCTATCTCCCCCTTCTTTCATAAGATTCCCTGAACTCTGCCCAGAGTTTGGTTATGAGTCTCAGCATCTGCTTTGATGCCGTGGTGGGTAGAGTCTTTCAGAGGCCCTCAGCGGTTGGCTCCTGTCCTATTCCCCGTTTTCTCCCTCTTCCAATGTCTGTCCTGTTTGCCTTTCTGAGGAGGATTGACCATTTTACCAAGGGTCTTCCTTCTTACTTAGCTTCTTTAGGTATACAGATTTTATTATGTTTGTCCTATATTATTTAGGAATAGTGCCTCCTCAAGATCCAGCTATACCACTCCTAGGCATATAACCAAAATATGCTCAAGTATACAACAAGGACATTTGCTCAACCATGTTCATAGCAGCTTTATTCATAATAGCCAGAATCTGGAAACAACCCAAATGTCCCTCAACTAAGGAATAGATTCAGAAATTTTGGTACATTTACACAATGTAATACTACTCTGCAATGAAGAACAAGCAAAGCATAAAATTTGCAGGCAAATGGTTGGAACTAAAAAAGATCATCCGGAGTGAGGTATCCTAGAAGAAGAAAGACAGACATGGTACATACTCACTTATAAGTGGATGTTAGGCACTGATTGTATTTCATTGTGAACTCTGTAAACACGAGGGACTGTTGCACTTGCAATGATTTAAGGAAGAGCACACTTCAGTAGCATAATACAAATAAAGGGGGAAGTTACTTTATTAATCATATTTTAGAAGGCTACTGAAAGAATAAATGGTAACAAAAAGTTACTATAGTCAGAAGTGTATATATATTTTTGTTGCTTGAAATTAAAATACTGAGTCATAATGAGGCACCAAATGATGACAGCAATTAGATGAGTCCCTGGAAATGATTAACTACCTCAGAGCTAAGATGGTTTAAACGCATGTTTCAACTTACTGAACACAGTTCATTTCTGTGAGAAGAAAGTTTTGAAACAGGTCATGGTAGGCTATTCTCAAGTGATTAAAGTCACAAAGAGATCAATGATATTAGCAATTAAAGAGGCAAAAAGCTAGAATATAGGTATCACTTGTCTCAGAAGCATATATCTTATCACTAAAAGAGAGAGGCATAAGGGACTTGTGAGGAATAAGTATAGAAGACATAGCTTCCTTGGGCATTATCCAGATACAAGAAAATTATGAAGCAAACTTTACAAAGATCCTGAAGTTACCACTAGCATTGTTAAATGTTTACAAACTTCAATACTCTATTAATTACCCTCATAAGTTTGTGAAACTGTAATAAGTAACTGCTTGTAAATTGTCTCACTATTCTGATCAACTTTCAGACTTAGGAAGATTAGGATAATTTGTGAATTTAAACCCAAATTATAAACAAAAGCAAAACTAATAAGAAACACTGTTACATAATTTAAGAACTCTACTTGCCTTTGAGTGCTCTGCAATACCAATAGCCATAAAAACTCCCAAGTAGCTCAAGGGACTGTTGAGATGAGTCTGCTTCCATTCCATTGGTCAGACCATAATGAAAATCCCCAGGAACAATTTTTAAAAAGAGCATAAAAATCAGCACTAATATCACTAATATGTAAGTCATGGTTTATAAAGCACTACTTGCTCTGAGAGAACACTATAAAATACAGAGAAGACCAAGAATATGAAAGGATGCCTTCTTTCTCATTCATGGGTTTCAGAAACTCAAAACTGGAGTGGTATGATTTGCCAAAAATAATAAATATGTCATGTTTGTGAGCTGTAATGGCTATCATGTGACTAGTACATTGTTGTATTAAGGTCTCCCATGATGCAGTGTGAATGTCTATGCTCTAACATGAAATTAAAAATCAGAATAACTCTAAGGAACCTAGATTATAAAATTTAAGAACAGTAAATTTGGAACTGTAAATAAGAGCATTAGTAACTAATAGTGACAGTCTCTGAAGGCAGTGGAGTGGATAAAATCAAATGGAGCATTGATTGTATAGCATTTTTAAATTTTACAAACATCTAGGATTACTGTGTACTATATGGGCAAAGAACTTAGGCTATCAAGATGTTCATTTAAAACAACTATATTATTATTCTTCATGTGTACTCTTTTGTGTTTTGGTGACATCTGATAAAACAGCCATTATGAATTTCATAATTACCCCACTAATTTGATATTTACAAATATATATTCACCAAAGCTATATTCACTGAAGCACCAATAACTGTGTGCGTGATGTTTCAGTTGTCTTCAAAGAAGTTAAGTGAGAAAGCAGTGCAAAAAGCCCAACAAAAGGGGAATAAATAACTAAATTATAATCATATATTATATATAAATATAGTTATATAAATTATGTAAAGTATACAAATTAAAACATATATATGCCTAAGTCTATTACAATATAAAATAATTCTATATATACTAACAGGAAAAAGCTTAAAGTTAAATTTTGAAAGTATGTACAAACTAGAGAACATTTTATAAAAATCTAGACTCTTATTTTTAAATGAATGGATAGCTTAGGTACATTTCATGCACTCAGAAAATATATTCTTATGTATGTATATATATTGAATATATGAATACATTTGCATTAGTGTGGATATGACTAGTCTAAAAACAGAAACCTCAGAAAAATAAACATGAAATAATGTGAGCATTTGCTTATGGACAATAGGATTGGATATATATAATATCCACTTTGATAGTTATTTTTGGGAGTCATGATTTAATATTGTAATAATACATTAAATCTTTGCAAAGAAAAATATGATCTAATATTTTCATTACCCAACAATCACACAAAAATTAGTTTTTGAAACTATTATATATTTCTCTAAATTAAATTAATTTGATAGTTTATGCATGTAACAATATTGTTTTTTAATGAAAATACAAACTAAAATATGTCAGACACAAATAAATAACAGGAAAAATTAAAGACATATATATTAAAACCTGAGTGCTTTTTTCTCAAAGTTGCATTTATCAAGTTAACCTTAAATCAAATCATTTAATATGATTGCTATTAAATTGTCCATTCACAGCAGTTACAAGGATTGATCAAGATAAGACAACAGGATAACCAAGGATTTATGCTGGACCTCCTATCACACACTTTAATAGGGATGTAGGGAAGGAGATAGAAAAAGAGGAACGGAGTGGAAAAAAGAAGAATGCAGAGAAGAATAGAAAGAATAAAACCCAGAGAAAAATCGTTTGGCTCTTGATGTATCACAATTTATAATATACTCATTGTTACTAGAGCATAGTGAAAAAATAGCTTCAAAAAGGAATTTGTAAAGGATAAGTTGAACCCAAATCTCCCAGATGAACAAGTTCATCACAGTACAAGAAAATCTATTCAGAGAATAGCACTGTTATTTGTGGAAGTTAGTTAACAGCAGTAACAATGATTTCCATTCTGCCTTAAAAAGGGGTGGGGATATGGTACTTTCCTTCATCCCTTTAACTAAGTGCTCACGGTGTCTGGGTTATACTATTCTTAGAACAACAAAGCTTTAGAGAAGGCAAGTATATCAGAATGTTTGTTTCAGTTTTTCTGTTCTCCAAAAGTGAGCCAAATCATAACTCTCCTATTTCTTTAGTAGAGAAAATAAAAATGAAATTTTGGTGTCAAAGAGAAGAGCCAGAAAAAGGATTCTATGAAAAAGGTATTATTTTGGACTGAAGTAGAAACTGAAAAATCACAGAACCAGAGAGGCCCACCCTCTAAGTAGCACTGCAGTCAGGTGTGGTTAATACAAAACTATGCCTTGAAACAGAAGATACAGTTCAGTTAGAATCTGAGGGTTGATGCTTTGATGCACCTCCTGTCTAAGGTGGGAGCTTTGTCATCACTGCACAGTATCCAAAAGGAAACAAGTGCCCCTCAGTGGTGATGGCTTGCTAGATACTCTGAACTACCTGCACTCTCCTCTCCCCAAGACAGCCAGAAAGAGTTGAAGGGTTTATCCTGAACAGGCTACCCAATAATGTTTTTCAGTTATTTTGATCAAATTGGCTCCTCCTTCCTGACTGATGAATTCCTGCCAGAATCCTTCCTCGGAGATTAAGCCAGATGGCAGAAGACTGGCTTCAAAACACCTGAGCTTCAAATCTCAAGGACCAAGAGACCTGAGATTGTCCCCTGGGTCCATCATCACACAGTGCCAATGCCAAACAGCAGAACCAACCTTGCCAAATCAGAGCAATATTAAAAAGGCAGACTATTTTATAATAAGCCTTTAAGTGCATCTTTACAGCTGTATGTTATGACTAGGACAAATTCAAAAGGAAACAAAATTTGAAAATTTGTTTTGAGAAAGTTGATAATGTTAATAGCATTTAAATACACATGAAAATTCAACGTGGTTTGAATGATTACCTACTGAGTGGTACTTGGAAGTAATAAATCCAATTCCCATGAGTTATGCACCATCCATAAATAGTCAAGATACAATGAGACTGTAAAATATTCTTCTCAGTGGTCTAGCCAACCAAACCCAACCAGCATACTCATTATTCTGTTTCAATTTCTCATAATGAAGGGTGGTGGGCATAATATTAAGACATAATATCAACTTAAAATTCCAAGATTTCTTCTAGTGTAAGATCATTCTAATTAAATTGCTGACTAATTCTCAATAAAATAAATGGATGCTTAGCACATATTCAGTAACTCTGACCTGCAGGATGGTTGACTACGAACCCCATCATCTTAATAAACATATGGAAATGTGGTATATGTGAAGGAGTATACTGAACACTTGCATATCCATGCTTTTGTTGAGCATGAAAACTGAGGCTGACTTACAAGTGATTCTCTTTTTCCATAGTGTGTGTTTGTGTGTGTGCGTGTGTGTGTGCTATAGTTCACATGTGGAGATCAGAGGACAATGTGTGCGTAGGTTATCTTCACTATTTGGCTCCGGGGAATGGATTCAGGTTTTCAGCTTTACCAACAAAAGCCCTATGAACAAACCTCATAAGCCCCTTTCTTATTGATTTAATATTGACTTACTGGTTACTTGGAATAGGTAGGCTTTTCTGATCACTTATTCATTTCATTGTTATAATATGTGCTATAAATATTCTTATATTTGGGAAGAACTGAGAGCCTATGTAGTCTGGTGAAAGATCACTCACTCATCCATTAAATAAATCTGATTAAGACTTACTGAGTCTTACAATAACTTTTCTAAAACTCACAAAAGTAGCACCAGGACTCAAAAACAAATACCCATGGTACTGATTACCTGTGCCATTCTATGTTTGAAATGTGGAATTATTAGAACACAAAAATGTCATTTCTGAGCTATATATAATAAGGCATGCATTCATAATTCCTATTTATTTTCTGTTTTAGTACAAATTCTCAGAAGGCTTAAGTAACACATTCATGAATATATTTGTTTTGAGTAGAATGAGTTTAATGTCTTTATTCAATATTTGATTGTTTTTAATTGATGTAGAAAATTACAATATAGTATGATCTGTACAAAATTTACATGCATATCCCCTCCATGTAAAAATGGTTCAACTCAACATCTTCCTACCTCATAATGGTAGGAAAATATATTCCTACAACAATTCTTGTCTCTTTTCACCTTCAGCACACCATTTAATAAGTTATACAAGATACTCAATGCAATCACAGAAGGAGACTTTTTTACTGTATGACTCTGTTTAGCTATAAGATAAAGAATGTGTTCAGAGCATGCTTAGGGAGGATGTTTGATGAATTAAATGTGTTTGAATTATACTTCCAACTTGTGATGAATTCACCAACATAAAAGTCAATCACAAGTTGGGGGCCCTCCTCATTTACAGACATAAAAAAATACAGAAGTATCTACATATGAAATAGATTTCTAACCATTCTGTTGAAAGAAAGAAAAACTTCATAATTAAATCATTTCAATAGATGTGCATACTCTCACACAGACTTCCTTATTTTTGCATTTGATCCTTAAAAAGAGGCCTAGTATATTTCTATAATCTGTAGATTCCTGGCTGGATACAACTTGTTACCAGGCTGATTTCTCTTTTTCCTAGTCTTCCTCTCTCTTCTTCCTTTCTTATTTTCTACTCATATGTGTGTGTGTGTGTGAGTATGTGTGCGAGTGTGTATGAGTGTGTACATATATATATATGTATGTATGTATTTATATATATATATATAAAATGTAAGAAAATACCTAAAACCAAGAAGTTTCCTCAATTCTGTATTGAAATGAAAGACCTTAAATACTACTCTGAAAATATAAGCGTGAAAATGCAAGGACTTTTTCCTATAATTAAGGTGTGTAAAAGATTTGAGCATACTCATCCAGGCCTGGTGGTTCACACCTTTAGTCCCCGCACTCAGAAAGTCAGAGGTAGGCAGAGTTCTGTTAATTCAAGACCAGCTTGGTCTATAAGGTAGACAGGGCTGTTAAACAGAAAAGCCCTGAAAAAAACAGAAACTTAAAAAACCTCATACTCCTCTGTACTTAAGTTGTTACTAGATGTTGCTATATTTAGAATGTGCACATGTGTAATGTGCACATGCATAAGCATAAGACTGCATGTGAGAATTTATGCAGGTCAATGTTCTGCCCACACAGCCAAGAAACATAATACTAAAGACTCTTAAAGTATCTTAAAGCCAAATAATCTCCAAAGTCATGTGTGTGCTCATCTGTTCATCTGTTAAACAAGAAGTTGCATCTGACAGACAGAACACAGCAAGTGTTCCATGAATTCTCATGAGTACATTTAAATATCCATTAACACTGATCCCTGTAAAAAGAGTGAACACACAGTTCAGTTCCAAAAATGGAAGGAGGAAGGGAGTTTCTTGACCTTCACAAGCCCGAGAGAAAGCATCTGGAAAGGTGGGCAATGACAAAAATGAACCAAAACAAAGGCCTCTCTAGCCGGGTTGCAGCATCCTGATATTCACGCTTTTCTTCCTCACTCAGCCTTCCTCCTCTCTGAAGTGCCAGGCAGGGCCTTAGAGAGAAAGCAAACAAATCTTCCCTGCTTAATTTGTAACTCCCATTTGCCTGCTGCCTGGAGATTTTTGTCAGTGAACTTTATTCCAAAGACACCTCAACTCCCCTGAAGAAAGAATGAATAAACACAAGGCAGCCAAAGGAGATAGTTACCAATAGGCCAGAGGCAACTTCCCTGGAGAAGAGAGAGAAAGACTATGACCTGCACAGAGCTCAGGTGTATAAGACAGGAAGATCTTGCAAGGATCAGACAAACACTTCAATGGCCCTTGCCAGGAACAAAGCAACCTGCCAGGCAGGGTAACCCAGGAAAACAAAGGCTGATTCATTCACACCTCCACAGGTGGAAAAGAAGCCAGGAATTTCACCCACTTTGCCTTAGGAACAAACCTGGTATTTAAATTAGAAGAACCACACAGGCCCCTATACCAGCCCAAAGGCTGCCTTAGGAAAGTACAAAACAGAGTAGTGACTCTGTGTATTTCCCCTTCTATTTTCAGAAAATCCCCTCTTCAAAGCTTGCGAAAAAAAGAAAAAAGAAAGGATTATAAGAAGATTAAGAAATACAAAAGATGTCTTTGTTGCTCAGCACACTGTTTATACCCAGATATCATGAAGCTTTGCATTGAAAACCCAGTCGTAATGGAGTTCCACAGCAGAATGGGTACAGTGAATGCAACTGCCCTGAATGTTGGTAGATTATTATACAAAGGGCAGTTATCCCACTGAGAGGGCTGGCAGCTTGACAGAGGACCAACAAACGAATAAACTGAAAGACATAATGAGTCCAGTTTCTCCCTCCTGCCTCCCAGCCCTGATACTGAGGCAAACAAGTCACCATAATAACCTGTGCCCTCACTCTGCCAAATGGAGGGGAAGGATGAACAGCCCTCTCTGGCCGGTACTCCTGGGAGAATGAGAGCCCGAGAAGTTCAGCTTCATAGGCCTTCCATGACTGCATGGACCCCATGACGTAGGCACACAGGAGCCATTTTCTCTCTCATCTACATATAGAGTATGAGTAAGACCCAATCCATTGCTCAGAACCAACTCTTGTTTGAAATGAAAAAGAAAACCAGCCATTCCAATTCATTCTCCTATAAAACCAAAGCACTTTGGCGAAATTTATTTAAGGGGCAGTTGGTTGCATCCCAGCACCTATTTGAAAACTGGGCTATGTACAGCTATGCAATCTCTCACTCATCTGAATATTACTGAAGTGTTTGGAAGCACATTCTGTATTTTATATCTTTGATATTGAAAACTGAAATATCCAGAGGAATAGAAAGCTACATCCATGCTGAGGATTATACTAGGCTGACTGACTAATGAGAACTTAAGTCAAAAGAGTAAGCAAATAAAATGACAAATAACAATAACAAAATAACTGTGCTGTTCAGGTGAGGTGCTGGGCCTGGACAGGGAGGGCTCTCCTGCATCTCTCCTAAGAGGAGAACTTCTTTTTTTCTTTTCTTTTCTTTTTTTTTAAATATAAATTTGTTTATATTAATTACAGTTTATTCACTTTGTATCCCAGCTGTTGCCCCTCTCTCATTCCCTCCCAATCCCATCCTCACTCTGTGACATCTCCTGGAGGAGAACTTTTTAACTTTGGGGAAGCAGTCAGTTTAAATGTTGCATATCCACAGCCAAATAATCCTGCTGTATCTTTAGCTCCCTTAAAGCATTCCTTTCCCCACCTTAAGCAAAATCTTTGTGACCCATGAACTAGCACACAACCAGTTTCCAACACCATAAAAGCTAATAATGTCATAGCACAATATCGAAGATTTCTTCTCTTTGTTGTAGCCTGACTACATTATTTTTCAACATATGTCTCCAAAAAGAATGTATTGACTATGTCTTTCTTCTTTAGTTATAAAAATTTCATGAAACTGTTGGAATAGCAATGTTATTAAATGAAAATTAAGAAAAAAATCTAGTCAAGAGTACACAGTCTTTAATCCTGGATGAAGACTTAACATTCTGGTTGTGCCAGGTCAATCATCAAGCCAAAGGACCACCACTCAGAATCAGGTTCACCCTAAGCCATGCTAAAAAAGAAGGCAGAACCATCAGTTGTTTAATGAGATCCTGCAGTTTTCCACTCCAGAATTCCTGGACTTAGAACAGTGGTTTACAGGAACCCAACCATTCAGAATCATGTTTGCACTTCTCTACATTACTCAATGAAGCATAAATCCTCCTTTTCTTCTTTCTCTCTCTTTTCTAATTGTGCTTTCCCAGGAACTTTGGGTTTTTCCAACTTTTGGGGCTGCCTTACTCTTTCTCTAAAGCAACCTGTCATGTGGCTGCTTGTCCTTTGTATGACCTCCATGTGGTTTAATGGCTTGAGATCTCTTTTCTCCTCCCCTAGGCAGCAGCTGAGATTTACAGGTTGCCTGTCCTGGTGATGGGTTTTTGTTTGTTTGGTTGGTTGGTTGGTTTTTGTTTAACTCTAATAAAATTGTCTGCAAGTATCCACTTGAGCCTATTCTTAAGTTCTTTTCTTAACAAGATGAAAGAACCCAAAAATGCAACCCTGACTTGCTCTGTATAAAAACAATTTCTTCATTGGAACATGTTATTTAAGGACATCTGAGTCCATGTTCCAGGGCCACCGTCAGTCATATTTAGCTCAAAAATACATTGTTTCTTTTTCCCTTTGGGTGAGATCTGATCTGCTGACACTGCATTTTAACTACATATAGGACATGTTATATGCATCCTATATTCTCTCTCTCTCTCTCTCTCTCTCTATATATATATATATATATATATATATATATATATATATATATATATACATATATACACATATATGTGTGAGTATATGTTTCATTGTTCTCTACCCAAAATTTACACATATGCACACACATACACACACATGTACGCACATGCCCACAGTTTAAAACAAATTTTACAATGAGTAAAACTTTTAGTTATCAATAAAGTCAGAAATTATGAGATCACAATTTCCGGTATGTGAGTGTAACAGTAACTGAAAACTTCATTGCCTGAGTAAACACTATGATACACCAGGTTTCAATTCACACTTAAGAACCAAGCATAGTATCACATTCCTTCAATTCCAGCACCTCACGGACCATGAGTTTATGGCTTGCCTGGGTTCATGACACGGTGGTACCCTGTCTCAAAACATGGTAGAGAAAGAGTAGTAGGGATGAGAATCCCACATAAGAGCTTACAGGAAGAGTTTATAGCAATCAACAAATACTTTCCCAAGCCTGCAGTTTGGAAACACTGAAGCTGGGTTTCCTTGCCTGCACTGACCACTCTGTGCCATCTTCCCTTCTGACCTGTCCTAGAGATGTAAACTAGACTCCTTGGCATGTATCTGAGCATTCATTCCTATTTCCTCAAATCAGGCAATCTTTCTCTGACAGATACAACTGTCAAAGCTCTTCCTTTTTGTGCTGGTTAAATTGCTCTAAGTAGAAAAGAAACTGACATTCTACTTTTTTTAAAATGAAGCTTTTGACATTTCAGGATGTTAATAGATGGATAAACTGTATTACAGGCATATTCGTCCTTTAAGAGAATTTGACCTGAATAGCTATGTGCCATACTCATGCATTTATAATTATACTAGCTGATGAATGAAGAAAGATGAACCATATTTCAAGGTGCATGCTGAGCCTGCTTCTTTAAGTGACAATATTAAATACTGAATGACATTTCCTTTAAAAACTGAATAATCGTAAGTGTATAACAGAAGTAAATAAAATCTATGCAGTAAATCTAGCTATTTGGGGTAACGTCCTTTCAAGTAATGAAAAATCAACTTAATGACCCAGCTGCAAATCATCCATAGATAAAAATGGCTTGTCTAAGTTATATCCAGGAATGGTCCTTGGTTGGAGTATCAGTCTCAGAAAAGACCCCTGTGCCCAGATGCTCAGATGTAGCCCATGGCAGCTCAATCTCCAAATGGGTTCCTTAGTAATGAGGACAGGGACTGTCTCTGAAATGAACTCAGTGGCTGGCTCTTTGATCACCTGTCCCTGAGCTGGGAGCAACCTTGCCAGGCCACAGAGGAGGACAATGCAGCCAGTCCTGATGAGACCTGATAAGCTAAGGTGAGATGGAAGGGGAGGAGGACCTCCCCTATCAGTGGACATGGGAGAAGATGGGAGGAGGGACATGGGAGGAGATGAGGGAGAGAGGGTGGGATAGGGAAGGAATGAGGGAAGGGGCTACAGCTGGGATACAAAATGAATAAACTATAATTCATATAAAAAATAAAAAATAAATAAAAATGGCTTGTCTAATAAAAGTATCTTAGATGCTTTTGCTAAATAACACCAAACAGATACCTCTTAATCCAACATTACATTAAGCCAGTTTTATTCCTAATAATCCAATTTTCCTATCTCAAGAAACTTCTCTGCCATAGGAGAGCAAAGACTATTCTTTCTTTTTAACTTACACTTTATTTTTCAATGTTTTAAGAGGGAAAGGTTTGAATTATATTCACTTGGGGTTGTAGTCATTCACTTCTGAAATGAGAAAGCCAATATTGTAATAGAAGAATTAAAAAAAAACTTCCAAAAAATCTGCAATCAATTCTGAGGTAGCATATAACATAAAATGAGATTTCATCACCTTTTAATCTATTAGGACGAAAAAAATAAAACCTCTTTCTAAGCTCAATATGATGACTAGAGAAGACCTGTTGTAGCATTCTAACCTCACTTTTAACAAGATCTAGATATATAATCTCCTCTAGGAATGTTTAATTACATCATATAGTTTTCATGATTGCTCTTAGGCATTTTTTTAAAGGAAAAGCAATTCGCCTGGAAACATCCTCAGCTGTCATTCTCAGCACCCCAAGACACAAGTAGAGAATTTTAATTTTAAAGGCATTTTTTTCCTAGACTTTGCAGTGGACTTCTGCTTGCATCAGAAAGGAAGTTTCCCCTTGACAACATTCATCGAGGGGCTATTTTCATAGCCAAGATTCTAACTCTTTCTTCCTAATTAAACTTTAATATTTTTCCTTTCATGTGAAATATATTCCTTTAAGCTTCGCTGTAAGAAATTAATATGTCCAATTAGAAGCTCTATTCCACACAGTATCTTTTCCAGAGGTTCCTTCCTGCTGACTCTAGAATGGAGAAATCATTCACGGCAAATTTCCAGGATACACCGACATCTCTGGAAATGACCTTGGATAATATTTATTCAAATTACTGGATAAAGAACTAAAATATAGTATAGAAAGTGATTTAAAAACATATTTGCAAATAAAACCACATAAGATCATGAAACTCAATAAAATTATAGGGTTGAGAAAAAACAGAAGAACAAAACCATTTTTTTTTTTAAAGACACCACAATACAACTAAGATGGCTTTTAATTTGGTACGGCTTTTATATTGTACTATATGACTTGGGATGGCTTATGCATGTTTTAAGTAGCGGAGCACAAAATTAAAGCAAAAATGGCATTTCCTTATTTGAATTCAAAATATCAGAACTGAAATCTTTTCCCCTGAGATAAGGGCTATCAGCAATACGTGCTGTACTTGTCAGAGATTAAATGACACTATGTATTCCTTTTCAGTTCTTTAGCAAAAATGGTGACAGAAAATATAGATCAAGTAAGCCTTTGCATGTGCCTACCACAAACTTATACTAAAATACGCCCGTTCTGTGTATGTATATTGGGAAGATGGAGGCCTTTTAAGTCAGGATGGCAATATGCACCTTGCTTCATTTCTCTCAAGATGGAAAATAAATCTCATCATTTTACTTCTCTGTAAGGTATACTATTTATCACATGGGTGAGAAGTTCACCCATTAATGGAACACAGATTCTTTCACCCTGCCAACAACCCAATCATCGGAGCGTTCAGCAACCATAAATTCTTTAACCTTGATCTCACTCACAACTGTGTTTCTGTAAGCCTGGTTCTGCAAAACTACACGTGACAGCTTTATTTTTATTATGGTTTAGTTCATCTGAATTTTCTAATTAATAGTAATTATACAAAAAGAGCAAAGAATGTGCTATTGGAACTGGGATTATGGGATAGGTGGAATGGGCTGCCTTTCCACTCGACGAAGTAAAGATGCTTAGATACAATCTAAAAGCTAACTCGAATATATCACAAAAATCACTGCTAATTTCAGTAATACTTTTCATTTTTTGTGTCAACCAATAGCAACATATTTGAACAAATGTTCCTGTAACTCATTTTAGTCATTAGCAGCCACCAGCCTTTGCATTTTCATTTCAGACACAAATCAAACCTTAATTATCAACAGAATTCCAGCTAACTCTCTTCACTCCACTGACTTAGGTTTCCAAGAAAAAATGAAAATACAAAGGAAAAAAAAACCATACATAGTATACATCAGTACTCTTTAAACATCAGTACCAAAGCAGAATTCTTAAGGTGAAGCTTCATAAATCCAAGTGTTTATGTGTGTGTGTGTGTGTGTGTGTGTGTGTCTGTGATGTGTTCTGTGTCTGTGGTGTTTGGGTATGTATCTGCATAGGTTTATGTATGGAAAGGCAGGTCTTCGGAGGAAAACTTTTGGAATCAGTTCTTTCATTTGAACTTTGTATGACTTGGCGAATCAAACTCAGGTCTTCAGGTGTGGTAGCAAGCACCTTTTCTCACTTTGTCATCATGCCAACAGACTACTTCACTTTATTATACACTACTTACAAATTAATGTGTGAAAACATTTTCAAAGTTAGTGACAAAAATGAATGAGTAGAGTTAAGGAGTTCACATTTTATAAATGTTTATCCCTTCCAATCACAGTACTTGACTCTCAAAATCACCAATGTTATCAGTGATGTTTTTGGGTTGAATTCAAATATTTATATTCTTAATGGAAGTTAAAGGCTACTAAAGTTTTCTTTTCTCATTTCACCAAGAAATAGTTCATTTTTAAACCAACTTCCAATGGGAATGAAATATACAAGTTAATAATAAATCTCCAAATATTTGTTTAATCATGGATAATAATTCCTGTTCTCACTTTACCTAAAAAGTGTGTGTATTTACCTACTGCATTTATATAAACTGATTACCTTGGAAATCATTTAAATGTTTTTAAAACAAAAATTTAGACAGTAATATTTTGCCCAAAAATATTACCCTTCTTAGGCCATGGTAGACTACTACAGTATGGTGCTTTAATTAGTAGAAATGCTAAAATGCCTCAGAAATTGCTCTACTGTTGCCAAAACTCAAGAAATAAAATAGACTGACTTGCAATTGAATGGGGCTGGAGACATGACTGGATGTTACAGGTAAGTTTATCTTTATATTTCCAGTAAAATCTTACAGGTACCAATGAAATATTCAAAGTCTTATAATAAATAAAGCTATGCTAATTTAAAAATACATATTTCTCCAACTGAACATTGCATTAGGCTTATAAATTCACTATGTTAAAATTACCTATTTATATGGCAAAAATCACCAGTAATAAGTCTAATTTTGAAAATAATTTATAATCAATGAAATATTAATAATTCTGAGATTAAGAAAGCATCCTAGAAACTGAGATAAAGGAGCTAAAAGGATCTCTCATAAAATTTGAAACAGAAGAAATACTATTAAAAGTATATACAGTATTTTAATATTAACTTTCAAACAAATTTATTTATTTATTTATTATTTAGTACAATTTATTGACTTTGTATCCCAGCTGTAGACCCCTCCCTCGTCTCCTCCCAATTCCACTTTCCCTTCCTCTTCTTCCACTATGCCCCTTCCCTAGTCCACTGATAGCGGAGGTCCTCCTCCCCTTCCATCTGACCCTAGCCTATCAGGTCTCATCAGAACTGGCTTCATTATCTTCCTGAGGCACTAACCTCAGTTATAAATTTTGTACTCTAAATCAAAGCAAAAGATTACAACCCATTATTAGCGGTAAGCATCAAGGAATATTTTAAGAAATGTTGGAACATAATGTTGAGAATAATGAGATTACAGTATATAGAGAGAAATGTATTTGCAACTATCCTAAGATTATAACCCATGTATTACAAAACATGTATGCAAATGGCTTTCTCACCATCACCTCTTCTCTTTAGAATCTTCACATTATCATTGCCACATCTGCTGCTGAAGACACTGCCAACACAACTTTTGCCCAATGAATGTAGCAGATTTTAAAGACAGAGTTCATCAATGCTAATTGCATCTAGGCTCTTCAGAGAAACAGAGCAGAAACAAACACACACACATACATACATACATACATACATACACAAATACATACATACATACATGCACACCTCACATCGTTACAGAGCCTAAGAATCCCATAACTTGTCATTTAGTAAGAGAGAACCTGTAATATGAGAAACGTGTTGTCAGATATTTGCAAGAGGCCAAAAATTCTGAGTCTCACTTAGAAAGGAATGAAACAGATGCCAAACAGAATCAAAGAAGGAAAAGGAATATACCAGAATTATCCTTCTGTGTGGACCTTAACTACCACCAACAGACCTGTGTTTAGAGGTTTGCTTTCCAAATTTGTTTATTGTGTAGAGAAAAGTATTAAAAATATGTAACTTGTGTACAATGTAACTGAGTTTATATTAGCCATCTAAATTTGCCTGTTTTCCACCTGCTGCAAAGCTTCTTTTACTTTATAAAGGTATTTAAAACCGTCTCAGTAAGACAGTCAGAAGCAGAGGAGGATTTTACGCCAGCACTAAGGACTGTGCTTGAAGTAGGGATCATATTCACTAGTTGTACAGAAGAAATGGAGGAACCTTAATAAGAATCAATCCAAGTCTTATGAGTCAGCTCTTTAGGTGAGCAAAAATTTCCTTATGGCAAACATTCCAGTCATCCTAATTCCAGGTCATTGGAAGCAGATCATGTCCTGATAGAGATGACAATCAAGTGTCCAGGTTGGAGTTCTTGCCCAGAACACAACTGGACCCAGAAGAGACCTATTCAATTCACACACTGACTGGAGTCACTGCTTGACTTGAGGGACCATGCAGCATACTACATAAGGCAGGAGAAGTAGTAGGGACATTTAATAGTTTAATGATCCATAACAACAGAGATAATTAGTATGAAAGGAGAGAATTAATACTGACTAACATTACTAACAAACTGTATGGAAAATAACAGAAATTGAAATACAATAGCTTGAAATATGCAAATGAAGTTTCATCAAAGTCTTATGCAGTCTTGATTGGCATATCTGAAATGATAAAAGCTATCCCTGAACAACTAAATAAGTAATTTTGAAAATCCTGAAGTTTGGGATATTTAGTGATTGTCAGCGCTCTTGTTGTTATATTCTTTTATATGCTAGATATACTCCATTTAAAAATTAGGCCATATCTTATCCTTCCATCTTTTCTTCATTGCTGTAAAAATGTCCCTTTACATATAATGAAACCAATGGCATAGGCCTATCAATTTTTACCTGTGCAAGTGACCAAATCCTACAAAACCTGGATCCAATTACGTGAGGCATAAATATGATAGTCAACCTGATGGACCATGAAGAACATAAAAGATTTTGATACTGCCCTACATTGTTTTCCCAAGGGGCTACATTTAAGATTACTAAGCTTGATTTCCCCAACATTTAATGGGCCCTTATTTAATAGGCACACTTATGCCTGTTTTCCTCCACTGAATACTAATAGCCCATTTAACTATCAGAAGTGATCCAGTATAGGCTAACTATTAAATGAATTTCCTAATGATTAACGTATGCAAATTTTTAACAATTCAATGAAAAAAACCCAACAATAAAACATGTTCCCAACTATTCCATCTTGCATTGCCATTGTATTTGATTTCTCTTTATGCCAACATCTTAAAATATATTTTGACAGTCATAACAGCCACTTCTACTTCTTCATTTCTCATTCACATTTCAATATTTTATTGTCCAAATTCATTTCTAAAAATATTGGGCAGGCTAACAGGTTAACAATTAAGATGTCATTGCTCAGCCCATATGTGTATAATTCGGTGAAACGTTATAGTATTTATGAATTCATCTTTCTTATAATTAGCTCTGTTTTGTATTATTTCTTCAATCTCTTCCTACATTGAAAAATCCATTCTTTTACCCCTTTAGTTATTTCATCTAAACCTAGAGCTTCAAGTGTCACCTCAGTGGTTTCGAACTCAGTATGAATGCCTTGACTTGGCTAGAATCTCATCTACAGACCCCTAATTTTAACCTAATTAACCGGCTGTTATTATGGTATCTAAATTTCAACACAGTAATTCTTCTCCAGTCTAACTCCACACCAGAAATCTAAGCTACTTTGTAGATTCACTTGTATGGATCAATTGGATCATGAGTTTAAGGCCAGTGGGAACAACAGAATAAGCCACCGCCTCACACAAAAACGAGGATGTATAAATAGTTTTTAATCATTCATTTTTCAGGTGTTTAAGAACACTTTATTTCAATGCTTTAATACTGAGATCAAGTACTTTATAAATTCACCAAGTTGTTGGGTTCACTGTTATCTCAGGAGACATTCAAGGTTAAGTTAACCCAAGAAAGCATTCTCAACAAATCTACAATACTGTACTTCATCTCCAAATTCAGTCATGTGCTTTAATGCATCTTTAGTCCTCTTCTGCCAAGCAGACCCCAGATATTTAGTCATTTTTAAATATTTGATATTTTTCCAACACCTTTAGTGGTTAGTCATTCTCTCTCTCTCTTTCTCTCTCTCTCTCTCTCTCTCTCTCTCTGTCTGTCTCTGTGTGTGTGTGTGTGTGTGTGCGTGCATGTGTGTGCGTGTGTGTGTAAATATAGAAGACAGCAGATACATCCGGTTTCTTCTACTCTTCCTACAGCATGTTTTATGAGACAAGGTCTCTCACTGAACCTCACAGTCAATGATTCAGCTATGCTGGCTGGTAGGCAATGCCCAGGGTTCTCCTGTCCCTACCTGCTCAGAGCGCTTACACCCCTGGCTGTCTCTATGGGGTGCTGGGGATCACACATGGATCCTTATGCTTCTGTAGCATTCACTTCACTGGCGTGGCCATCTCTTCGGCTCCACTTCAGCTATCTTCTCACTTTAGATATTATCTACGGTAGTTTCTTCCTTTTCAGTCACATTCAAACAGCAGCAACACTACTAAGTCTGAGCCTTATTAGGTTTGTACTGAAATTATTCTGTCATTCTTCTACCAACATCAGAAAATACTATCAATAACATCCATTTTGGTTCTCATGATTTAGACATGCTATCAAATTTCAGTGTTCTATTTCAGCTAGTGTGGTTAGATTTTTAGAGTGTCTTTTCCATCCTTCCTATAGCTCTTCAGAAGCTTTCTACATCAAAGTTATATGAAAGAAATGACAATGTTAAACGAACAGAACAAAACTATATTGATTCTGTAATGTATCTTTCTAGCCAGAAAGTATTAAATAGGAAATGTTCTACTGTCATTCATTACTGATGAACTCAACCATGTTTTGGGAAGAACAAAGTTACCAAGTTGCCTAAATGAATGATACCATCCCAAACCAACATCTGATTGGGCAAATATCTGATTAGGTAGACTTGCAGAATGTTTTAGCTCATTACACTAAATTTTTGAGCAATATGCAAACAGAAGAATTTCCAGGATCAGTGACTGAGATAAAAGGAAAGGAATAAATGCAGTGCAGGTTCACAGTTTAGATTGCATATATGTAAGATAACCAATAAATTTTAAGGGAAAGCTCTTAGTGAAACTCACTGTGTACCTTACATTACACACAATGCTTCGGAAGCCTTGGCTAGTGCGCAGATTAGAAATAAAGACAGTGGGGAAAGTTCGCTCCCAGAACCAGTCTAACTTAAGGCTTTGTATTAAGTCACCCTTTGGGTGTTCTCTCTGTGTACCTTAGTGGCTTCCTTTCAGAGTCGAAGCAAGGAGGAAAATGAGGTCAAAGTGGAACATAGCATCTCTGACTTGTTTGAAGCAAAATATACAGTTTTGTCCATTGAACACCGTGATTCTCATTATTAAAAGGCGAAGTATGAGATCTGAGCTCTGTGTAACAATCCACAGAACCCTAAATCAAATAAATATTTTAAACCATCTAAGTATATATTTATACTGTAGACCATAATAACTCTATTCTAGCATCAATGATGGTCGAAAAACTACTGAAACATCAGGAGGTACATTTTTAGCACAGCATGAGGAGATTTAGCTGAGGGACGCCCATTAACGTCAATGTGAGCTGTATGGTTCAGTCTTAACACACACTGTGTTGCAGCTACCCAAAAGCACATGAGAAAGAACTGCCCCAAGGAGAGAATCCTAAAACTTCCAAGAAAAAAAACTTTGAAAAAAAAAACCTTCTAGATTTTCTACGTAAAAATCTATCCACATTAAATTCATAGTGTTATTGTTATTCCATATAATTTGTTTCATCTTATGAGCAAAATCAATAATTTTGCTGTAAGTTTTAATTAGAGTAAATGCATTAATGTTAACTTGGCAGATCTACTCTAGAAAATACTTTAATTGAATATTTCACTAAAATATTATTCTGGAGAATTGTTTAATAGCCCTATAGTTACCAAAATCTTTACCCAATGTCTTACTAAACTATATCATATGGCGTTTTGGTGACTAGATAACATTTAGTTTTTAAAAAATTCAGTAACTGATTTTTATTCATTTATAGTATATAAATATACTATTCATAAATATAGTATTCATTTTTAGTATGTATTTTGAAAATTTTGTCTTCCATAACTGTAAAATTATGTTTGAATTTTAAAGATAGTCTGAAATAAAAAAATTGCAAAAGATATCATTTGCTGACAATATAAAAACATAATAGGTAATTCTTGAAAAAAATTTGAAACCAATTTTTTCAAATTATTCATTTAACTCTGATAACTGGATGATTAAAAGTTAATTCATGGTAAATAAAATATATGTAAAAAGAGACTGTGGATAAAGCCATATTATATGAGTAATTTTACTTATTATAAGAGGTAACATTGGGTAGCTACCAAATATTTTCATTTCTATATATTATAGTGTTTGAAAGAGATCCAATTAGGTGAATCGTCATGATTATAAATATTTTTCTGCATCAAAACTGTGACATAACATATCCCTAACAAGTAGCCCATTAACCGAGACCGCTAACATGCCGAGAAATGTGACTGTGAGATGCTCAGCCCTGAATGGAACATACAGACTGCACCCTCCCGCAAGGGCTTAGAGGTAATAGAGAAAGAGAGGGTAGGTAGGTTTTCAGAGCCAGAAATGGTACATAACTTGAAAGAAATTTCATTTATCAGACATCACAGAGCGGTGGCACTTATGAACTCATGAGGAGTGTGACAGCATGCACAAGGTCTGAGCAAGCTGCAGACTGACAGAA
This sequence comes from Pachyuromys duprasi, assembly GCA_028658305.1. Classification (NCBI taxonomy): domain Eukaryota; kingdom Metazoa; phylum Chordata; class Mammalia; order Rodentia; family Muridae; genus Pachyuromys; species Pachyuromys duprasi. Next base: position 28,107,941 of record CM053743.1, read on the forward strand.
TCCCAGCACAAGGGAAAGGCGGGCAGGAAACACTACCACCAGGAGAGGCGCTATTGGCCGCTGATCTCTCTTGGGAGAGGGTGGATCACTTTTCTTTTGTGCGTAATCTCCCATCCCCCAAAGTCATTAGGACAGCACATATGACCTGGTGAGACAAGACAAAAACAACAAAACAAAACCAAACAAACAAGAATGGTTAAGGAAAACTCTCAAAGTCGGGAGGAAGGAATGCGAACATGGTGATACTAATAACTGGAGGAGTTGGGAGAGGAAGATGACTATATTTAAAATTCATTATATGAAATTCTCAATTCATAAAGGTATTGTTAAAAAGAGACGTTTCTGTTGCCATTGCATGTTCAACAGAATAGCACATAGAGACTGAGAACATAAGCTCGTTTATCAACTTATTCACAGTGACTGTAGGGAAAATTAGGATTTTTTTTCCCACAATAGGAAAGACAGTTGTGAATTTCCCCCACAGACTCTTTAATTTTACTATTTCTGTAATGAATATAAGACACTACATTTCTAACAATTTTTTGTTGTCATTTTCACCAAAATCTTCCCCCCCCCCCCAAGTTTCATTTACTGGCTCCCAAAGACAGCTTTCACCATTTGTAACTTTGGGTAAATACATCTCAGTTTCAGGTTTGCTTTAACGAAATTAGCAGAATTAACATGGGACTGCTATGAAGAAAATATGGACTAAAATAAATATGAAGTATAGTTGCTATTCTAAGCACCACCATGAAATTACACTATTCGAAATATTTTAAATATCCTTAGAATATTAAATTTCCCAATGGAAAATATCATAAAATAAAATATGCTAAAGAATTTTCATATAAGTAGTTCCTCTGTTCTGACAAAACTGCACTGTACACTTCAGCTAGGGTTGCAGGGAACTGGATGCTGCAGAGCCTTCATCCTGTTGAAGAACTCTGACCACTCCTCACGTAATGACTGGATGTTCAGTCACTCCTTTCCAGGGAGGGCCAGTCAGGACTAACTCTACAGTACAGTGGCAGGCCCTCCGCACACACAGTGTGAGAGAGTTGGCTGGTTCTGGGGAGGAATGCTAACTCCAATGCTGAAAACTCTGCTACTGCACTGCTTTGTCATTCCAAACTCTCCCAAAGTTATCCCATGTAGCCCCTGAACTATCTGGGGATTCCTGCAGAACACTTATCCAGAAAGCAGAAAGCAGAAACAATCTAAAAATTCATTTATTCATTTAACACATTCCTAAGAAACAGCATCATCTTGAAGTCTAATTATTACCAAAACAGAAAATTATATTTTATTGGAGGGCTGAAAAAACTACTTTTAAAAGCCTTTACCTAAGTGGGGCTAATTGTTTTATCTCTAGATCTCTTACATTCTCTCATTGTTTCAAGGGCTTTATTGTAAAAATGAAAAGTATGATTAACTATATATTTCCAGGACTTAAAAGCAAGCTGAGCATGAGTCCTTCCTCTGTAGTACTTCTTAAGAGAGATCACAGGTCCTGTGCTTTTTAACATGGCCACTGAAAGGCTTTCCTCCTGGTCCTAGAACCACAGAATCTGCAGCTATTTTAAGTTGAATGCTGACTGGCCCATGCAGCTCCTGAGGAACTATAAGGTGATCATTAATCCTGTGTCACAGAAATGGTTAGAGAAGCAAGTATCACCTGTGGTGTGAGGTATCCAATGAGAAGCAAAAAAAAGTTGTAGAGACAAAGACATGCAGATGAAGAACTTGGTTTTCTCCGATGGAGTCTCATGGATACAATAGGCTGCCTCATCCAGCTTTACATGGCCATCACGAAACAAAACTAGTGATACTCTTGGAAATATTTTTTTGTCACATATTGCTTTGTCTCATTAGGCTTTTTGTTGTTGTTGTTGTTCTGTTGCACATGTTTGTTTGTTTGTTTTCTTTTTTTTCCCTTACTGATCTTGTGACTGTGTATCATAGTTTCTGCTACTGTGTTTTTTAGGAGTTTTGTGTGTGTGTGTGTGTGTGTGTGTGTGTGTGTATGTTTCTCATGCTTTAGGTTTTTGTTGTTTGTTTTCATTTGCCTGTTTGATTCTGAGAGAGAGAGAGACAGAGAGAGAGAGAGTAGAGTTGGATTATTGGGAAGATGGGGAGAATTGGGGAGGAGGAATAGGAAAGCAAAGCATGATCAGAATATATTCTATGAAATAAATATTTTCAATTTAAAATAAAAAAATCAGGAAGAAGCTAAAAAGTCCTAGTCTGAGAATTTGAGCTAGACCTATCTCTGGAAGTGTTCCCTTTGTTGAAAGCAATGTTCCTTGCCACACTCTGCCACATGCTACTCTTAAAACATCACCAAACTTCTTCAAATTTTGTCTTAAATGCCCTTTCCTTGCTAATCTTTCCTTCATAGACCAAGTTACACTAAGTACACATATCCACACATATGTGTGGTTTACACATAGCCACACTTCAAAATATCCATTACATTAAAAATTGTAGTAATTAGGTAAAAGGTTCTCAGTGAGTGAACTAATAAAGAACATAGATCTGTACAAAAACAAACAAACACTGCATGGAAAATGAGAAAAAGTACATTTCGCCTGACCACAGTACTGTTGGCACTCAGGAGTGAATATAGCTGTCCTGTAAGAGGAGGATCAATCCCACTTATCTGTGACCTCATATAACTTGATTACAGAAAATTCTCCCCAAGTTGTGACTTTCAAAAATAATTTATACACATATCAAGATTTCTCAGGAGGCAGAGGCAGGCAGATCTCTGTGAGTTTGAGGCCAGCCTGCTCTGCAGAGAAAGTTCTAAGACAGCTAAGGCCACACAGAGAAACCCTGTCTACCTATTTCTGGATGTTCTATTAATTTCCTCTTTATTGCAGTAATAAAATACATCTCAGACACTGAGGATCCACCTGAAATAATGGCCTCATCAAGAAGACACACATTTTCTCCTTTCAAGTTTATTTTTATATTATTCCTAGCATATTTAGAGGAATGAAATTTATAGGGTCCAGAAACACTTGAAATGAGGAGATTAGATTCCATTATAGTCCCCTGAAGTGGGACAAGTAATAGAAGCAAACGAATTTTTATTCATATATATATGAAAATTTATTTATATATATGAAATTTTATTCATATATATATAGGAATAATATATATATATATATATATATATATATATAGCATAAGCTTGGAGATCATGATAAAGGGTTTCCTAGAAAACTATAACTGTAAAGAGCTGGCTCATAGTTTCACACTCTCTTTGGAAACAAAACAGCACCAAGGAGTTAAGACTTAACTTGAATTTGCCCTTTCAATACCTGTGTGATTACCTAAGCTCAATAATTTTCATAAAATACTCTCTTTTACAGTTGTGTATCCAGAGATTACTTGAACACACCCAGGAAAAAGTCAGGTCCTAGGTAAACATGGAAGATCAATATTGCTTATTGTTCTTGATAGAACTAAAAGTCGTGCTTTTGTGGTTGTGTAGGTGTTTTGCTTGCTGGTGCTGGTTTAGAGAGTCCCACTATGTGGCCGGGCTGTCTATGAAGCTGCTATAGACCAGGCTGGCCTTAAACTTCAAGTTGTTATCCTGCTTCTGCCTCTCAAGGGCCGAGTTTACAGGTGGCTGCTGTGATGATCATCTCAGATTTGCCTTTAAGCATTTCAGCACAATTTAGGGGTTCTGAAGCAATTGCCAAGGTCAGACAGGCCTGTGGGCATGGCTGCTAAGCACTGTTTTCATTGCTAATTGATGTAGGAGGTTCTAGTCCACTGTGTGGCTGTACCATCCTCTCAAACACAGGGAGCTGGGCTCTATAAGAAAGTCAGTAAGCATGAGGCAGTGAGAAATCAGGAAGCAGAGTCCCTCCGGAATCCTCTTTTTGACTTCCTGCTCTGGCTTCCCTCAATGGCTGACTATAACCTTGATATATAAGCTGAAATAAACTCTTTACTTCCACAAGCTGCTTTTAATCATTGTTTTATCACAATGACAGGATGTAACTAAGAAGCACCCTACATATACATAAACATATACACATACATATCATATACATATACACATATACACATGTGTGTGTTTGTGAGTGTGTCAGGAAACAGAACAAAAATAGTCAGAAGCAAATACTGGGAACAGCCTAACCTGTACTCATCCCCAAATACGTATCATTTAATAAATGATCTTTGCTTCGTGGATCATATTGAGTTGGTTCATTTTCTTTCTTTCATTATTGGCTTTACAATGGCTTAAAACGCTCCTGCTTTTGTGAATACCCTCATAATCTACACATGATCTCGGAAAATGGGCAGTCTGAAAGTATACCTGGAATAATTTCTAGACCTTAACTTTCCCTTGATTTTTATGAGATTCAACAAGCAGAAGACCTTTTAATAATATATTACAAGAGTAGTATTTAAATGTTAAACAGTGCATTCACATTCTGTGCAGATTGAACTATGTACCAAGTGCTAAAAGTAATAAAATTATACCCCTGTAAGTGCATACTGTGTGTGTATGTGTGTATTCATATATAGAGATATGTATGGATATATATGGATATATATATATATATATATCTGCTTGCAACGGAGAAAAAGAGATGGATTAGCATAATTCCTTCTTTCCTCAATCTCCTTGGCAGGAAAGAACATACCCCCCACCGGTGCAAAGCTGCTCCATCTGCCATTCTACTGCAAGAACAGTTCGTTTTCTTGGAAAAATGATTTATGGGACAACCAAAGCGATCTTTCATTAAAAAAAAACATTATTGTTTAGAATGTCCATGATCTCTATTGTTGGAACACTAGTGAGATTATCTAAAATCCAATACTGAACCAAGGGAGTACCAGCATCTTTCCTTCCCATTCTGCCAATCGATCTAACGCTCCTAGACTGATGTGAGATCACTATTTACACTATACATGATTTATCAAGAAAGACATTTGCGTAAAGAAATTCTGAGTGTGATAAATGATTGTTACTGAAGAGCAATAGTGAAATGTTTTGGTAGAAGCACCAAAACTTTGGCTAGTGATTACACATAAGCAATGAGTGAATGACAGGATGAAACGCTAGTATTACTGCTGTGGTAAGTGCTGCTTTTTAATCTATTGAGGTGCCATAGCAGGGTGGTGTTTAAAAACAATTCACTGACATGTTCTTTGGGATACAGGGTCAATTATCCTGAACCCTGCAGTGGACAGAGCCAGCTTTTAATACAGCATTTCCCAATCCATTTAACGCAATGGGCAGATAAAATTTCCTCCCCTCCTAACATTTTCATCCTTTTTGAAAATCAATCAAAAATAAAAAAATATATTTAAAGCTTTATACTTTCCTTATTATATTTTTCTTAGTATTTTTATATTTTCTTGAGAGCCATTTAATTTCAGTGACTAGTCTTGTATCAACATGCGAAAGCAAACATAATAAAAAATTTTTGCTAATTTGTTTTTACCTCAGTTTAAGAAAAAGAACAATAATACCGAATGACAAAATAGCACTGTATCATTTCATTGGACAAGCTGTTCAAATACAACAATAAGTAGAGGGCGTAGAACAGCTGGGTGTGTGTGTGTTCTCCTGGCCCTCTCAAGCCTGCTGTCATTTGTAAGGCTTGTAAAAGTGCATTTTAATAATTCCTATTTTACGTTTCCATTAATCTCTCATAAATAGTTCCCATTATTAATTAATATACAGGCCTTGCAGGATTTATTTTTGTAACTAACTGTTAGCTCACTAATGGCCTGATTTTCTTCTGACTTTCAGATCCCATTAAGCTGCCAAGTTCAATTAACATGCTAGTAATAAGCTGGATATAACAAACAGGTTAAGAATAATAAGCATACCCTGACTTAGGAAGACAAAACATGCTGCTTCAACTCAAACAGATCTTTCAAGTGTAAAAGAAAAGAATGAGTAACAATTACCATGACAAGAGCCTCTGTGGCTCTCTTCTCAGTCCCACCAGAGTGTGGAAGTTCTGGTGTGCTTAGTGCTCTCATACTCTCCCAGAGTGCAAGGTGAGGACTTTGTGCTGCTTTGTTCCCCATGAAGAAGAGGGAGACTGTCAACAAGGATGACTTTCAGCCATATTCATTTTGTATAGAGTTCATGCATGCATGTCGCTATGCTGTGAGCCCTTTGAGCTTTTTGTGGACCTGTGTGCTCTATCTTACCTCTCTGTCCAAGTAGCAAGTGACAAGAGCAAGTCTTGCTGCTGCTTTCTAAGATATCTGAATTCTCCAGCTTTTCCTTTCCAGATGAGTGTGTGAGATCATTTTAGGAGTGTGTAAGGGAAACCACATTTTATGATAACCTACATTTTCTAGAACAATATTAACAATTCTAAAAAAAAAAATGTACCAGTTTGATTGTAATTCCCCAAATGTTTCAGAAAGGAAAAAGAAAAACAGAAAAAATATTTTCAATATTCAACCTTCAACCAAATTGATAAGAACTCTTATCAACTATCCATTGATTAGACAACAGAATTTTCTCCAGGTATGTATTAGGTAGCATAACTATACCTCAAATTGGTTTTCTTCTTAAAGTTAAATTACATTTTATATACACAGACTCCTTAATTCACAGTTTTTTTTTCTAGTTTAAAAGCATGTTTCTGCTTCTTAATTGACAGTTACAATTCTTGAGCATGTTTGTCACAGAAAGTATAACAGATAAAGAACAGTTTTCTTAGAAAAAAAAGACTAATTTTGCAGCAGTAAAATGTAATAAGACTTGAAAAACTGTCATTAATGTTAAAGATCCCAGATTTAAATTCCATCCACATGATTCACTTGATATGTTAATTTGATCAAGGCATTTACACTCAGTATTTCTTACTTCCTCAACATGTAAATCAGCAAAAAATACAACCTCATAATTTGAATTGAGATTGGACATACTATCTTACACGATGTTAGGCAACTAAAAAGCGACAAGAATCACTTATAAATTCTTAAAACCATGTAGTAATACTTTTAATTCTTTATTAATTCTCAGAAACATATCTCAAGGCTTCCAGTAGTAGAAAAATCATCATGAACACTATGAGCATGGTTGCAAATCTCGCCTTAACAAGTAATTAGTGGCTTTTGAGCACGGCCTATATGGACTCTCAGCATGTGTTCTTGCATCTCGAGGATACTACATCGAAAACACAACTTTTGTACAAAAATTCAATATGGATCTAAAGTATTACACATGCCACATGCGTTCAATAATTGTATTATTCCTTTCCTTAGTTCTTTAACCGAAGGACAGAGTACAGTTTATTTGACTGTTTAGCAGGAAAGTTCTAACTGCACTGGCAGTCCTGGGCTCCATTGATTCCAACGACCTACTCTTTTGGTTCATAAAATTTATAGAAAGCTGTTATATTAGTGAGAATATGGAGAAGAATTGAGAAAGGGGAGAAGCAGAGAACTTTCTGGGATGATAGGGATGTTCTAAATCTAACCTAGGATGGCCGTTGCTTAGCTGATTATTACTGTCAAGAACACTTCAGAGCGGTACATGTTATTTTACAGTAATACTGTTTTAATTTTTAAGAAGTGAAAGGGCATAGGGGGATAAGAGGGAGGGTGAGTGGGACTGGAAGGAGATGAGGGAGAGGATACAAAGTGAATAAATCGTAATAAGTAAATATATAAATAAAATTAAATTTAAAAAATAAATAATAAAATTACAGAGGGAGCCTTTAAAAAAAATGAGGGGAAATCCTACAGGCAGTAAACTAAAAAAGCTTTTTGGAAAGTCATGCAGTTAATTTCCATTTGAATCAAGTACTATCAAACAATTACAGAAAAAAAAATCAATTTTCGTTTCTGTTCTGGATTAAATGAGAATGGTCCCCATGTACTCAGATGTTTAAATACTTGTTCTCAGGTGGCACTGTTAAGAGGTGTGGCCTTACTAGAGGAAGTATGGCACTAGGCTAGACTTTGCGGATTCAAAGACACACCCCACTGCCAGTTCATTTTCTGTGCTCCCTGTTTGTGGTTCAAGATGGCGAGCTCTCAGCATGCTACTCCAGCAGCCTGCATGGCCGACTTCCAGAGCTCTAGAACTATAAACCCAAATATATCTCCTTATATAAGTTATTTTGTTTATGGATTTTTTTTAAACACAACTGCAGAAAAGTACAGTTACTGATACATTTTTATTTTAAAATTATTAATGTTCCCTAAATTTTTATTTTATTGAAAATAGATTTTTTTTTCCCCATGCAATGTGTTCTGGTTATGGTTTCTCCTCCCCCAACTACTCCAAGATCCTTTCCACGTCCACTCTCCTCTGAAGCAACACCCTTTCTGCATCTCGTTACTATATTTTTAAACTGAAAAGCTAGGATAAAAATCAAGAAACAGTGTTTCATTTTAAAATCCAGAATCTCTAGGAAGAGTAAACTCACATTTCCTTGATATTTCTGAGGCTGAATATAAATCCCTTACTTTTTAGAGACATAGACCCTGCCAACTTGTAACACAAACCTCACCAAGCCTGCCATCCTCTCTGCAATAACCTATGCAGCAGAACCCATTTCACACTTTAAGTTTGAACATCCTTTGGAAGGGTAGAAGTCACATGTTTCATCACAGTGTGCTGTCACAATATAGAAATGTAACTACCAGGGTGCCATCTTACAACCTAAACCTAATCTAAAATTATTTTTTCAAGGAAGAGAGTCACTGATAAAGTGTCATAACAACAGTGCAGCTTACCCATTAGGAAATTAATATAAAATCATTGAAAAATATTCTGTAAAATCTTTTTTTTTCAATAGTATTAAGTGCTTGGAATTGTTCCAATAAATACGTAAGGTACAAAGGGGGATAACAAAATGTTAGTTACTGAATCTGAATAGAACAATATTTAGCCACCAATTTAGATATGACATAGGATGCAGCCATCCTCACTCACATCTTCAGGAAGACCATTTAGAGGTAAAGCACGGGAAAACAGCACCAGGACTGCACTTTTAAACTGCTTCGCTTCAGGAATTTCAGACTCCCTTCACACAATGCTTCAGATGGGAAGAACTTCCTACCAGTGGTCTGTGAGGTCAGTAAGAATCCATAGTATTAGTCATGCTCATTTCATTAATGAGAGGACATACAGCAGAGATTTTACCGTTAGAGCCCCAAAGGGCTTATTAAAAGGAAACTGAACACCAAAAGGTGCTATCACAAAGAAAAGAGAAACATGAGAACAGAAAGGGGCCAGCAAATCAGACTAAAAAAAATGTGCATCATTATTAAATTGTGACAAGGTACAAAATACAACTTCAGGCATAAGCTTAAAACAACTTTTTTTTTAAACAAATGTGGATATGGATCCCTGTTGGCCTTCAGGAGTTTGTTATTCATGAGTATATTCTAAGTGGTGGGGGCACTGGGCCATGTAATAAGTGTACTCAATGATATAAACAAACAAGCCAGAAGCCTCATTGCTTGACGTATACAGGGACAGTCATGGAAAACAGTATGCTGCAGGTATTCCCTGGAGAACAGCACAGCTATTGGATTAAAATCAAACACCGTTTCACTACAAAATGAGAAACAGAGACTGACTCAATTACCTGAAGGGAAAACCAGTGCACACAAGGAATCCCCTGCTGCTGTGAATGCTTCAGAAGAGCTAGCTAGAAGGGTTACTGCACAAATATGCTACAATTATCACCAGCTGCTATATAAACAACATTGTATCATTCGTTTACCTGGAGTCTCTGTCACATCTGTGCACAGCAGTTGCAGCTGGGACCCAAGTCAGACAATGAAAGTGTTCACACTTGGAAAAACAAATGCCTAGCATCTTCTCCTCATAGGGAACACAATGCCTTGGGAATGAGTCCTAGTTAAGTGTATACATTTACACTGTAGTTGGGGAAGGTTTAGTGCGTATTTATTTCCCTGTCAAACATATGTTTTATGGAACCTCAAGTGCTCAAAAAATACAATGCTAAAACTATTTATGAAATTCACAATATTTACTTATAAAATTAATAAAACTCAAAAGAAACCTTAGTTAACCTAAGAGAAAACAAAAACTCAGCTTTCCCCAAGTTAAATGTCACTTGAACTATGAAATATATAAATAACCAGAGTTTCTAATAAAAATATATGAACCCAAACAATCAAAGAAATAACACATTGAGTCATACAACAGTATTTTACACAAAGTGTTTATGCCACATCTATTCCTGAGTTTTCAAAAGCACCCACAGGCGTGGGACTCCTTAATATGATATTTGCTAGAAAAAGGGGCTTGGGGACAGAGCAATGAACAAATCAAAGCTCATCATTAACATCCTAAAAGTCCAACACTTCCATAGGATTTTCCTGGGCCAAGGATATATGCTAAGCAGGCATCACTGACTCCATGAATAATGCTTACCTCAGTGTGGGAGGAAGTGGGGTCTGTTACCAGAGCACAGTGATTGCACAGGAAGGTTATGTAGCTAGACCAAGTTTGGCTGTCACCAAACTTTCTAAGCAAGCATTCCATCCCCCACCTGTGAAGACAGAATTACTGAAGAAGCAGATGGTGACAAGCTACTCTCCCTAGCAAGAAACAAAGATGATACGTTAATTCCTTAACAGTGGGAATCAACTGAGTTAGTCACACATGTTGATTTGTGTATTCATTGATTCCCTAATCTTCCAGCATGGCAATGACATAGATATCATGTTTAATCATACACTGTTGTCTTTGAGATCTCAGTTATTGGGAAAAATTATGTTTTGAGGCGATTGAAGTGACTTTTTACCCGTGGTTGCAGTGAGGTATTGCTCACAAATGCACTCACCCACTGAGTGTACAGTTTTCAAGGATGACCACGGTAAATATGACATTATTACTTGCTCAATTTCTGCTAGAAATTTTTTAAATCAAATAACTTTTGTAGCTAAGTCTTGTGATCTAATGAATGAGTCCTAGTTTTGTTCTGTATGTGTATTTTTAAATTAACAGTATGTATAATGATACATGTTGCAGGAATTGGATGTATGTGAACAACCTAATTTTCAAAAGGATTATACATAAAATGAAATTCTGTTAAAGAAGTGAATCCTCAATTTCACCAACTCTCCAACTTTTACTTACAAAATTCTTAATAGTAGGATAGAGAAATGACTCTTTGGAAAAAGGTAATTGCCAACAACCCCCAGGACCTGACTTCAATTCCCAGAGTTGAAAGAGAGAACACTCTCACAATCACATAAACATGCACTCACCCATACATAGACAGTTACACAGTATATATATGTACATGTATGTAATGATTTTTTTTGTAAAAGAGAAAAATTCCAATGTCAGGTTTTTAGTTAAAACATTAGATTACCCCCCCCCCAAATCTCCTATTAGTAGACTATAATTTACCATCTTAGGCTTTGTGCAAATCCTCTTATCAAATCAGTGACCTTTCACTCACCCTCCAATCTCTTTGCTCAATACCTTCACCTTACTAGTTCTTATCTTCACTCTGTCAATAAAAGTCGAGATGTTCAAGGGTACAAATATCTCTTAGAACTTGTTTTCAAACATAACTTTATATAAGTTTCTGATCTTTGGTTCATGTTTCCATTAATACTTCATACTTATTCTCTTCTGCTTTTAGGATTCATCTTCAGACCAGAAATGATGATATAATTTTTATATTATAATCAAGAAATCACATAAATACTACTTTCTGGGTGAATTTAATGTATGTGTAACAGATACCATTTACTTCTTGGCTTTGCTAAATTTGATTGGGGAAGTATTCATATTGATTGGTAAGATCTTGGCTTTAGCTCTTTGCTGGGGTCTTTTAATGGTCTTTTTTTTGTAAAGATTTAAATATTTATTATGCATACAGAGTTGTGCTTACATGACCATCTGCATGACAGAAGAGGACACCAGATCTCATTGTAGATGGTTATGAGCCACCGTGTGGTTGCTGGGAATTGAACTGGGGACCTTTGGAAGAGCAGTCAGTACTCTTAATCTCTGAGCCATCTCTCCAACCTCTTTAAGCCAATTATTAAGTGTCTAAATATCTGACATTAAATACTTACTGAACTATTTCTGTGCTCTAAATATTGATAATTATTTTATGAGTATTGTTTTAGAACAATCTTCATTGAAACAACTGACATTTGTTCTTATGGTATTAAAGGAAATCCTTATCACAACTGCTGACTTGGCTCTTTTCCCACCAGGAGAATAAATGGAGGCAAGCATCAAGAAGAGATAACTGCTAGCCCTTTTTTGTGAAGCTGGAAATTTTGACACCAGTGAGGATGGCTGTAAGTGTATTTAAAATATTGACACAAGATTGGCAGCTGCTCACATTCTGCCTGAAAGGTTTACTACTGGCAGGGACTCCCAGCAGCTGCTTGTTGGAAACGTGAGAAAACATTTGGACAGTTAGGATAGCCTGATCCCCCCACCCCCACCCCCCGAAATCTGTTTGGCAAAACTTCTTGGCAGTTAATAAGATCCTGTAAAAAAAGATCTTTTAATGTGTTCACATCTCTTCATAAAACTTATACTGCCAGTATAGATAATATTTTCAAAATCTGTGTGATTTATACAATCTTCTTAATGCTGGATAGATTGGACAAATGGAGATTGGATTGCAAGGCACTAGTTGTATTTTTTTAATGAAATCATTCTTCCTAAACTTTCTTTTTAAAAAGATGATAAATATTTCCACAGGCATTTTTTAACCGAAAAATTGTGATGGAGACCATGATCACCCATTACACTGATAGATTTGAAATCTTCATTAAAAAATCAATTTAGCTGTGCTGGGATTTTTTTTTGAGAGCTCATTCTTAAGCATGACTGACATTTACAGGCATAGTTCAAACCTCTTAACTTAGTCCTTCAACAGTCATATGGTACAAACCAGCACAAAGCCATCTCATTCACTCACGACCTCTGTGTAAGACCGTAAAATAACCACTACCCAGGGACCTGTAATTTGTATACTCAACTTTTATAGTAATTTTGTGAGCATTTCCTTCCGTTAATGGGTGCTCCCCTCTGACTTTAACTGCTTCTCCTCGTTCACTTGCAAGGAAGTCATGGCCTCTGCGGTGCTACCCCTTATCTGAGGCAGAGCAATCTAAAGGATATTGATTGATGATGGCTATGTAATTTACACACTCTGCAATTCTCCTGTATGATTTATTAAAAAAAATAGATTGTACATTAGGCTCGGCATTCATTAGTGAAGCCTGCTCCAGTTTCATATTAATCCTGTACCACATTTGTTTAGGAGATTTATGCATTTCTAGTATAGGTAATTGTTTGGCAGATTTTTAAAGTACTTGAAAAATCCAAGTGGCTCTTCAGAAATATTTGTGCTAAAATGTTGGATGAAAGCTGCTAGCATTACCAACTTGAAGTTACGTGAAGATAAAAACTGGTACTATGTATATATCTCTGTGTATGTATGTATATATATATATACATATATATATATGAGCAATGCAGTGAACATGAATTTACAACAGTCACATTTAAAGTTATCTCAGTACAATAAATATAAATAATAATGAGAATTATCTACTAGTATTGTTATCTGACAGTATTTATGAACCTATAAAATATCCTCTCTTCTGTATTCTATGATTACTTATCTATCAAAAAAGAAGATCTTAAGATCCGATGATAAAAAGACAATAATGATTACTTGACAGATAAGAATAAAGGATAGCCTACAATCATTCCACCATAAAAAATTCTTTTCACAGTGATGTTTTAAGAAATATTTTCCATTGCTTTGGAATTACTAATAAACCATGAAATTGTAATTATTGAGTTTTGCCAAATATAAGACATTACTTCTTAAATGTTACTTAGATTCTTACAGTAACTAGACTGATATCTAGTTCGATAGAAATATTGATTTATGATAAATAAATGATAATTAGAAGATGGATGACAGATAGATATGTAGATAGTTGGTAGATAAATGATAAAGTGTGCATAGATATATAGACAGTGAAATACATTTATTGATGTTCAATAAGTTGTCAAATTTCCAAACTTAAAAAAATGTATTTTTCATATAACCCGAACTGAATTAAAATTCATGTAAATTGTTCATTTGTTCTAGTTGATACCAATTCTGAAAAGGAAAATCAGTAAAACATTAAAATATATATATGTCAAGTGCTAAGCAGAAGGTGGCAACTCTCTTTGTACCTTGACACCACCAGTTCCACTGGTGAGATACAAGCGAACTGCCAGAGAACTCACCATTGGGGTCAGGACTATAGCTCATCAGATGTTTCTAGAATAGGAACTAAGGTGATTGAGTGTGCTGACAGAAGCACAGGCCTTCACCTAAGACATTAATACAACCTAGGAACTTTAGAGAAACAGAGCAGTGAGAACCTGGCATCCTACAGGAAAACCCACGAGACAGCTTCACAATGAAATATACAAGGGAAAACTAACAAAACGTATGTTCTGTTTTTAATATATGATGGTGTGCCCTAGACTGAAAGAACTAAAACCTCACAGAAGGGAGAAAGGAAAGGTAGGGAACAGTCTTCTGCCAGAAAATTGGGCAAAATAAGACACAAACTAAGACAGTTATGTTCCATTGTCCTCCCAGACACATCTCATAATCAAAAATTAATACTAAGTCTTCTTATTATGTTGAATATACAAAAGTAAAGTTCTGATTATCTCTATACATTAATAATATTCTCCCAACATTTATGGTTATTTAAAGGACTGAAGTCACCAAACTATAAAAATAGTGACATATGATTAAGTTGTGGTGGCCTCTAATAAATCATTTGTAGTCATCTACTTGAGAATGGGACCTTTTATAACCTTCCCTATTATTAAAACATATCAATTGAACCAATTTAATTTTCATCTCAGATACTGCTTTTCCTACCTGCCAATGCACATAATGGGACTTTTACTAAATATGAGTAATTAATTTTTAACTACAGAAATAAAAGACTGCAATTGAAAGACTTGATTTTCTTATTATTTTTAATGTATTAATGGTTGCCCTGGTGGGTAGTATTTGGTTGAATGGATTGCAGCAAGACTCCCTGGACAGCTGCTGACATAATGACTGATTGTGTGCAAAGCAGAGAATGTGAATGATAAATTTTGAAAGGCTCTGGAATTTGTGAATAACAAAAGTAGCTACAGTTTCTAAAATCTAACCATTTGTTCTCAGCAACAAAAGAAGACTCAAAAGCTTTTGTTTAAGGAAATGACTCAAAATCAGGATACAGATGAATTAAGGGTTATCTCTACAAGCATAGTTGAGCAAGCAGCTTGTGTGCCCAAGTAGAAGGATCACAAATGCAGACTGGTTAACATGGAATAATTGGAATTAATCAGATCTTAACAACCTCTTTCAATACTATTATATTCTCATGGCACTAATATCTTCATTTTTGCAGGTATTCAAAAACAAGAAAAAAAATCAAATAATTTTTGCATAGACAAGTTAATCGTTATTTTGAAATATTCAGTTATTAAAATATTACTCAAATGAATTTGTATCAAAATTATCCCAAATAACTCAAGAAATAAAAAGTAATTATATTCTTTGACTACAATGTAGACAAGTTGCAGAGTGCTAAGAGACCAATACTTCTGATACCTCATTTTCCTTATACACAAACTGTCTATTTTTAAGACCGAAGAGTGGAGTGCAAAATAAGATAGAATGCTGGATGAAAGTACTCCAAAACAACATGTTGCCTGAGCTCAGGAAAGCAATTATTTTGCATTTGTTTTGTTTTATTTTTCAGTGTGTGGGCCTACACATTAACACATGCCTGACTTTGTCATATGTCCTGAAATGTTCACATACACATACACACACACATATTGCCTAGATGAAACTTGCCTTCGATAGTAATGTCCTGCTACCTACCTGGTACTTAATGTATTATAGATTTCTGTTTGGCAAGTTCTGCCGTAAAGACTCAGTTCTATGGCAGTTAAAAGTTTCCTCTGGGTCATACCTTTTTCTTCATTATTATTATTATTATTATTATTATTATTATTATTATTATTATTATCATTTATTAACAACCAAGCCTTTGGCAGAGGTCAGGGAATAATATGAAAATAGGGGGAGTTAGTAAGACTTTGGGATAACAAGAGCTCCATAAAGACCAAATAGATCAGGGCACAGGGGTCCTTTACGAGACTGTTTCTCCAACCAAGGACCATGTATGGATATAACCTAGAACCCCTGCTCAGATGTGGTCCATGGTAGTTCAGTATCCAACTGGAGACCCTAGTAAGGGGAACAGGGACTATTTCTGTCATGAACTCAATGGCTGGCTCTTCGACCCTCCCCCACACATAACCGGGAGGAACAGCCTAGCTAGATCCCAGGAGAGGACATTGCAGCCAGCCCTGAAGAGACAAGATAAGCTAGGGTCAGATAGAAGGGAAGGAGGTCCTCCCCCTTCAGTGGACTTGGAGGAGGGCAGGGAGGAGATCACGGAGGGTTGGGGAGAGTGGGAGGGACTGAGGAAGGGGCTACAACTGGGATACAAAGTACCTAACTTGTGATTAATATAAAAATAAATAAATTACAATAAAAAATTATTCAATTTGTATCCCAGCTGTGGCCCCCTCCCTCATCTCTTCCCAAACTCACCCTCCCTCTTCTCCCCCTATGCCCCTCCCCCAGTCCACTGATAGAGGAGGTCCTCCTCCCCTTCCATCTGACCCTAGCCTATCAGGTCTCATCAGGACTGGCTGCACTGTCTTCCTCTGTGGCTTGGCAAGATCACACACACAAACACACACACACACACCGCTCAAGGGGAAGAGATCAAAGAGCCAACCACTGAGTTCATGTCAGAGAAAGCCCCTGTTCCCCTTACTCCTGAACCTACTTGGAATCTCAGCAGCCTATGGGCTTCCTCCTAACAGGCGTCTAGGTCGTCTCCATGCATGGTTCTTGGTTGGTGTGTCAGTCTCTGCAGGGCCCCTGGGCCAAGATTTTTTGGCTCCTTTGGTCTTCTTGTAGACTTCCTGTCCCCTCCAGGTGTTGGTATCTCCCTCTTTTTCCATAAGATTTCCTGACTCTGCCCTAAGTTTGGCTATGAGACTCAGTGTATCCTTTGATACCCTGATGGTCTCAGAGGTCCCCTGTAGAAGGTTCCTGTCCTGTTCCCTGTCTTGTCCTACTTCTGATGTCTATTCTGTTTGTCCTTCCAAGTGAGGTTTCAGCCTATTCCCTAACATCCTTCTTGTTTAGCTTCTTTAGGACTATAGATTTTTGCATATTAATCCAATATTATATGGCTAATATCCACTTATAAGTGAGTATATACCATATGTGTCTTTCTGACCTCAATCAGATTTTTCCTGTATATCACTTTAAAAAATTATACATTCTTCATTAAGAGATTCAGCCTCTCCAGCACATTTTACATTTTCAGTCCAAGCCCATTCTTGAACTTGTGAAATGATCCTTTACTTGCTGTAGTGACTTGGTATAACTTATTTGAGAAGATCCTTCATGAAGTCTTTATGCAGATACAATGTTTTTTAGTACATTGATCAAACATATGTCTTATTCAACTGTTCAACCCAAAACTTTAATGCCTTTTTCAGGTAATTAACCACCACATGGCATGGAGTCAACGTTTGTTCCCAGGAGCTACAGCATAACTGTACCATATACTTCAATTAATTTTCCTCCTTCACAGTTTCATGGACAGTGAAAGAGGAATCATGGAAATGATTCTTTCCAAATATTTTAACAACCTCAGTATACATTTTTCTTCCTCATGAAGCATAAATCATTCACAATTTTGCTGTAAGAAAACATTTTATGGAATCGCTTTAATGTGCCCAAATTATAAACATGTTTATAATGGGGGCATCATTAAATAATATGAACTGTAATATAAGCACTGCAGTATCACCACTCCTGTTAGACGACCCAGAAGGCTTGGCTGCCCCTGACTGGCAGGGAGCAAGGTTAGTATGTATTTGCAGGGCAGAGGGATGAATCAGTTGTTAGATGAGACAGACCATGCAACTATTCTATGCTCCCCAGAATAGTGTACAAATTAAAATATGAGTTAAGTGAGAAAGATGGTTCCTTGGTCAAGAGAGATCACTGCTTTTCCAGAGCATCCACTTTGGGTGGCTTACAACTGCCTATAATTCCAGCTTCAGGGGATCCAATGTACTCTTCTCATCAGCTTAGGCATTAGCATACAGTGGAAGACACAGACACATATACCTACTAGTAAGTGAAAATGAAAATAAATCTTGAAAAAGAAAATGATTTAAAATAGGTAAATTTTCATTTGTATTTTCAGAACATGCTTACCTAAATATAGATGAAGAAAAAGAATAAAAAAAGACTTAAAATATGAATTAAACAACAACAACAAAATCCTTTGACTTTTCATAGAGAATGTTTGCAAACCCAAGTCTGAGGCAGCTTTGGATATCTGTTGTGCTTGTTTCAGCAGGTTTGTAAATTTAGAACAATTAAAAATTTTGAATATATAAATGGCTTATCTTTAAAATTTTCATTCTTTTTTTTAAGACCATGATGACTACAGGTAAGTGAAGCCATAAAACCTGTGTCTATGGATAACATAAAATAAGAACTTTTTCACCTAGAAACATTTTTGAGATTGGTTCAGTTAATAAACCCAGTAAGAGTAAGTCAACCCAAGAAACAGAACACTTTTAAAATAAACTGTGCCCTCAAAATGTACAATAGATCATATCAAACATGGTAATTGCTCATCGCTTATTAAGAAATTGTTTTTATAAATTAATGTGCTAAATGCTGATCTACAATTTTCATGCTATTTATTTTGTCTTGAGGATAAGGAGTCTATCAAGTCATAGAAAAGTAATCTCACATTTTTTATATGCTATAACAACAGTTTTCAAATCACATGACTGATATATATCTATACTCATTACAGTATAAATTTTAATCACACAGATATAAGTTTAAAATGATAAGTCAAAAACAGATATATAAATTATGAGTACTTTGGAGGAGCAATACTTTATAAACATGGCTGGACATGTTTTTCACAGTGTTAAGATACACTGAATCTGAAAGTGAATGTACACAGAGTTATTTCTTACAATGATAATATATTTTAGAAATATGAGAGTCTTTATTTCCAAATTAAGTTTCAAGTAAAGCTTTTTGCTATTAAACTTTGGGAACACACTGTATTTTGACATAAGTAGTGTTGTTTTGTGGGAAAAGAAGACAAAGTAAATCCCTTAATTTTAATCCATTATATCTCATTCTTACAGTAGATATATTTTAAATCCTGATGAAATTTAAACATCTAAATATAAGGGGCCTCAACACCCAAAGGCTGATGGGATGGTCTTTCATATATCTACTGAATTCACAACCTTCTGAAAGGCGCAGTGGGGTATCTGAGCTCCCGGAAGCCTTGGTTTGCAGATGTAACCCTTGAAAACTCAACGAATTTATCTTTGTTCCCAAGTGCAATCTTTCAGCTAATCTAGAGATTTGTTCTGAGTAAGAAGTCACTCAGCCTTTTGTTTCACTTCTTGTGACTCTCAACCTGTCATTCTCTGGTTTTGGTTTCACCATTGCACTCCAGCATGATTCTCTTTCAACATCTAGTTAACCACAACAACTGGGGGAAAAAGACAAAACAAACAAACAAACAAAGAAGAAATGGCAGCGCTGTTCCGCTAGCTTTGTTGATGCATCAAACCACAGACACTTACACTTAAAAATGCACTATCTACCCAAACGTTTAAAGATACTTATATGCCAAAAGGCAATGCCAGTACATCTACACTGGAGTTCTTCTTTCTCTCAAGCTCTATTAGGTAGTACATAAACTAGAAAGAGTAGCTCTATATGCTTGTATGGTGAAATATGAAATGTCTTCATGTCTTTCAAAAAAATAGAAATTACTAATGTATTTAGCAAGCTCAGTACCTTCATGTATGTTTTATATTTGGTATTTGTTTTTCATTAATAATGCATAAAATTGAATTTGAAAACTACAAAGCATCTTAGACTAAGGTGTGGACAGCTGTTAACAAGGAACAATGACTGAAAAATCCAAACAATAGTTCTACAAAAACAAAGCAAATCTGTGTCCACTTCCATGCTCAGCAAACATTAAGAAACTTGTAATAAAAAGAATTCTGCATGTGTCTATGAAGCACATCTCAAACCATGCATGATGCCAATGCAACATTATTTTACTTAACGTTAAGGGAAGTAATGTTGACTGGATTTATACACTGCTGATTCTCATACTATATCTAATTATAAATATGCTAACATATAAATTTAGTGTTGACCTTGAAATGGATAATGTGTATGTTCTAGGCACTGTGTAGAAGCTCTGAAACCATATCCCTACTTATCTTAAAAAAATGATAAGCATTTTCCCCAACTCTAAAGTGGGGAAATTGGCAGAGATGTAAATATCTGCTTTGGATAGTACACCTAAGAAAGTTAAGGCTGGAGTTTTACATTAATAGTGAGGCTGGGTGATGACTCTGTGGATATAACATTATCATGCAGCACACAGATAAAAGATGGAAGGCACAAGAGGCTCTTTATAATTACAGTGTGGGGCAGGGAGAGGATAGGAGCCTAAGGTGAAGACTCTGGTACCAGGAACAAAAATGGTCAACTATACTTCTAAACCATAAGCTCTGGGATCAGACATTGTGTTAATATAAAGTGAGGAAAGTTGACTAAGGGAGAATCCAAAGCAACCACCTTAAGCCTTCAAATCCAAGCATCCATGCCCATACAAACATAGAAATGGGTACATGTGCACAACGCATGCGCACGCACACACAACACACACACACACACACACGAACATGTCAAATAAGCAAAACAAAATTAATTCATTGTTGACTATGCCTTCATCAATGCTTAATTCTTGAAAGATATGAATTTTTATCAGCAAATTTGTTATTTGGTAAGTTTATTAAAAAGTGGGCTTATTGATAGTGTCGAGGGTTGTCTCTCTTCCATGGGGTGAGTCTCAAGATGGGCCAGTCATTGTTTGGCTCTTTTCTCAAACTCTACTCCATCATAATCCTTGAACACCCTGTATGCAGGATGTTCTTGCAGACAGGAGAGCATAGCTGTCCTCTGAGAGGCTCCACCCAGCAGCAGACCGAAACATGCAGAGACCCACAACCAAACCTTAGGTGGAGTTCAGCGAGTCTTGTGAAAGAGTTGGGGGAAGGATAGAGGGACCTGGAGGGGACGAGAATCTAACAAGAAGACCAACAGAGTTAACCGAGGACCATGGGAGCTTACGGAGACTGCACCACCAACCAAAGAGCATGCACTGACTGAACTGAGGTCCCCTTCACATATGTAGCTAATAGACACTTTGGCCTTCAAAAGGGACACCTAGCAATTAAAGCAGGGGTTGTCTCTGACTCTGTTGCCTGTGTTTGGATCACTTCCCCTTTGCTGGACTGCCATATTGGGCCTCAGTGGAAAAGGATGTAACTTGATGATTTGGGGAGGACTAGGAGTAGGCAGTTGTTCTCCTTTTTTTTTTTTTTTTTTTTTGCATGCTGCAATATTTTTTTTAATTTATTTATTTTTATCTCACTCACAGGTTGGGTACTTTGAATCCCAGGCGTAGCCCCCTCCCCCTTTCCCTCCCCCCCTCCCACTCCCTCCCTCATCTCCTTCTTCCCCGCCCCCTCCAAGTCCACC
>CM053743.1:28130177-28202006 GCA_028658305.1 Pachyuromys duprasi
CATGGAACCGAATAGAAGACCCAGAAATGAACCCACACACCTATGGAAACTTGATTTTTGACAAAGAAGCCAAAACCATTCAATGGAAAAAAGACAGCATCTTCAACAAATGGTGCTGGTCCAACTGGATATCTGTATGCAGTTGTTCTCCTTTTTTGAGGCGAAGGAACTGACAGAAAGAAGAAAGAGGGTGGGATGGGGAGAATAGGAGAGAGGAGCCTGCAACATGGATGTTAAGTGAATAAATAAATAAGTTTTTTAAATATTAAAAAAGTGGGCTTATAAACATGTGGGATCATATGAATCACTTCCATCTGTGTTTTCAACAAATACAACATACATCAGAACATTTGCATCTGAAATCATTAATTTCTTACCAACAAATCTAGCTCTGATGTGAAGCACATTGGAAATGCACTTACTTATTATATATGCAGAATAATTATAGATATAATAACTAAAATGAATCATAAATCTGCACTGGAAGTGCCTCCAATGTTTACATATTTCCATTTACAGGAAAGGAAATATTTTTAATACCATTTTGTGGACAAATAAATAAACTTCAAAATTATCCATGTGAATTCTTTGAAATTATAAAGCTTTTAGGTGAAATTCTAAAAAGCTTTCCTTGACAATCATATTTAATTAAAAAATAACTATTCAGAAATCATGTTTCATGCAAGCCCCTGTGAACATTCCAAGTAAGACTACTTTAAAATGAAAGCAGGACGGGAAATACAACCATCGTGCCCACTCTGGTATCTGTACCCTTCCCTTGGCCATTTAGCTCAAGTCTCTTCCTACCATCATCACTTGAGTTTCCCTTTCATTTCTTCCATTTCATAGGACCTCTTGCAGCTATGCAGTGTGCCTCAGAAGCTCGCCAGCACTGCTCCTACTCAGCTAGGTTCATTTAAGGCAAGTGTTCTGTGTTTTACGACTAGCAGTAGGTGGGACTGAGACAGAGAAAACAAAGGAGACAGTTAACCACCTAAAATCTCTCTTTACCTTGGCTTTTTAAGGCTTCAAGTAGGACCTGCAAACTTAGGAAAAAATTACAGGTCAGAACATGAAGCCATTCAAGTACACATTTTTTTTTAAATGGCTCTTGATTAATTGGTCAAGAAGGGTTATTTGTCACCTCCTCTGTGCAATCTGAAGATACAGGAGCTTTCTGAGAATAGGCATCAAAGAAAATACAAAAAGTATTTAAGAACTCTACTTGCATAAACTAGATTAGTTCCTTCCTTCCAGCTACCTCATGGCTTTGGAGATTTTCTTCCTTTGATTCCAGGTCTGTAACTTTAGTATTGACAAAGAAAAGGGCCCAGGCATTCTCGTTACCATTTGTACTATTCACTCCAATAAAACCATAAGCTGGTCCTGTAGCACAGTCACGAATGAACTGCATTGTAGACAGTCTTAAAAGGAGAGTTAAAAAAGATACAAATTATGAATACATGCACACATCAACATTCTTCTATATAAACAAGATAATTACATACATGTGCAAGCTAGCTAGCTATTTGAACAACGTTCTGATTTCCAGACACTGTCAGTATCCCCTCCAGAAGCTGTAATTAATGTTACTAGTCTTAAAAGTATAGCTTAAAGACTTCTAGTTTGTTTAGTGTTATTATATTTCCTTTTGTAGTCAAATTTAGAATGCTTTATCAATGAGATAAACAAACATGATTTAATTTACTGGCTCTCCTGGGGTATTTTAAACTCTAGACATTATATTAAAAGAGAGTATGTTTCATTACAGCTTCAAGTGGTTTTAACTGTGAAATAATTCTAAGCTTTCTATAAGTTAAATCTATTTTCTCTATTGAACTTCATGTACATTCAGTATTTAGGACTATATATTTGTACACCCATAAATTTTTGGCTAACCAATAACCCCTGAAAAACAGTATTCTTATATTATTTAAAATATCCCAACTCTTTTTTGTTCTTGTTGTTAAATGATAACTGGACACCAACCCAATGTAAAATCTTTGATATGTAATTTGTCCTGCCTGCAAGATGTGCTGGGAAATCATGGCAAAGAACTTGTATGAATGGTCAACCAGTGAGTGGTCCAACTTGAGACCCATGCCATGAGAGGGAGCCTATGCCTGACACTACCTAGAGGGCCAGGAACCAGAGACCAAGGAAAGAACCAAACAGGGCTGGCAAAAAAAATCACCAAAATATCTCCTAATAATATTCTGTTATAGATTGGTGCCTTGCCCAGTCATCAGAGAGACTACACATCAAGCACAGTTAGAATTGAAGTTCTCCATTGGGTCCCTCCTCTTGGAGCTTGGGGAACTCCACAGAAGAAAGAGAAGAAAGATTGTAGGAGACAGAGAGGATGGAGAACACTAGGAGATCATGACCCACTGAATCAACCAAATACGCCTCATACAGGCCACAGAGACCGAAGCAGCAAGCATAGGCCTTCATGGGTCTGTACCAGGTCCTCAGCATGTATGTTATGACTGTTAGCTTGGTGTTTTTGTGGGACTCTAGTAGTGGGAAGGTGCCTATCTCTGACTCCTTTGCCTGCTTTTGGAACTCTTTTCCTTCTATTGGGTTGCCTTGTCCAGCCTTGATATGAGGACTTTCACCTTGTCTTATTACATCTTGATTTTTCATGTTTGTTTTTGTCTCTTGGAGGCCTGCACACACACACACACACACACACACACACACACACACACATATATATATATATATGTCATAATAATAGATAAAAAGAAGTCATCAATTTGAGAGAAGGAAAATACAGGAATACAGGAGGAAGTCAAAAGAAGATTGCTGGGAGAATATGGAATGAGTAAAGGGAAAATAGAAAGTTTGTCACTTTCTATTAAAAACACATTTAAAATATAAAATAAGGTTAAAACTATACAGAAGGGTATAAAAGAAAGAAATGCACATGTTAAAAATTTATTCAGATTCATGAGCCATGTTTAAAGAAAGCATAGTTCTTATCCACCATCAGAGAAGCAAATGGAGATCATTATAGAAAGCCACAAGTAAAACATTGCAAAAATTAATGGATTGTGGGTAGCCCTGACCCAGTGAATATATCTTCAGCACAGAACCTGCACCTCTGGCTCAGGAACATCTCATAATAGGGGCAGGCAGATGCTAAGAACCAGAATATCAGGAAGTCTCCTGACAGACTGTCTTTCTTAGAAGTAGCTGCAGAAACAAGACCTGAACAATGACAGTATCAGTGTCCTAATAAAGTGGTCAGGGATACATTGGGGTTCCACCTGTAGGCAAAGAACTAAGAAAATGCTGACAGAGATAAAGTTCGCCTGTCTTAGGGATGAGTCCCCTGATTGTTTATTCAATACAACAGTCAAGCCACGAAATGATACAGAAACAAACAACACAATAAGACTTGCCAGGTGGTATTTACATACTCGTGCAAACGGATATGTGTGTGCGCAGCTATATACAAATGTATAACAATAATAATTGAAGAAAAAGAGGTTATCAATTTGAGAGTAGGAGAGGAAATGACAGAGGATAGAGGGAAGGGAAATTGGTACGTACAAAGGGAGAAAAACCAAGTTGAAGTAAAATAACTATATTTTAATTAAACTTAAAATGGAAAATGCAAAAGTTCATTCATGGAAAATTGTATTAGTTTTTGATATATTTAATTATATTTAGATATGTAAGATATTCAATTATTTATGTCCTATAGATTTACTGGAGAAATGAAGCATAGTCAATTGGTTACTATTATGGTAAATTAAGCTATTATAAATAATATGTATTTGAGACCTAAAATAATGTAGCTCTAGAGATTATATTCTTTATCACTGCACATGCATGTAAGACCAAATGGAGAAGTCATGGAAGAAGACGAATCCACATACTTAAATTTAGACTACTGACTATATTAAAAATTTCTTTTACAAAGAAAACCCACTAAATTTCCAATATTCAGTTTAATTTTTATTAAACCAGTAAACTAGATGTACTGACAATGTGTGAATGCTCAAAACTGCTTATGCATATTATAGAATAATTAATGGGCACATGGAGAATGCAACACACTTCTTTCAGATTGAAGGTATTCAATACCCATCATTAGCTGGATACGGTGGTGCACACTTGTAACTCCAGAACTCAAGAGGCTAAAGCCAGAGACCCTGAGTTAAAGGCAAGTCAGAACTGAAGAGTGAAAGGAAAAATAAACATGTAAAACCCCCACACGGCTGACATACCAAATCATAACAACTGCTAAAATTGTGAGATCTTACCATACTTTCAAGGCCTGTATAATTTTATGTACTATTCCTTAGTTGCTTTTTAGAAAGTTATCAAAAAATAAAAATGGAAGAAAAATGTGACCCACAGTCACAGTTCCTAAGTGTTATTGGCTCTAGTAGCTTTAGCCCAAACATTCTACTACAGCACAGTAAAAAAATCGCCAACTTGTCTTTAATTTTAACATTAGCTCAACCTCTGGGCAGACAACAGCCAAGTTAAAAATCACTTGTTTGTCGACATTCAAAGATTTTCCTAGTTAAAGGCTATTTATAACAGGCTGATTCAGAATTTCTCATTCTGATGGTATAAGAGAAAAAAAAAGTCATATACCTTAACTCTAAATGATTTCAGTACTATAGAATAAATTACAACTATGCTGTAAAGATAATTTTTGCCATAATGTATATCCTTATAATCTACTGTGTAGAATATAATAGTCTAAATTTTCTAATGACCAACCAATGAAAAGTATTTATGTCATTTTAAAAATCTGGTACGATTATAATTATCTTATTAAACATAAATCAGAAAAAAGAGAAAGATGTATGAAACATAATAAGCTAACATTTCTGAGATGTTAATATTTCTCATGGGAGAATTTATATATGTTTTATAAAGCCTATGCTAAGTTCATCATTTTCATTGAAGATGTTCAGTAACATACATCTGGGTCCATGAAAGGACAAAGCTCGAGAAATAGCAGCTGAATGGAAAATATGACTGTTTTAAATTAATATGATTCCTATATTATGGTACGTGCTGAAGTCTATACTTCTGTATAAAACAATAGTCCATATATATATATATATATACATATGTATATATATATACACACACACACAAAGTATCAGAAAGTTTGTATATATATATATATATATATGTTTGTATGTATACAATTTTCCTTAACTATTGCATTACTTTTCAACCCTCCTGTTCAACAGTGCTTTGGATAAGGAAGTATCCCCAAATGATAAATTTTGAATAGCCACTTCTCATACATGAAAAAAAAAATCTCATTAAAGCAGGCACTGTCTTAAAAAAAATAGGAAAAAAAACACTAGAACTAAGCCAGAAGAAGTATATTTCAGAAAAACTTTTCAAAATGCACCTTCTTACTTACATGTCTCTGCACAAAACAATGGGAGCTGTTTCTTACCTACTTTAAGCAGTGTGGAGGGCATTATTTGGCCATACAGATATTCTCCCTTTATACCTTGCACACAGTTCCTACTTCAACAATGAAGAAGCCAGGTATGTTTATTACCCTATATCAGGGCAAAGCATTATTATATGAGTTAGCTCTAACCAATGATTCATGAGGGACTTTTACTGGGTAACTTAGAAAACAGTCATACACTCTATCATATTCTTTGCAGTGAATGATGTCCAATCATGACCTCAGACCGTGATATCTGAAAGACTTGCTACCATATATGAGAAAAGAACTCTCCACCAAAGACAATTAATATATGCATTATCTATGTATCTATGTATCTATCTATGTATATATGTATCTATCTATCTATCTATCTATCTATCTATCTATCTATCTATCTATCTGTCTGTCTATCTATATTTAATGACTTTGTTCATTCACCTTGCTAGGGTAAGCATTACAAATCCAAACTCATTTTTGACATCTCATTAAGAAACATGTCCTGATAAGCTAGAATTAGATGGAAGGGGAGGAGGTCCTCCCCTATCAGTGGACTTGTAAAGGTGCAGGGAGGAGATGAGGGAGGGAAGCGGGGGATGTGGAGGGAATGCAGGAGGGGGCTATGGCTGGGATACAAAGTATATAACCTCTGATTAATATAAAATAAAAATGAAAAAAGAAAAACAAACAAACAAAAATAAATAAACATGTCCTTTTAATTAATGTCTTTGTTAACTTGGTCTTCTGTCACACAGTTTAAAATAAGAGACCTGATAAGCTAGAGTTAGATGGAAGGGGAGGAGATCCTCCCCTATCAGTGGACTTGGAAAGGGGCAGGGAGGAGATGAGGGAGGGATGCGGGGGGCATAGGGAGGAAATGCAGGAGGGGGCCACGGCTGGGATACAAAGTACATAACCTGTGATTATTATAAAATAAAAACGTTAAAAAATACCCTACAAGAATCAACTAAAAATATTTATTTGGTGAACTAAAAATATCTTAGTAATAGAATGAGAGATGTTCCTGAGAAATACTTCAGGTCCACATGATGGACCTGTTCACACCTTGTTGCCCTATACTTGATACATCAAGGAACACCCTTCTCCTATCAGCCCCAGTTGTAAGGATTTCTGAATGATTTCCATGTTACTGGAAAGCAGTAGCCTACTCAAGTTCAAAGAGCATGGTCTCTTGCATGCTAAACAAATCAATCATGTAGACTGTAGTCACTGCTGTTGTTTTGGTCTGCAATCTTTATGATTGCCAAAGGAAAAGGATGTCCTTCTTACCAAAAAACAAAAAAAAACAAAAAAACAAAAAACAAAACAACAACAACAAAAAAAACACCTTAAAATTAGAAGGAGGAGGTAGATGGACAGAAAAGAGTAAAATACAAATGAAGAAAACAAAACGAAGAAAAAGAAAACATGTATAAAACTACTCACTTAAAAAAAAAAGGCAGTAGATTTCCTGATTTTGAAATACTATTCCCACATTCTGTATCTAGAAATTATGGGCACGAAGGACTACTGATATTTCATTTTGTTCCTTTATTTTTATGCTAGCCACAGAGACTATCAAGAAGCTTCATATTTTAAAATAATTACTGAATTCACAAACCCCACAATGCTTCCATGAGGAGGGAAGATAGATAAAGCTGAATCACTATGTTAGCTTAGTCTTCCAATTGCTAGGTAATTATATGCAATTTGTTAATTTGTGTAGGTTACATAGCTATCACCTTAAGGTCAAACAAATTTTCTTTTCACTGTCCTAAAATACTTCAATAATTTCTATACAAGAGAATTGATATTTCACTCCTAGACAATTATAATGTAAGCAAGATATAAAAAGTTTTTGAAAATATCCCTGCTAAGGGAAACTAGTTTTCACTGAAAGGTAAAAACCTTAAATATATATATATATATATATATATATATATATATATATATATATATATATATTTGTATATATGTATGTATATATATATCCTAAGATTGGCATAAATTTGCCATTTTTAAACTTTGTACAATATTCTATGGGTTCTAACAACTGAGCCAAAAAGATAAATCAAGTTCCAAATTATCACATCTAAAAACTACACTACATTTCAATGCCACGGTAACATAAACAACGAACTGAAAGGATCAACTCTGTAGTCAAAGTATTTTAATATATTTAAGTTCTAGATTTGTGATTTAAGGGATTCTGAGCAAACTAAGCATCATTCTATTGTGCTCTTATGAATGAGCTACAGAAGACAAAGGAAGCAAGGAAGGGGAAGAGAGAGAGGGAGTGAAGGAAGGGAGGAAGGAGGTGGAGGAGGAGGAAAATTAAAAGCCTACATCCCAGGTAATAAGCTTAGGGAAGTGATTTTTTTTTTTACAAATTGTTATTTTAAAAGGCCTAGTCCTCTCATTTAGTGCCATGCTAAATAAATTCACGGTCAGGAAAATACAAGAAGCATGCCATAAGACAAAGTCTTGCACAAAATTGAGGCTCTCTAGAATAATGCCTATGGGGGAAAGGGGAAAAAAAACCCTGGCCATTTAGCCTCCAAGAACAGGATAAAACAAAGAGAATTAAAAAGTTATTTCTCTATGCAGGACAGTTAGCAGGTGACACACAGTTTAGAAGGAGGCACAGAGAGCTCTGAGCAATAAGGACAGTAGGGTTTGCAAAGTAGATCTGTAAAGCAGCTGTTCTCTGTCAGGATTTAAACTAATGGAAAGCAGTCTTATCATTTCTTCCTTAACCTAAGTTTCAAGTCTCAGAAATGAAAACAAACAACAAAACAGTTGAGATACCTCAAAAATATTATTTTTCTCAAGTTTAAGATAAGAAATACCATGAAGTATGTCTACTTACTTACAAATCATAAAAATTATGTATTTCACTTCTTTCTTCTCATTCATACATCTATAAACAAATATGAGTCTATATATACTGGTTGGTAATTTGTAATAAAACCTTATACTAAATAAGTCCATGATGATTTTTTTTTGTAATGAGTAAGTCATCTTTTTGTTTCCCCAAATCATCCTCAAAATCTATGGCAGCCATATAATAAACACATTTTTATAATAAGATGATTGTTATTACAAAAAGATAAATCAATGCAATTACCACAATACATGGGAAAATAGAGATGGATTTAAGTGTAAAAGAACTTCAATGAGATGAAGGAAAAAAAAAACCGAAGAAGGGAAATGAAAGCAAAGGAGTCAAGAATACAAACAGTGTATTTAACAGCTCACAATAACATCATTTCTTTGTTCCCTCCTTTTTTGGCAATTTTATAATGTATCTTCTATCCTTCAACAGCATTCAATTCACCTTTCAAACATTTAGGTATCTTAAGGAAAGTATGCAATACTTTGTGGCGAATTCTTCCATTTCACTACATGATACAAAATTGTACTGATAGCTAGATAAATATAGCTTAGCAATGTCTAACAAATTTTCTATGATTTCTGCAAAAACTTAAACCAAAATGTATTTTTGAGTTCTAATACAGAAATTTCTTGAGTGATTAAAAATGCTGATTATAACACTAATGCACACTTTTGGACAAAAAACAAAACAAAGATACATTTCTAGACTCATCATTCATTCACATGAAGCTTGTAATAATGTGTCACCATACATTTCGGTAATGACTAGGTACCAAGCTTTTATTAAGGTTTGTGACTGTTATGTCCCTAGGGGTGCAAATTTTATCAGTTGTTAGGTAAGTGCAAGGCAGGCAACTGGCCTTTGGTTCTTGTAGAAATAGACCTAAAGTTGTAGAATAACCTGATGCTAATATTTCAAAAGGGAAGTTAAAGTAAGTTGGCTAGTTGCTTTAAATATCCACTTCCCTGATTGTATTGTAATGTGATGTGAATTTCTGGAGATGTCTAGGGACAGAAAAGTACTGCACATTTGCGCAGCTGTTTATATGATTCTTGAAGTTAAGGCCATAAGTATCCTTTCCCATTCATTAAGAGGATACCAAAGAAATTGTTCTTAACAGGCTATTTCTTCAAGGATAAACATTCAGAATACAGTGGCTCAATTATATTCTGAGGTCCCAGGACAGGGATACAACCTTGTGACTACATACACAAGCTGGTAAGGTTACATACCTACAGGATTAAAAAATAAATGCCCTGGAATGTAGACCCATAACTACGGATCATTTCAAGGTAAAGAGAGATTAGGACATGGCATAGTCCTCCCAAATTTGGACCAAACCAAAAAAGCAATGATGCAATTATAGCATTCCTTTTGGTAGGAAGTAAACTACTCCAAACCTTTGGAGGCCAGTAAGAAATTAGAAGAACCCTGAGGACAACCTTAAGGCTTTGGCATCGGAAAGGTCTTTAATCTCATAAAAATCCATAAATTGTAAAATATTATGGTTTTCTTTCTTTTATCCTTGAACATTCAGTCAAGGCTGACATACTGAGGGACAATCTCTGCTGTATTTTAGAGAATTAAAAGCTCTAGACTCTGCTATTTAAAAAAAATAGTGGCAGATACACAGGCCAGTGTCCCTTTTTTCTGAAGAGCAAAGACATTAAGGTATTGTATTCGTCAGGCCTGAGAGGGCAGATCTCACAAAGGCCACCAACATGGGAAGCGATTGCTTAGTAAGGAAACCCAGCAGCAAAGGAAAACAGAAAAGAATCAGAAATGAATAACCCAAGCATCTATTTTTGAGCATTATTGAGCTAAATCCCTGGAAAAGTTCAGATCTTTAATCAATAACATATTTTTTATTAATTCTATGGAAGTTTTATCCAATGTATTTTGATCTCCCTCTAGTTACTCCCAAATCCATTACTTCCTCCCTGAGGATTTTCTTCAAATGAGAGAGAATCAAATTATTTTATATTTACTTAAAGTTACATATAAACACATAAGTCTCTATACATTTTACTTGAAGTTACACCACTTGGTGCGACAACACTCCTCTCCCAAATCACAGACTATTTAATACAAGCCTCCATGTCAGGCACAAAAAAACCTCCTTTTCAAAAAAATCTTAGAAAGGGATTCCAAGAGACCCCAAATATAGGCTGATGAAATCACACACTTTAGACACAAGACTTGGAGAAATTGGTCTGGATCAGATAAAAGAGGTACTCTCTCAAGACGGTCTCTTATAAATCAAAAGCACCCATGCAAGATGCCAAGGGAGAAAAGTAATTAGTAGTTCTATTTGTGTGTAAGGCCTATGAGCCACAAAAATGACCACAGTAGAAAGAAATTCTGGAAGATAGAATAGTAGCACCTATAACCTGGGGTCAACCAACAGCTACCTAGTTAGATTAATGACTTTCTGAAGTAAGAGTGAATTTGTACATGGTACTGTAAACTTAACCAACTACTCATTGCTGGTGAGGTCATGGACCCTTAAGGAGAACCCACTACTTCCTCTTTCCTAAACTAGTAAAATTTCTACCTACATCCAAATCGCTTGTCCTTATGTCCATGGGCAAATGTAGATCTCACCCTTTAACAAAGAACCTTACTTGAAGCAATTATCATTGTAGAAAGCCACAACTAGTTTAGAATATGGACAACAACTGACTGTAGGGTGAGATTTCCCAGTACCAATAAAAACACTGACAACATATTTCCTATATGTAAGGCTCAGGGAATATCTTAGAACAGAGAATAGAAAGAACGTGAGAGACAGAGGGATAGGATGTTTGTGGTGATAGTGTCAGTCTCTTCCAAACAAAAAACAAAAGAAAAACAAAACAAAAATAAAATAAAATAAAGAAACAAACAACCAAACCAAAATAAGCAAAATGTTCAGTTCTTTAGGGTCAGCTTTAATGGAAAACCATTTCTAGTCATCAATTCTTTGATAGTATGAGATAGAAAACTAATGGATTTGCTATATTCAAGTAAAACATGGAAACATGTGTTGGTTTATTTGCAAAGATATGTGAGGAGGCCGTGAGTGATATAAAGAGTCATGGTTTCATGGTAATATCTATGAATTGTGCTCTGCTATATGTAAATTGTGATCTGCTAAGTGTTAAATGTACCTGTGTCTGGCACTTAATAGTCCATGTGCCATAAGAACATATTCAAAAAAGTGGAGAGGGTGTAGAGACACAATAAAATCAAAGAACTGTGATGTGACTAAACCAAAAATATTTCATCTATAATTTGAGAATTTTAAGGTTCTTAATTGGGGAAGAACATTTTCATATATGAAGTTTTTTACTAAACAACAAAACTCTGAGTCTGTCAAGCAAAAATGAATCAACAAACTGCCAGTGACCACCCACCAGGAACAGATCTCCCCCATTTAATATACATTATAGGTTCTGCGACCAATGCTGAGTCTTAGTTATTGTAGAATTTCTATTTTAACTTCTATATGGGATTTGAATTTTTATCATTTTAATCTAGTGACATTAACAAATAGTCATAGGCATAGGCATCCTAAAATAAGAGAATGTATAAAAATCGGTACTAAAGAGACATTTACTATAGTAAACATAAATTCTGCTGGGGTCTCCTTCCTGAAATCACATATCATGCAAAAACAAAAAATAAATTAAAGTAACTCAAAGTGAAAAACATTGACAGTTATCAAGATCCCAATCTAGTTTTAAGACCTCTGAAGCCAACTTCCAACTATAACACAGAGAGAGAGAGAGAGAGATGATAGAAGATGATAGACAGCTAGTTAGAATATTTAAATAGTTAAAAAATAATTACCAAAGACCCAAATGTGGATTTAAAGTGTACTATAAAAACCTAACTATGGAGTTCTAAATTTGACCTTGAGAAAGCATCCATTACAGTTTTCAAGTTTCCTGTTTTTGAAGATGTTTTAATAGAAAATGCTATATCCACTCCCAGTACTTTAGGGAGAAGTCTATATTTACATACTGGTGTTCTTTACAGAGGAACAAGATGGTTAATAATAATTTCCAAATAGATTGAACTTAGAATCTCCCAGGAGCTTTATCTCTGATTTGTTTATGAGGGTGTTCCCGGGGCCAAATTGAACGGTTAAGATCCACCATGAATGTCTCAGCCCTGGGCTGAGTTCCCAGGCTGAATAAAATGGAGAAAGCAAGTAGAATGTCCACAATCATCTCTATTCATCTCTCTGTTTCCTAACTGCAGGTGCAGTATGACAAATTGCCTAAACAGCCACTCTCAAAGTTTCCCAAGACATGCTGTCCAAAGACTTTGCACACACCCCCAAGGCCCCTCCTTCCTTAAGTTGCCAGTGTCAGACATACACTATCCATGAAGCCTTTTATCCAGATAAGTGGTTCTAAACCTGTGGGTCTCAACCACTTTGGAGTCAAACAACCCTTTCACAGGGATAATGTGCTTAGGCATAAGCACATTAAATAAAACAGATGTACACATTATAATTCATAATGATAACAAAATTACAGTTATGAAATAGTAATAAAATAATTTTATGGTTGGGATCACCCCAACATGAGGAGCTGTATTAAAGGTTTGCAGCACTAGGAAGGTTGAGAAACACTGCTCTAGAAGTTCAAGACAGGATTCTAGCAGCTCGATATATCAGAAGTGATAAGAATTATTTGTATGATTTGTTATTATATTTTAAATTTCCTTATAGAAAAGCAAGAAGCAAGAAGCATTGCATTTAAACTTGGAATGACAAATAAAAATGGGGTTCGATATAAATCTTAGAATTAAGTAATCCAGAGGGTAAGAGACAAGTTCTTGACCTGATCAGAAAAACGGTGTATAATATGGAAGATACTCATTGGTGAATGCAGTAATCAAGACTGAATACAGTAAGAAGACCTTTTAAACCTTAACAATACCTGCTATTCTTATGTAATGCAGCCAAAGGAAAATAATTTATTTGTTTGAGTCAATGTCACAGCTTTGTCTAATAACACTACCCTGTGCAGAGAAGCAAGCGAGGAATGTACAGTTAAGGTCAGCTAACATACCAGAATTTAGAAATAGAGTTGTACTGATTGATTTTGCCCTATTCTCTTTTGAGTTTGCTTCCATGGCCTTATGACATTAAGAATGAATTAAAGAAAAGAAATATCTAAGCCAAAGACTCAAACCTTAAATTTTCCTGTTTTATACACCTGTCTATACACGTTAAATGCCATCCAGAAGTCAAGTCCTCTATGCCATTCTCTTTTTAAAAAATTAATTAACTAATTAATTAATATTTATTACAATGTATTTACTTTGTATCCCTGCTGTAGTCCTTCTCTCCTCTCCTCCCAGTCCCACTCACCCTCCCTCTTCTAGGCCTATGTCCCTCCCTTAGTCTTCTGATAGGGGAGGACTGCCTACTCTTCTATCTGACCCTAGCCTATCATGTCTCATCAAGGCTGGCTATATCATCTTCCTTTGTAACCTGGAAAGTCTACAACCCGCAGGGAGAAGTGATCAAAGAGCCAGCCACTGAGTTCATGTCAGAGACAGATCCTGCCCTCCTTCCTAAGGAACCCATTTGGAGAGTGAGCAGCCTATGGGCTTCATCTGAGCAGGAGTCTAGGTTATCTCCATGCATGGTCCTTGGTTGGAACAGTGGTCTCTGCAGGGCCTCTTGGTCCCAGGATTTATTTTTTTGGCTCTTTTGGTTTTCTTGTGGAGGTCCTGTCTTCTCCACGTCTTTCTATCTCCTCCTTATTCTATAAGATTCCCTACACTCTGTGCAAAGTTTGGCTATGAGTCTCAGCATTTGCTTTGATAATACAAAGAAAAAAATCATCCTGAGTGAGGTACTTCAGAATGAGAATGAGGTACTTCAGAATGTGGTATATATCACTTATAAATAGATATTAGCCATGTAATATAGGATAAACATACTAGAATCTATAGTCTTAAAGAAGCTAACCAGCAAGAAGGACCCAGGGGAAGAGGCTGAAACCTCATTCAGGAGGGTAAACAAGGTAGATATCAGAAGAAGAAGACAGGGAACAGGACAGGAACGTTCAACGTTATTCTTGATGGTTAACAATTTTTAGTCCATGAAAATAGACCTATCCTTAAGAATACAAGTTCTATATTTAATCCCTGAGAAAAGAATAGGATTGTATATGTGAGAGAGTTTTACTGTCATATATATAACGAATGCAAACTGAAAAGTAAACAAGGAAATAGTACCAATGGACAAAGGTAAAAAAACCTTTGAAATATAATTTTTCAGTATCAGGACAGCACACTCAAAGGCAATATAATTCAAAGAATTCAACTTAAAAAACCTAGAAAATAGTATCATTTTACCTTAAAATAAACTGTATGCTAATTTCTGACTTTATATATTTATACACATTGCTTTACAAGATTATTAATATCAGCATTTACTTGAAGCTATAAATCTAAATGATATTTAATATAAAATATTTGAGAGCTTTCTATTTTTTACTATCTATGAATATGTTTCATTTAAAAAGTACATTATAACTTTGGTGTTACACCTTGTTGGTCCATACAAAATGATAGTTATTTTACAGCTAGGCACCCACAAGTTTTCCACCCACAGTCTTAATTGCTACAAAGAAGGCTGGTAGATATATCTATTACAGCAGACTGAATTTATACGTTTTTATTCTGTTAGACACAGAAGTTAATTCTAAAATGTTATTTTAATTTCTGTGTCTAATTTTTTGTTCCCTTTTAAAAAGCTGAATGATACACTTGAATCCATTAAATATTAACAGTTCTCAAATATAGGATGTGAATCTTCTTTGAAGTAAATTTCTTATGAAAAAAACAGTATCTGATAATAAAAGGCTAATATTTTCTAAGGGAATTTTTATATGAAAAATATCAAATATTTAATCCATATCAGTAACTGCCTAAATAGCATAGGTTATTAAAAGGCATTCAAGCAGGCTAAGTGGCTAACCCTAGCACTCAAGAGGCTGAGGCAAGAGATCAGTGAGCTCAAATCAGAACAGACGCTACAGCTGATTAACAGTATAGGCTAAGTAGTGACACACACACACACACAAACAAACAAAGAAAGAAAATACAAAACAAGGCAAATAATAAAGGACACTCAATATAGAATATTTATAAAAATCTCTTTTACTTCCATCATGGTATACTAAAAAAAAAACTCTTAAATACTTTTAGTTCACTTGACAGAGATATAAACTATTTGAATTCATTGTTTTGTTCCTAATATTAATATCAAAGGCTAAATACAGCCCTCTTAATCTCCAAAATATAGTTTGTACTCAGAATCTACCCATGTGAATTAGTGCATAGGACACTGAAATATTACTCACTTTCTCTGTATATGAAGTTGTCAGAGCACAGTCCTAATTCTTATGTTACAGAGAAGGAAAGTAGCTCAAGGTGTTAAAATGGCACAACCACAGTCATTTATTGGCAGATCTGTATACGACTAACATCATTCCCATTAATTTCCTAAATCAAAGTGATTTTGTCATTTTTCTTGAGGAAGAAATGAGAGGATAAGGAACTAGAAACTTTTAAAATAAAGAATTATAGTGGGTGAATAATGAAGAAAGAATAATCATTAGCAGAAACACACAAAATTCTCAAACTGGAAATTAAGTCTGTGAACAAGCATGACAATCCAGCAACAGGTGACCCTGTTACTGAAAACCAGACAAAACCACAGGCAGTGTCTTAGATATCATAAAGTCCTACTTTACCTGTTGGATGGAGGTAGCAATAACATTTTAGGCACGGTCCCAAAGAGCATCAATTTAAAGACATTATCCTCGACCCGATTTACAAAAGAAAATCATCTCTGTTGCTCACTTGGATAAGTTGTTCACTCAATGTACTTTCAAAGGGATGAATGGAAAGGCAGCTGGATGATATGAAAAAAATGAACCCTCCTGTAAGGGCCTGAATTTTCATCTAATAGGCACAACACAAACTGCATTCCGAAATGAAATGAATGCTTAGTTATAGATGCAGCAATTTAGTCATACACAAGGGAGGAAAGTTTTGGTGGTGATACCTTTTGTCTTCAAAACAGTCGAAACAGATCTAAACTGTAATACATCTGCTCCAAAGTGTAAGTCCAGCTTCCATTATCACATAATGCAATATTCCTCCTAAAACCAGTCTAGACAGAACCAATCTGCTGAAGTCTGAAATATTTTTCTTTTATGATTATGAACAGACACAGAGCAACAACATACTTAAAGCATTAAATTATATCCACACAAGGATTTTATTTCTAAAGGAGTTTCATTCTCTGTGAATTCTACGTTGTCATGTCTGTATGAAAAACCTACAATACTCGCAGTATGGTCTCTTTATGATACCCTACTCCTGTTCTCTTTGTTTTATATATGTACTCAAAAGTTGAAAAAAAAAACAATTTTTAATACTGTAGTGTTTCTTTCCCATCCAAAAAAAAACTGTTGCAATCGTTTTTAAGATATTTTGTAATTTAGTGTCATGTTTCTTATTTGCAACACTGAAGACTACCAGAAGTACATTAATAAATGTCTTAGTCCTCTTAGAAAACTAACATTCTATTTGTTATTAGCTTATTAATAACCTTTGTTTAGGGCTCCAGAGTATTGATCTGAAGGGAAAATTTCCTCTGGGGTGGGGGAATGGACAGAGAACTTTATACCTTAGCTGCATGTTGGAGAACAAGAAAAGGGGCAGATGAAGAATTGCTTTTAGAATATTAGCATGACTCCTGCCATGACTATACCCAGCCAAACACAGCTATAATAGTTTAGAAATGAAAGAATCAGATGTGTCATAGATTATTTCAAGTGCTGTGTTCAGACCCAGAGGAAACATCACCTGATTTTACTTGGATCAATCCTCGTAATGTCCTAGTAGCCCCATAAAAACCACTAACACTTAGTCACAAAGCCTTACAACTGAGAATTTTCCCAGAGGTTATATATCCTTGGATCATTTCGCTCAGGGGATTAGCATATTGCTTCTGCTTCTACAGGACTGAGGAAATACATGTATTCTCCTCAAATACCCACCACTTCTAGTGTTTACATTGCCTAGTTTAATATAAACAGCAGCTTCATTAATTTTGGTAATCTAGTTAAAGGTATAGATCACACTGGACATTTTGACATTTGGTCATTTATTTGATCCTCACAGCAGTAATTTTTAGACAGAGGATAGATATAAGCATCCCAATTTTACCAATGAAGACTGTGGAAAAGCATGGCTGGCAAGGTGTGACTCTGGGTCAGGACAGGATCTCTAGACTCCTATGTTCGCATTCCTATCACTACATCCCTGTGATGCAAGTCACGTTAATGCCAACATATTGACTCCAGTGACTCAAAACAAGTTAAACCCCCCGCCAAAGGGGGAATTACTTAAGTATAGATTTATGCAATGAATAAATAAAGTAAGTAGTGAGAAAGAAAGAACAGAAATAATGGTTATTCACGCCTGTTTGTGCCATGCACTATGCTAGGCACTTTGCCTGTTATGTGCCTGCAACAAGGCCAGGCAGCCTCAGAAATTCAGTGTGTCCTTCAACAGTTTAACTGTTGTACAGCTCACTAACCTGACTGTGGTCCTCACAACTTTCAAGGTTATATCACAAATGTAGCACCCGGTGTTCAAAAATGCAAATGCCTTCATTGTCTGAAAAATCACACACACACTCTATGGCAGAATCAGAGCGTGAACTCAGAAGGCTGGCCCTAAAACAATTAGTGTAAGTATGATGTATAAATCATAAACTCACCCAGATGAAGCCAGAAACGAACAAAATACACCCCTAAAAGTTGTGCAGAGACCTTAATGAACAGCCCATGAATATTTATATTTCAATACCTACATTAACAAATAAAAATTTAGCCAGGTGCAAAAGCACATGCCTCTAATCCCAGTACTCCGGAGGCAGAGATAGGCGGAACTCTGTGAGTTTGAGGCAGTTGGGTCTATAATGCGAGTCCAGAACAGCCAAGGCCAGGCAGAGCAACCCTGTTTCTAAACAAACAAACAAACAAAGCAAAAAAAAACCTTAAACTTGTTTATAACCCAGTGTTTCCTATCTCTCAAAATCATAAACTGATTTTCACACTAGTATCTCCTAAGATACAATTCATATTTTGTAGAAGACCATTTATGGATGTCAAAAAGGCCTAACATTTATGGTTAAAATTAGAACAGTTACATTTTTCACAGTTAAAATAAAAATAAATTAATTAAAAATGTAGACTTTTCTAAATTTTAATTTTAATTTAACTGACTTTGCACTAATAAATATTCCAGCTTTCAAAAAATGGCAAGACGTCATTAGTGAAGAAATCAGGGTTCTCACACAAGATGAAGCCTGGTTATGTATGCCCAACTAAATTGGCTAAAATGAATCACAAATGAAGGGCTTGGATTCTAAAATCCAAAATGCAAAAATGCTTCCTTACATAAACCTGTGGAAATTCTAACTGAAGAACAAAGCACTCTGCAGCCCTGACAGGGAACAAAATATAAATGTGATCAAGATCTGTAAAGCAACAATTAACAGAAATTTGTTAGATCCATACAGAGGAGAATCTGATGGTATTCATTTAAGTTTGAAGGCGATAAACACAACACAAATAAAAAGATAGCACCTCTTTTGAGAGTGTTATACAGGCAAATGGAAGAAGTTGTACAGACAGCTTGAGAATGTCTCATTTTATGGATGACGCACCTCTAATGAGGTTTGTCAAGAAAGCTCTGGAGTTTTGCTATGCTGGGAAAGAGCCCTTTTCATTGAGGACATCAATACAGATGCTGAGAAAAGCACAGTAAAATATACTCCTTTTTCCACAGCAGCACAGCCTCTATTTAAATGGATTGGTTTTCAGACTAGGATAATCTACTTCTGTCCAACACTCTCTGCCCCGAGGGAACTACTTCTCATTCCACTCATCCTCAGCTTTTCACCGGCAAGCCGCACCATGAACTCCAGAGACCACTCACTTGTCTTTTGGCTAATGTCTGTCTCCAGCTTTTAGGGCAGTCTCAGACCTGCTGCTTAGACAACTAACGATAAAAGTTGAATCCAAAATGTCTACTTCTTTAATCCTTATTTGGTTTTCTCTCTCTCTCTCTTTTAAAGACAATAAATAGATTCAACAAGATCCCCCCTTAGGCCAACAGACATCACTTTTGTTTCAGATAAAAAAGTAACTGAGTGCCCAGTCTTGAACTGTCTAGACAGTGTTCCCACTCAAGGGACTACAGGGACCAGGTAAGTTTTATAAATAAGTCAAGTGTGTAGAGGAGAAGCAATGGGAAAGTGGTATCATCTGCGGTCAAATAAACAGTGCATGTTCCTTCTTCAGCAGACGATTTCAGATGTTTAAAGAACGTAGAGAAACAGTAGGGCAACGAGAACGTGAAGCAAAAGATAAAAAGAGATTGAAAGTTTGCCTTCATTATCATATGTGCAATACAGCCTAGTCCTAATCAATATTAATGCATCTATATACAGCCCACTAGAATAGAGGCAGCCTTCAGCCCCCACACCTGTCACATGCTTTAGGAGGCTTTACTATCACTGGGAGATAGCTTTTTGCTGTTACTGAGGAAGGCATTTTATTGGGTAATTCATATATTCTATGACACTCCTGGTTCAAATTTGATAAAGGTATGGATCCTACCTTCAAATAAGCTCACAGTGTAAAGAAGAACAGAGTTGCTTTGACAGTAAATGGTAATCCAATGATAGTGTAAATAGCACAGAGGGTAATGCCTCTAACAGAGAATAATCACCCCGATTGTTGTGTGTCAAAACTTCCTCGGGACATGGAACACATGCCCACTTACCCCAGAAGGGGAACCAATGACAAATCAACATACTGATACCACCTAAGTTCAACTTACTGAACCATAAGCTTTATTGGAGTTACTATGGGTGAGATGCACAAAAGGGTGGGGAAATTTCAACAGCCTGGAGTGCATCCCTTTCAAGGGATACAGTTAGTCTTAACCTCTTTCCCCCAGATCTTCAGGTTTCTGCTTTCTTCCAGGCTTTCTTTAAACCCTGTGAGGCTTGCCTGAGAGTGGCTTTCAGCTTTTATTGCTTATTCTGGAAGAGAGGGCCTAGTGAATATGGTCAGTTTCATGGACTTACTGGAACCACTGTGAGTTGTTTACCTTTCTGCTTAAAGGGCTTCCTGCAGGATAGAATGTTTCAATCTCAGAAGAGACTGTTTTACAACACCACCCAGCTGCAATGTTGGTAGGTAGTCTGGGTTAGTGCAGCAAGCTGTCTTTCTCCACTGAACCTAATGGCTGAAGATTAGATTAGTTGGCTACCTAACAAAATGATACGAAGTATAGAAAAGTTAACAAGTGCCTTCTTCTAGGTCACACAGTAGTTAGCAGTAATGCCAGAAACAAATCTGTGTGTGCTATTCATGTGAAGAGGTGCACATATGTATCAGGGTCTACATGTTTAAGCATGCATTTGCAAGCCGAAAGAAACATCCACATTTTCATTTGAGATAGGATTGGTCCTTCTCCCCGTTCTATAGCTCCCTAAGTAGGCCTGACTGGCTAACCAACTGGTTGCCAAACCCTCCCACTACACCCGCTTCCAAACCACTCTCACCTCAGTGTTAGAATTAAAAGGTGCTGCCAGCATCCCAGCTTTGAAAGTGAGTTCTGAGAACAAATTCAAGCCCTCACTCTAGCAAGACAATAAGTAATGGGCCAGACCATCAACCCATCCTTAGTGGCTTAAGGTGTTTTTTTTTTTTTCCTACTGTCTTGTTTCAGGCCAACACACTAGCCAATCATCAACAAAGCACATGCATACAAAAGATATGTATTAAACGCGCTGTTTTTAATATCATGTTTCAAGATAGTTATTCAGCACAGTTTCTGAAGCAATCTTGGCTAGTAATGAGGGGACTAAATTGCTGAACACAGCGCAACATCCAGCCCTTTTGGAAAGTCTGTGTTATAAGACATTTGATGTTTTCAACATGGAGCCAACATAGTTTAAAGCTCATAACATATCCTTCTCTTTTTTGTCTTCCCTTAATGGGATACAATTTGGAATTAACTCTTGAACTGCATGCTGGAGATGGTAGTCTCTTCCATGGTTATATCATAATGTTAACATTTATCACTTTTATATTTGCTCATTAAACTCTTAGAGGTACTTCACGATGAAAGGTAGGGAAAAGCTCCCCATGCCAGGATTCTGTCATCAGATAATTCTCAGGCTTCCACACTTGAGCTTATGTTTTATTGCCAAAGCTACTCCAAGTCCTGCACCTTCGTCCCCTACTTTTGGTACCCACAGACTCCAAGGCTTCTTAACCCCTGCTCATTTATACATTGCGTGCATATTCACAGTTTAATCAAGAAGGTCACTTGAGCTTCTTTTATTGTAACTGGGATAATGAAAGCAGTAGGCTATTTATTGAAAAAGGATTTTCACCAATAATTACTATGCTCCTTTCTCTTAAAAAGGTCCTTCTCTTTGAAGGTCAGAATAAAATATATTGCAGGAAGAAATATCTGTAAAATGCATACTAAGATATAAATTAGGAACATAAACTACAAATAAGGTTTGCATTGAAAATTCCTCTGAAGGAGGGTAAATATAGTTAAATGGAAGCACAAGGTAGAAAGTCTTAATGTTTTCATTATGGGCAGCACTGATAATTGAAGCCATTCTCTCCTTCTGGGCCACATGTTAGAGGGCAGAGGATGAGGTGAAAACCAAAATTTTAACCACAGACTTTATAAAACTTCACTTCTGTTTTCTAATGCCACCTCTCTTTTCTCTCTGTCTTTTAATACTGAGTAAGGAGCAGATGGAAATAATTCAATGCCACAAAATTCACCACCCGCCCTCCCCCTCCCAAAAAAAGTGGATTTCCCAGCAAGTAGCCATCTCTGTATACTGAAGAAGGGGTTGTGTGGCAGGACATACTCAGGCCGTGGGCAACACTGACTTTGATATTCACTCTGAGACCTGCTTTCTCCAAACTCTGACTTTCTCCAAAGCTAGAGCAGTGGCTTGTTCCTGCCATCTGGGAAAGGATTCTTCCAAATAGAATCTGTGGGAAAGAGGGCTTCAGAGGAAAACCAACAGTCCTACTTAAATATTTATTCTCTGTGGCAAAACCATTTAAATTCCACAGCAGCAAATTAAATCTGATCCTGAGTGGATCAACATGTGTACACACTCTGTTAGAAACAACAGTAGCTAAGGAATTAAGATGTAGTAACACGTAGGCTGAAAGCATATAGCACATCTATCTGCATGTTCTTATTCAAACTCTAGAATATTCCTCAAGTGGCTTCGTCCTCATTCACTTACAGAGAAGGGCACTGAGATAGAGACTGTGTAAATAACTTACCCAAAGTCACCACAGTAGGTGAGACACTGCAAAATCCAGGAACTGGACCTCTATCACATGCTGTACCATTCTAGAGAACCGGCCCATATACTGAAGCAAATTTCATGATGGTTTAATTTATTATCATGTATCACAGAAACCTGAACACTTTAACAGGATATGATCCTACATAATCTCAGTTAATTTTACGTTAAATGAAGATTTTTTTTCCTTGA
This sequence comes from Pachyuromys duprasi, assembly GCA_028658305.1. Classification (NCBI taxonomy): domain Eukaryota; kingdom Metazoa; phylum Chordata; class Mammalia; order Rodentia; family Muridae; genus Pachyuromys; species Pachyuromys duprasi. The sequence continues at coordinate 28,153,155 of CM053743.1, forward strand.
AAACATCAAGGTAATTGAAGGTGAGACAACACAAATGTGAATGGAATGTTCACATGCGAAATGTCCCTCGTAGGTTTACATGTTTTCCTTTCCTGGTGTCCATGCTTAGGGGTGGAGTCGGGAGCTTTTAGGTAAGGGTCCTAGCAGTGATTATGGATTGTAATCTAGCAGCTAGCCACAGAAGCTCTCTGCTTTTGATTGAAGCTCTCTCTTAACCAGTAACCTCCGGTTCCTGATGCCCAAGCCTTTCTCAACACAAAGACTTTCCAGCCAACATGGGCTATACTTTCTCAAACTGTGAGCTAAATCAGTTCTGTCACAAACACCCATCTTTCATGTATTTTATTGCAGCAGTGAGAAAAGCACACAATACAATATTCAGTCAGTTATTCAAAACCTAGCTTTCAATTCTAAATTTAACTTCTGCTAGTGCAACAGCAAAATTAGTGTTGGCTTGTGTTAGTCTCAAAATGTAGAATCTCTGTCGAGGTCAGAGAAGTGTAAATCTAATCCTGTCTATGGAAATGTTAGAGTAAGGCATTGCTTATTAATAAAGGCCACAACTGATTTTTTTCACTTGAAATGAGGCTCAAAAAATAAAGCCGGTCATGTAATTTTCTTTACATAGACTGTAAGGCCCACAAACATACAGGATTTGTGCTATAAGTGATGCAATTTTAATTTACAAGTTCTTTAATTTATCTAAAAATGTGAGATATTGATTCACTTTCTTTTCAACTTACAACATCTGAACATTCTGATTTTCTCATTAAAAAATTTCAGATTTCTATTTAATTCCAAATATGGGTACTTTAAATTTTAAACTCAGAATCATACACACTATCTTAAAAAAACATTTCTTTAGGAGCACTGTTTTAATATGAGTTAATTGGCATAGTTGGTAACTGTAACTTTCCTAAAAGCTAGGAGAAATCAAGTATTTTGAATAATCCCCAAATATTTATATTTGTAAGTTGAATTTATTCTTTGGAAATTTCATACGGTACATTTTTATTATAGTCTTTCTCATCCCCAACTCCTTCTCGATCCTCCCCTCATTACTCACCTAATTCTGTGCCTTTTCTCTCTTCAGACAAACAAAATGAAGGAAAAAGGTAATGCCACCAAAAGAAATGGAATCTGATTTATGTTGACAAACTGCTGCAGAGAGAGGCACCTGCCCTGGTGTGCGCTTGACGAACACCGCCCCGTTCCACTCAAGAACTTATTTCCCCACTACCAGCAGCAATTGTTCTCATGGAATTGCAAACTCAGCCAGTAAGTTTCAAAGACATATCAAACAGAGCACTGCCACTTGCAACTAAAATTTAATGTGTTTGTAAAGTTCTGTTGCTACTGCTTTGTCTTAGACCATCACACAGATGCACAGCAAGCCTGTGGAACTGGAAGGTTCATGTCTCTTATGATCTTGACCTTCACATATTTATAAATCCCTTCACCATTCCAGCTAAAGAGAACACTAAGGTGTTTCACAACATACGGAAAAAAATGTACCTCGTCCAATGATGAATTATAACCCTCCATACCAGTTCTGAGGAAGCTTACTTAAATGTTAATTCTAGGATGGCCAAGAATCCTGCTTCTGATAATATCACACACACACACACACACACGCACACGCACACACGCACACGCACACGCACACACACACACACAGCAGTAAAGCAGTGTGTATTTTGCCTTAGGCTAACAATCTCTGGAATGCCGGAGATACTACCTCAGAGTTCCAAAGAGAACTTCTCCCTCTCCATCTCAGCCTGTATTAGTAAAATTCACGGTTATTGTTAAAAGGTACAACATTGGGTCTCATAAAGGACTAATTCTCATGGCCCTACCATAGGACAGATTTTATTTTATAGTTTTATTTTTCAGTTACTTTAAAAACTAAGCACTCAGGGATCATAATACTCTTAATCTTCATTAGTAGAGCTCTAGAGTAGTTACACTGCTACTAACAGTTTTTAGAAAACCAGTATTTTTAAATTAAAAAAATTCTTAAATACCAATATATTTTAAAAAATAGTTAACATTCATTTCCATCAAAATGGGAAGAGCAATGCCTTTGGATTGTGAAGAGCAGAGGTGTATATTGAGTTTGTATAACTGTCATAATCTCACTTTAGCTTATCAGTGTTTCTAGTCTTACCAGGACTCTGAAGACCTAAATTTAAATTGTATGTATATCACTTCAAGTAGGTTTCCCTGCAGATTTAATAATATATAAAATAATACTCTAAAACCCATTTTTTTACAGTGTAAAAATCATGCAAGAACCATTACCACTTACTGTTCTCTTCCTCAGTTTACAATCAGGTCTGTTTTGTACAAGAATGTGTGTGTCACAAAATATATCATTTTATAAATGTCTGATGTGAAAAGTGTTGAAACTAGGTTTTGGACATGTCTTCCAAAAACACTAAATATTAATATGATTATAGTGTTCTTTCCTTCTCTCTCTCTCCCTTTTTCCAGTACAGCTGTTTGATCCAATGACATTGGAGGAGCCAGGCAACAACTCTAGCAATGAGTTCCAGGCCTCCCCCTTAGACAGGACAAAAGACAATGATGGAAAGGACGAAGAAACTCATAAAAAGACAATCAGATCCTTGAGGCAAGGTAAGCATAGGGCTCCAGTTTCTAAGGGAATGCTTGCTTACTTACTGTATCAGCTTCCACAAAAGGCGGGTGTTAGGACATTTTTTATTAGTTCATTACGCTTATATCTGGTCTGCCTCTAGCAACAATGGCGTAAGCACACTCTTGGTAGTATTAATTTCCTGATGACAACTGCAATTACTTTCTCATCTCCCACCTTTTCCCTCTCATGCAGTCTGAAGCATCATAATCACTCCTCTCCTAATATGGCTAGAACTCTACTCTTCTTAGGAATGTCGGGTTTCAAATAAACAGTGTATTAACTTTAAGGCCGTAAAAATACTATTAATTATGTTAAAAATATTTATGTTCCTTACGGTAGTACTCTCCACCCAAAAAAAAATCCTTAGCAACAATAGAATGTAATTATTCCAGCAATAATAGACTATATTTGAACCTGTAATTTCTTTCACATAAAACACAAAAGTAGAGACTGTCCTTGAACTCATGAGCATACAGTCCAAAATTTAGTCTTAAGAGTTTTAAAATCAATAAAAGATATAAAAAGAGACTGCTAATAATTCATACTTACCAAGTAATATAACAGGAAGCCATACAAACTTTCTGTTAGTCAATTGTAGTAAAAAAAAAAAAAAGAGTTTTAGCTCTTACTTCTGGATGTTATAACCTTTAAAGTGTTTTTTAAAAAACAAATTACACAGTTCTAAATTATTTGCCTTGTGGTAATACCTAAGTAAACTAGGATATGAAAGTGACTCTGCTTATGTAAATAAATTTAAAACAGTGGTTATTTCTTATACACATAACAGCCTATCTGACATGTTATTTAGAAGAAAAACTAGAACTTGGAAGAGCAGGGTTTTCTAGCATTAGTTTGGTGTGTAACTTTGGACATGCCACTTAATTTTTCTTTGTCTCAGATTCTTCATCTGCATAACAAGAAAGAAAATTAAATGATTTACAAAGGTTAATGTCACCTTTCAAGTCTACCATCTGATTTGAATCTTTTATCCAGATGAATTGAAGTGGCAAGTTCATAAATCATCTTTGAGATTTGATGTGATGGTTCATGTAAGGTTTTGCTGGAAGGGAGGCAGGGACCTGCATCTTGGTTTAATTTTTTAAAAAAAATAGCTCTAACTAAATCTAGAGTTAGTTGAATCTGACAGCTTGTTCTGCAAATGACACTGTTACTTGAAGCAAGCATTAAGCCATATTTGGAAAGTATCTGAGGCATAAAAGCAAAGTAGATTTTATTATGGCTTTATTCAATGCTGTGCATCAGAAAAATCACAAATCAGTTTCATTAAATTTAAACACAGACACATTTAAAGCTTGGCAAAGATGATAATGAAGAATGATCGTTTCTCTACCTATCTGGTACTGGCAGTCTGTAACGTTCCATGAGAAGATTTAACTTATTCAACCCTGAAAAAAGTGGGTTCAAGTGCATGCTGGTCAAATGTTGCAAAATCATATTATTCCGTCTTTTTAAAACATCCTTTTTTACAAAAGAAAGAAGAAAGTGAGGGAAGGAAGGAGGAATTGGGAGAAGAAGAGAAAGACAGAGAAAGAGAAGGATATGTAAAGGTGCATGCAAAAAAGGAAAGATAATGTAAAATGCTACGAACAAAGCATGTGTGCTATTACAGATGAGAAAAGAATGTCTGAATTTCCATTCCACCTTGGTGCTCTAATTAAAATTACATATGGAGCAGATACTCTCCAGCTGCCAGCCTAAAAGTTTGTAATGAACAAAGAGACTTACTGCACAGTCTCTTATCATTGCAGCTCCCTTGGGGACAGAAGTATCGATCTCCTTCATTGAATAAATACTAAAGTAACAACAAGAATCCATTATGTCTGACCTAACAGGAATTTTTAATTGGACAAGGTACTCTCTGAATGCTCACAGAAGACTGGATACACTATCCCTTTCTCGCCTCTCCTTAAAGCTCAAAGCTTAAAGGACAAACGATGAATGGATTAACAACATTACACATTTTCAAAAGCATCCTCAGGATACAACTTACTAGCTAAAAAACAAAGCAGTTTTATCTTCTGTAAAAATTGGTCATTTATTTTCCATCGTTTAAAGCAATGAAGTTACGCCAGCAAGGGGGTATTAAATACATTTCACATGCAGTATTAATAGAAGAAATTAAGTTAGATTCGTAACTTTTTTTTAAATGTCAGTTAAACAGCTCAGGTCCAAGAAATCCTTAAACTTTATAAGACCCTAGGCAAAAAGGAGCGTGGGAAAGCATTTATTTGGCTATATGAATTAACAAGTTAAGAGGGCACACTTCTGAGTGGAAATGTTGTATTCTTTCTCTCTTTCTTTCTTTCGGAGGTACCCACATGCTATGATGTGCAAGCAGAGTTCAGAGACCAACTTTTAGGAGCTGGTTCTCTCTTTTCACCTTATTGGTCCCAGGAACAAACTCATACAATTAGATCTAACACAAACACCACTGTCCTTATGAGCAATGTGAATCACAATACAAAACTCTAGGGGAAAAAACACATTAGTTCAATATTAAACTGAAATGAATTCATTAGTATCCCATCACATTTATATTATCAAAATGGTAATTACAAACATTAACCCTTCACTAAGCATCCCATGATTTTATTCTTATAGAACAATGACATGTGAGGTTTATCTATGGGTTACTGCAGTTATTGAGCTACTCTAATTCAGATCAAAAAGATGTTTGTCTCTGGTGTAAAACTCACTTGGAAGAATGAAAAATAATATTAACTCTAACTTATTAAACTTAGAAAATCACTCATTCCAAATTCTTACTCATATATGTGTGTGTTTGTCAGAAATCTCTATGGAAATTCACCAACCTGGAGGGAGGACCACAGAAGAATGTTGGGTACCCACAAATGCTGCTCAATTAACGATGTATTGAATCAGTGCAATATGTCTAGCGTCATCGGAATTCTTGTCCAATTGAAATGCCTTTTTCTTTTCTTTAGTTTTTATAATTTATTCACTTTATATTCCAGTTGTAGCCCCCTCCTTCATCTCCTCCCTATCCCACTCTCTCTCTCCCTCCTCCCCTAGTACACAGAAAGGGAAGTCCCCCTCCGCTTCCCTCTGACCCTAGCCTATAAAGTCTCATCAGGACTGCCTGGATCCTCTTCCTCTGTGAGCTAGAAAGCTCTCCAGAAGGAAGTGATCAAAGAATAGGCAACTGAGTTCTTATCAGAGACAGCTTACTGCTCCCCTTGCCCGGGGACTCACAAATAGCTCTTTTCTTAAAGACAAGAACTGTATTCTCCCTGTTAATCACATCCAAATAAAGCCATGTTGCCTCTATCTTATGAGCATGTATGAACATATTTAACTAAGTGCATTTTTTAGATTTAATTTTGTGCATATGAGTATCTTGCCTACAGAGACCAATGTTCTGGAGCCAGTTTTCTCCTTCCTCCATATTGGTCCCAGGGACAAACTCAGATGCTCAGACCTAGCACAAGCACCACTGTCCTTATGTGCAATGTGAGTACCTGTGTACCCCACATTCCCATGAATGTTATAAGACATCAGTTCCCCTGGAACTAAAGTTATGGATGGTTGTGAGCCACCAGGTGGGTGCTGGGCACTGAACTTAGTTCTTCTGCAAGAACAACAAGTGTTGTAACCTCGGAGCCATCTCTCTAGCCCCATTATTCTAAAAATTAGTTTAGTAGTAAATCTTAGAAAAGCTTAGATGATCGGTCTGGAGCTGAAAGAACACCAAAGACAAAAAGGACTATAAAATGAAGACCCAAATCAGAAAAACCCTAGGATTAAACCCTTACTATGTAATGGTGTAGATGACCAGAGGGGGCAAGAAAGCCAAATAGCCTCCAAGAATGGAATCACTGTTGGAATCATGATAGATGTATTATCTATAGTGGAAAAAATTACTGTTGGGTTTGTTATCAAGTTGTATCTACCTGAATAAAAATTCAGGAGACATGGAAGGCTTTACTTAAATTTAAAAAGTTATCATATCAGGATTTCATATTAAATTTATATTACCATGGAGAATTTTTCTAACATATCAATACATATTGACATTTTGCAAGGTTGAAGGGAGAGACATATTCTAAAATTCAGATGTTAATGACTAATTTTTAATGTTTAAATTGGATGTAAGGCCAGAAAGTCATCAATTGAAACTAATTTTGCACATTATCTTACTCTTTGTGCCAGGGTCTTCCACTTTCTGGAAGTAACTGACCTCCACAACATGTTGTAATGCTTTCATCCCCCCCCCCCAAAAAAAAACCAGCTCAGTTCAGGGCTTTCAGTTATTCTTCATTTTACAAGGCCATAAATTTTAAAACACATGAAGTCCTGCTGTGGATCCAATGCATATGTTAGCCAGTTATATCATTTTTTATGCCCTAAGTAATCTACTTAAGACTTTAGACTCTTTAATCTTTTATTATATACAGCTTTTGCCCATGGAGATTAGAGGCTGTTTACAATACAAAATAAACCCACTGCATTCTTCTCCTGGAGTTCCAAGCCCCATGTATCTAACTATTCTCTTCCTGTTAATGGGACCAAAGAGATAAAATGTAACTCCTGTTATTATAGCATGGGGCTAAAAAAAAATTTAGAATTACAAAGTCAGAAGCATCAGGTGATGCAAATCCTGCCGCAATGAGGGAGAAAAGTCTGTGAATCAAAAACATGTGGGCAAAAATTTGAATTGTGCAGAAGATGATACAGGCCATCAACAGAAAATTAAGTTTCTCTTATCAAAATCCAGTATTCACAACTAATTTTCAGTACCCTTTTCCTTGGTAGATTCCAATTTCTCAGAGATTCAGAAATATTAATCAAGTTAACACAAATAATAAAGCTAGCTCAAGTAGTTTGTGCAAGCATGGGGCTGCTACCAGTCCTCTAAACGAATGAGTTTGTTTCCTTGTTTGTTCTTTCTGTGGTGCATTGGATCCACAGCAGGACTTCATGTGTGCCAGACAAACAGGAAAAGTGAGCTACGTTCCTGTCCCCCAAATCAGCATCTATTAGGCCTTTAAGATTTCTCTCAGCCATTCCACACTTAGATACAAAAATCCTGCTATTCGAATACCTTTTTGCCATGTGTCTGTAGTGAAATGTATGGCTGTACAGATGACCGCCTACAGCCATGAAAAGTGTAACATCTTCATTAACTGCGTGATTAACCTACCATCATGCCCACTCTGACTTACCCTAGTATTTACTCCAGAGGTGTTAGACACAGTTATTGTTTCCAGAACTACCCTATATTTGCAACACAATGTGTCCTTTCTCTGCTTCCACATTCTAGAGAATGCAAAAGATAAACACAAAATTTCTATACTTGTGCCATTCATCATAGGTCAAACACACAACTCTAGATGACAATTCTCCATTTTATTAGGAAAAGTGAATTTGATCAGATTTCCTAGTGCTTTTCATGCATAATAGCTGCCCTCATGATTGAAAAACTTGACACAGAAAGCAAAACTTTATCTAAAACACAATGGATGTAATTTTATTGCATATACATGGGAATAGCTATAGAGGGAAAACAAGAAGAACAGAATCTGAATTTTCATGTTATACACAGAGCATCTTTCAGAATTCATGTGTCTCACAGGCTTTTTTTTTTCATTACGTCTTTCCAACTGTATAATTACTCCAAACAAAATCTAAATCTAGATTTTGGTTCTTTACTACATTTGCCTATCTGTGGTTCTGACTGTAGGGACAGTAGTTTAATAAAAGGTTAATTAACACAGCTGTGGCCCACATGGAACATTTTCTAGGCTAAGATGATTTCAGTTCAGCTCCCTGAAAAAAAAATCAGTTGACTGGAATTCTTGGCTTTCTCCCAGGCAGTTTCTTGAAAAGGTTACCAGCTTAATTGAATGAAAGCAGAGTCTGCAACTATCAACAATTATCTATAGAGCAATACCTGTTATTAGGCTGAATAAAATAAAAGGTAGAAACCAACCACAATTATTTATGGGTCACTTTAGTTCTTAATACTGGCCAAATTTAATGTGTCTGCAAATTCTGTAAAAATTTCTTAAAAATCTACTTCCCCATTCCTGGCAAAATGACACCACATAGAGATTTATATATGCAAACAACCTAGTAAAAATAACTTTCACTTATTTAGAAACTGTCACAATTAGCTAGTTAACCTGGAAGAAATAAAAAAAAAAAACTCTACCTAAAACTGATTATTCAAAGTCAGAAAATACAAGAGTGTTTTTTTTTTTAATATTCCCTGATGAAATGGTAGAACTATATAATCTAAAATGAAACTAGAGGGAGGAAATCAAAGTCCTCAACCGTATTTTATTTATTAAAGGTAAATTCTTTTACCAATGATCGTTATAGAATAAATGTGAGTATGTACAGGTCAGAGCCCAGAATAGGGAAAATGATGGTGAGAACACAGAGAAGTTCTGGCTGCCATCCTACACAAGCTCAGTTTAGCATAAGACCTAACAAGGGTGATGACTAAGGCATCCTTCAGAGAATGTAAAAGTAAATGTCACCCATTACAAAAAAAAAATGAGTGGACGAGAGAATAACATGGTACCAATTTAGTACTTGTTCCTGATGAAACTAAAATATACATGAGATAAAAGTAACACTTCCCAAGAAACAGATTTCTAGAAAAGAATTTCAGACATTGAGCACACTGAGTTTCACACAAAATACATTAAGACACATAAACTACATTATAGATGTACTATGTTTGCATAATATATGAGAAAGAATAATAAAATGCTGTAGTCAAAGACAACCAGTCATATCACATGGTGTGACACTGATTAAAACATGACTTGAGCTTTAGCTGTTGTGTATTAAATACACCCTTCATACTTAAGTCTTGATTCCAGGGTGCCACTCCCAAAATTGGATGATGCTGAAAATCAAATTTCCAGATATGCCATAGAAAGCCTTTCTCTGATCTTTGTTTAGCATCTCTTGAAGTTTGATATCTAGACTGGCTGAACTCAGCTGTTTAAAAGAATAGTCTCCTAAGCTTCCAGTCTTCATGTGAGTTCCCTTCTGCCTCCAATACTATGTTTTTATTATTTGCATGACAAACCATACTGTCTTTCAGAACTCATTATAAATATTAATTTTGTTGAAAGGATATCTTGTCTTTTTCCCCTGGTAGGTTTAAATGTCTTTGCAAACACTATACTGTAACACCATGTTATGTGTTCTATTTGCTCATAATTCCTTAATTATTTGTATTTCCTTTGGGACCACATTATGCGCACTCAACAAAGCACAAACTATTAGTAGTTTGAGTCCCTAAACTATGCTAATAATGAAATATCTTTATATATTTTTGAATATGAGTAAATCTATAGTTTAATTGTTACTAAACAGACTCATGAATTCAAATCAGTCAAATGTGTATGTGCTGAAGTATATTCCAGCCAAGTCCTTCTGCAAAGCACATTTACTGCAATTTATAAAAACTTTGTATAATCATTATGATGTTCACATATATGATATGAAAGTAAAGAAACATCAAATATATTTCCCAAGGTCAGAAAGACACAAAGCTTCCAAAGTCCTGTTCAGTGCCACACCATGTACTGCCAGACTTTGACCTCTCTATTACGCTCCACTTCTAACACAAACTACTCTCTTCAGTCTCAGTGTGTACTATTACTTATGAACATGTGAATCAAGCAATGCCTATTGGAAAAGAAAATGGCTATTTATGCATTTTTCTACATTTTAAAATGTCACAATTAAATGTTTTAATACAGGAAGATAGAAAAGTATGCATAGTTCATCTTAGCATTTATCTCTTCTATCTCTCACTCATAAAATCACCAAGCTACTACCCTTCAGATACTCTGAAACATACTGCTCTCTGCTGTAATGTGTATGGTATGTTTATCATATATTTTGACACAATCCTAAAGTCTCACAGATACAAGCAAAATTTGAAATTTCATTTTATACTTCTTTGCAAGTCTCTGAAGCCTCTAGCATAGTCTTAGATATCAAATATTTATTCAAATGTTTTCTAAATTGAGTCATAAGTAATGATTTTTGAAACTGTAGGAAAGGGAAATCTAATATGTCACAGGGCTGTGCCTAGGAAGCCTACTTGAGTCTGCAGTGATTTGCATCACTGGATAACAGAATTTCCAACTAAATGTAGTTTTTAGCATATGAACAAGTACAAAGGGAAACAATGTACAGGTCTTAGAGAAAGATGCAAGGCAAACAGTCCTGACTTTCTCATTTCAGTCTGGCATTTTCTAGGGATTTCAGAGTTGAAAGCAAAACTGTCTCTCAGCTCCACGAGGCTACATGCCACAAAACTACTGTGAGGACAATGTAAAACTAACCAGAGGGAAAGCAGGCTTTGTTTAGTCTGCTTGGAACCAGGAAGAACTCTAACCAATTCTGAGTAGTAATGATTTTCTTTAATGCTAGCATGCCATTCATTTTTACTTCTTAAATGATATTATGACAGTGACAAGATGCTGGTGGTATGTTATTGGGATATATAAGGCATGAATCAGTTTTGAGATAAGCTCAACTGATGTGAGACATGCAATTAGCATGCTAATAAGATAAGACACACATGGTATATGCTCACTTATAAGTGGATATTAGACATGTAATATAGGATAAACATACTAAAATCTGTACACCTAAAGAAGCTAAGCAAGAAGGAGGACTTTTGGGTAAGTCCTATCTCTCCAAAAGGCAAACCAGACAGACATTGAAAGAGGGAGAAAACAGGAAATAGGTCAGGAGCCTACCACAGAGGTCCTCTGAAAGACTCTACCCAGCAGACTATCAAAGCAGATGCTGAGGCTCATAGCTAAACTTTAGGCAGAGTGCAGGAGATCTTATGAAAGAAGGGGGAGATAGTAACACCTAGGAAGGGCAGGAGCTCCACAAGGACCAAATATATCTGGGCACAGGGGTCGTTTCTGTGACTGATTATCCAACCAAGGACCATGCATGTATATAACCTAGAACCCCTGCTTGGACATATGCCTGGCCTATGCCTAGGTATAGTATCCAAGTGGGTTTCCTTAGTAAGGGGAACAAACTCTCTCTGACATGAACCCCAGTGGCCTGCTCTTTGATCACCTCCAACCTGAGGGGGAAATCAGCCTTACCAGGCCACAGAAGAGGACATTGCAGCCAGTCTTGATGAGACCTGATAGGCTAGGGTCAGATGGAAGGAGAGGTGGACCTTACCTATCAGTGGACTTGGAGAGGGGAATGGGAGATTAGAGAGAGAAAGTGGTATTGGGAGGGAATGAGAGCGAGGGCTACAGCTGGGTTACGAAGTGAATAAAGTATAATTAATATTAAAAAATAAAATTAAAATTAAAAAAGATGAGGCTAATTAAACTATGTTTTAATTTTTTGGAAAAATGGATGAAAAAACTTTAATTTTAAAGTTCATATAAAGTGATGATAATGTAATAATATTTCCACGTTTCCATTGGACTTTACTTCAAGGTTAAAAGACATAGTAAAATTTGGGGGATATTAAATTTTAATACTTTTCTTTCCTTTCTCCAAAAGTGCCATCCATAGCATAATTTTCCTGTACCGCCCTGTTTAATATGTCTATTGCCTAGAAAATCCTAATTCTTTTTAAATAGATGCCTGTTTCATGAACTCAATAGGCCCATCTGTCCATACAACATGCACTTGTTACCAAAAGATGCTTTGAAACACAGAATATACCACAGCATTAGTTAGGAATCTTAAATATTCAAGTTACTATTTTGAATCATATTGTTTCATCTCCTTCAAAGTCAGAAGCAACAGGATGTTTGCCCTATAGAGTTGAGTGTTGGAATAAGATCAGGTTCTTGACATTGTGATCTATCATGAACTACAAGGATATTAGTCACAGGAGGAAATCTTTGTCCATGAATGACTATAGAATGTGGATTTAATAAAAATACCACATCTCAATCCTCAGGAATTCACGATATTGGAAAGAGAAATAAAAGCAATGAATGCATTTGACAATGAACGTACTTCTAAGAACTATCAGGAAAATTTGTTGTTGGCTTTATGGCATTGACATTAAGATTTTTCAGGACACTTTTGTGCTCAGCTAGAAAATATGGCGCTATAAATTTTCATGTGTTGATTGATGCTAAAGTTTGTGGGATTTGGGTGTATATTTGTATTATATGTAGAAGAGACCTCAAGCACAAGAAATGAGGAATCACCACAATGTTAGACCCTTTGCAATAGTAATATTGAATTTAACGTTTCAGAGGCAAATTCTCTTTCTTATTGTCAAAGGCAAGTTCTTTATTTGTAAACAAAAATGACAATAGGAGACTACAGAAAGCCAAATACACTTAAACTTTAGCTGGCTTTGCATGTTAAAAGTAAGATTTTAATCTCTGAAATTCTAAGTGTTCCTCAGAATTTTATAAACTAAATTTATTTCAAGACTATATATATAATGGATTTGAAATATTAGCACAAAATGTATCTATAGCTATAAAAAGTAAAATGGGCTTTCCGTGTTAATTTGTTATTTACTAATACGTAATATTTGCTACAAAATGAATAAAGAAAGAAAAAAGACATTCCTTGAAAATTTGTCTTGAAAAATTTAAATAATACTCAAAATATAACAAACATCTTTATTAGCTCATGAATAAACAAACAAATAAATAAATAAGGTAATTTTTAGCACTAGTGCACAAAAGGAAAACTCTCATATTTTTCTGGAAATGAAGTTAGTTCTGGATTTACTACTAAATTCTCTACCAGCTAAATTAAAAAGCAACAACAATATTGTAGGTTAATAGAGTAGTCAAACTTACTCATAATAAAGAAGATGCACACATTATGAGAGTAATGACTTAACAGCTTAAGATTATGCAAAGCATAAAATGGCAGCTAAAATATTTAAAATTAATGGTGATGCTGTCTCATGGGAAGACAATGACCACATGAACAAAGAAACAAATTTAGCAAAGTGGAAGGTGGAAAAAATTATTCCTATCCACAGAACAATATTCTAAGGACCGTGTTTTATTGAATGACTTACAAAATATATCCAAGAATAAAAGTTAAACCATGAAGGTTCTAAAAGATTGAGGAAGAGCACAAAGAATGAATTCAGGGTGACTCAGACAACTGCATTCCTAATTTGCAAAAAGAAAGAGTAGCAAAGTCTTCAAATTACCAATAGAAGGGTTTAAATTCCATTCTTTAAAACTTCTATAACAGTTTCTTAACTAGCAGTGATTTGCACAGTTCAAGGAAAGAAATTTCAGCTTGCTCTGTACTATCTTGGTTACATAAATCACAGGTTAATTCAAATGAAGCTTAGCAACGGGATAGTAAGTGACAGTTCTGAGTTAAAGTTGAAACACTAGTCTACCATGCATGTGATCAGAAGATGCAACACGTGCACTTTCCCCTGCTCTAAATCCTCCATATATCAGTAATGCTGGTGTAAAAGTGAATGTGTTTAACAGAAGTTTGTGAAAACACGATAAAACAATTTTCACCTCTCCCTCAGAATATAAAATTAAAAGAATGCCATCAGCAATTATAATTCCAACTTTTCCACACCTATTAGACACATAGAACAGGAAAATGAAGAAGATGATTTCCACCTAGTTTCAACAAAATAGTTGGCAGGCTCATTAATGACAATGTTGCCTGTGAAATAAAAGACAAAGAAATCAAATCAAACAGATGTGCTAGAGTTTTAAATGGAGTATTTGCCAAAGTCCATTTATTGAATCATAGGCCTGTTGAGAAGAACAAAGGTATGGAAGGCACTGAGTTTATGGCTTGGGGTATGGTCTCAAAGGGATGTGGAACCCAGACCCTTCCTCTTCCAACCTTGCCTCCTCCCACCAAGATAAGCATTTTATACCTCCACTGGCTGCAAGGATGTGCTGTCTTGCAACAAGACCAAAGGCAATGAATGAAGCTAATGACAGATTATAAGCAAAACAAACAAGCAAAGAAACAAACAACCTTTCCTTTTTCTGGCATAAGATTTTTATCTCAGATGTTTCATTGTCAGAAATCAAATATAGGTGATTAGTGAAAGAATGAGTTGTATCAGCAGATCATGATGATGTATGCCTTTAATCCCAGCACTCAGGAAGGCAGAGGCAGGCAGATCACTGTGAGTTCAAGGACAGCCTGGTCTACAAAGTGAGTCCAGGACAGCCAAGGCTATTCAGGGAAACCCTGTCTCTAACCACACTCCTTCAAAAACAGGAGATGAATCATTCCAAAAACTCTAATGTACTAGGTTGTAAATATTGTTAATTCTAAGAGCTACATCATGATAGTCTGTTAACTTGAGAACATTCTACCTCAAGAATTTTACTGGAGTGAAAAACAACTGGATATCAACCCAGTCTTCTAAAAGTGGCAAATGAATTAGAAGGCATGCAGTGTCATTTTGACAACCCACAGTTTCATCCTTTAATGTGTGGGTAACTGTAGTTTGGGTATAACTGAAGCTACTTTCCATACAGCACATTCTTTCATAATATGAAAAGTATAAGAATATTGAGAGGCAGTAAGAAGGTCCAGAGATTTAAAGATATTAACGGAAGCCAGCAGTGCTCAGGAATACTTTGGGTTGGATCCAAAGCAGGAAGAATGCTTAAAAACAAACGAACAAACAAACAAACAAAAACCAAACAAACTGAAAAAAAATAAATCAAAGAATTTACATGGACGAAGTGTGATTGGATGGTAAAACAGAAGAACTCTGTTAGACATGATAGTACATTGCTACAATCCCATCACTCAAGACAGTAAGACAGTAAAATCATAAATTTCAGACCACATTGAGCTTCACAGCAAAACTCTGCATCATGGGTGATTTGCAGGTGTGAAGAGTTCAAAGGGTAGACGTCTAGGAGATCGAATAAATTCTCTATGCCTGTCAATCTGATGTTGATTGAGGAGATAACAATTAGCGCATGAACTTAAAAGGCATGGCAGTGGCTGCTTAACTACTAAGGGGCCTTTTTCAAAGTCCAAGAATAATTATAGTTTTCAGGCATGTTCACACTTGTACAACTCTGCAGTTCAGAGTTAAGTGGAAATCCCCAAGGCATGGGACCTGTACCAGGGAACAATTCAGTGATTCAAAACTGAATATCTATTCTGTCGAGCAAAAAGGTCAGTTGATACTTACTTACTCTCTTTCTCCCTCTCTTCTCTTTCTGGGCATGTGTGAGGTGTGTGCTTTCCCTGTATCTTTGTCTCTCCTCCCTCCCTTTCTCACTTTTCTTTTTTTTTCCTCCCTTTTCCTCTCTCTCTTATTCAAATTTTAAAACATTGATAAATAGCCTAAAATAGATGGAATAGTTCATTAAAAAAAAACCTGTGCACTTCTGGTTTATAAAATGTGATGTTTGCATCTGGAGACAGAAGCACAGTATCTACATCACTCATTAAGGGCACATACTTGAGGCTTGAGAATGTAAGATTCTAATTTCATCCAACATCAATGGTCAGATTGACCCTCCTCCGGGAATGGGAGTGAAAGGTAACTTATGCCATCAACACTTCTTCACTGAGCCTTCATGTGAACATTCTGAACATGAGCAATTTTCTGCAGCTAGGAAGAAAGGGTACCATGGGGTCGAGCAGTGGCTGAGACAGTAAGGGCTGACAAGCAGGAAAACTTCCCCTTTTTGGATCCAGTAATATTAATATCAATGGTTTATGTTACACTTTGACAGATACTGATTAGACCCTGAATAACACTGGGTTAAAAACAGATTTAGAATCTTAACTTTAGAAAAGTATTTTGTCACAAAATCATAGTGATTTAGAGCTACAAAAGCCCTTGGAAACCAACTGGTTCAACTCTAATAATATATATAAGAATTTATAAATACAAAGATAAAATTTCAAACCTCACCTTAATTATAATTTTAAAAATGATTCTGTAATACTATGAAATAAACTGAGCACTCTGTGAGCCAAGTGGTATTGCTTGGGAAGGCCAGGTGTATACATGCGACATAAATGCACACATATTAGTGAACTGAGCATATAAACACTGTTCTGCCATCAAAAACTAGGCTCTTCTTCATTCTGCTGGCTCGCAACCCTGTAACCCAGTCAGGAAGCTTTAATGAATACCCATGAGGAACCTACAGCACAAAATATTCCCTGGCCTATTTGGAAATAAGACAATAGTCCCTCTTGGAATTAAATCTTTGGTGCAAAGATTTTCCTGTCTTTTTTCCCAGCAAATGAGTATCATGTTCACCACTGGAAAGACAACACCAGTTACTTACCACCAATGAGTAGACTGAGTAAAGACCCATGAGGTTTGAGACAGTCAGGGAGCCACATAATGAATGTGTTATTCATAGTGCAGATAAAAAAGTAAGAACCAAATAAACACTGAATCTCTACAGTTTTGAACACTCAGCTCCATGAAACAAGAAAAATAAAGTCTTGTGCATATGTCATAATCATTAACATGAATTTTCTACATCTGCAAAATTCTGACAGGCTAACTTTTAATTGCTGAGGTAGAACAAAATTCTTGCCAATCATCTTTAGGCAAGCATCCAGAAATAATTACCTGTTAGACACCCCCCCCCCCGATTTTAAGGTTTGGAGAAATCAGTGAGATTCTCCAATGATTTACAAAGCTAGCTCACAGAAATTTTAGTGGAAGGGGTTTAGTCTGAAATGAGTAACAAAAGATATATTTGTGAAGTGCTTCAGCATCATTGTCCTTATCTCCCTCTGAGTGGGGGTGCAGAGAGAGAAGGCAAATTACCCTGTCTATTCAGATCCTTTTAAATACCTATTCATGCAAGATGCTTAAGTCTAAGGTCACTTGATTCCATTGGCAGTTAATAAGAAACAGAATTCAGCATGTTATTCAAACAAATGTCTTTTAAGACTGATTAAAAGGAGAAAAGACAACAGACTTAGTGAACAAAAGAGAGTATCATTTAAATATGAATATATTTCCCTTTGCTTTTATTTTAAATAAATTAAAAAAAACTCTGCTTTAGGATCAGCATTGTTTTAAAAAATAACTATCAAAACTATAAAAAAACTCTGTCCAAGAAGGCAGTTAACTTGACGTTTTGAGAAAACTGAAATGTTTACAGCTTCTTAAACTTAGTGAACACTTATAATGAATTTGAATACTTAATACTCTACTTAAAAATAGGTAATCTGTTCTTTATTAAAACCTTAGGAAAATAAACTTCCATACATGAAAAATAAACCAGCCCCCATGAGACCTGCAATAACTTTTAAAGTTAAAGATAAGCTAACAATCCTAGATCTGAGTGTGTACAGTTCCAAGATTAACAAGATTAAAAGTTACATTGATACTATACTTTTCCCTAAGGACTTTAACTTCCTGACTATGTCATATGAACACTGGATAAAGGATATGATATTTTTTCAAAGTAATTTATGGGAAAAATGTTCAAATTAAGCGGTGCTTATTCCATTCATTCTTGTACAGTGAGCAGGAGGAGGACCTTGGTAACTCTCAAAGCTGTCTGACACAGGAGTCTCCTCGAAAACTCTAATTTTGTGTTCTCCTTTGCTTCTGTAAGTAGGGCCCTGAATGGTCCAATAAAGAAAATATGGCAGAAATAATGCTATGTGTCTTCTGAAGGGAAGTCATCATATATCATGCTTTTGTATGTGTGTGTATGCTAACCTGGAATGAAAGCTCTCTAAATCTTTCCTCTGCCAAACACAGGTGTCAAGCTGGTAGAACTCCAAACCACATGGAGAAACGTCATGTCTGTACTCTATTCAGAAAAACCTGAGTACAGTCCTTACATCAACACATTGCAGAAGGAAGCATAAGAATAAAGGAACCTCCAGATGATTCTCTACCCCAGAAATCTAACACCATACACTGACACCACCATTGTTTCCGAGTAGCAAGCCTTTCATAGTCACACCCTGTTGTAATTCTACACACATGCTATAAGAACATACTAACATGTGTTCAATTGGGATTTTTTCTTACAAAAAGACTGGTAAAAACATGATCTTTCCTAAGACAATTTCTATAATAGTAACAGCAGCAGTAGTAGAATGGCATGCTTAATGATCTGCAGACATACTATTAACACTACATGCTTAATATCTCTCTGTGTAACACAGTATTAATGTTCTTATCTCATAAATATGAACACTAAGCCATTGTAGAGTATGTGGCAACTATCCTAAGGGATAGAGGTAACAAATACCAGAATCAGAATCTTTTTGATTACAGTGTGGAACTTCAATACTAATAACACACTGCCTATGTGGAAAAAAAACAAATGTTTATGCTCAACTGTGCTAATGTGTCACTGAACTCTCTTGCTGTCAGTCTAGATCATCTACAGGAAGTGGTCACACCTGAATAACCTGTTATACTTAGAACTGAAGAAAGACAAATGAAAATCTCAGGCAGCAGAAACAGATGGTGCAAATTGTAACAGCCTCAAAGCCACAGTGTTACCACATATCAGCCTACAAAAGAAGCAATGAGTGCGGGGAAAGTGCTGCAGTAAAGGGGACTAAAACCATGCTACCTTAGAAGGATGAAGGACTCAGCTCAGCCAACATAACTGCTTCTTTAACAATGACACAGTCCTGACACCTGTCTGAGGTCCAGACACACTTTCTGAAAGAGCATTCTGCTCCCTTAGTTACAGTGATTGTTTCAGTCACATTAATCATCCCTTTGTCAAATCTTTCTCCAGATCAAAGAGTGATGAATACCCCATTCTCAGTTCTCAGTGCATATGACCTGAAGGAAAAAATAAATGACTACACTGTAACGTAAGGCATTGCAGAACAGAGAAAAAGTACAGATATCACTTGTAAAACAAAGCTCCTCTTAGACCTGAAAGTAAAAGTACATAAGATAATAGGGGTCATTACCAGAACACAAAGACTTGGAACTTGTGAGCTTCTCATGTGCTAATGATAAACAAAATATTTTAAGGCAACCATCATTGTCTTTCTAAACCCTCATACACTAACTGTGAGGATGACATAGTTTTGTTCACTTGAAAGACAAGGAAACTGAGATCAGTCTAGTATTCATCAAGGGCAGGAGCGATGCCCATGTCTGCCTGCTGAACCTAAACTTTTCTCAAGAAACTCACCAAGTACATAAGCAAGAACCACAACTGCTATTTAAGGGGCAATGCCCTTAGCGAAAGGAACACACCTTCCACTCTCCCATTTGGTAGGTGAAGCTGTGTTAGGAAGTTCAAGCTAATCATCTTAAGCATTGCACAGAATTTCCTGGGAGGTGCTGATTCAGCTAGAAAACACATCCTCTTTTCTTCTCTCTTGAGCTTCCTTCCTGCCTTATGGGATACATAGCCACAGCAGAAGCTGCCATATGATGCTGACAAGTAAACACACAGAAAACATGATGAAGAAAAAGGAGAGGGCAGGAGTTATAGTCTCTTAAGATCATGGTGACAGTCCAGACACAAACTGCCCACTATTGAACTTCCTTTTCAAAAAGACAGAAATACATTTCCAGGTTCTTTAATCCCTTCATATGTTTGCATTATTAGTAAAGGTTATGAGACAAAAACCTTATGAATGGATTCTGTAGGGAAAAAAAAATGCTGCCCAAAGGCTTCAAAGCTCTAAAAAGTTCAATTTATACCTAATAGCAAACTAATCCTAAAAGAAACCCATACTTCATTTCCAGGATAAATGTATAAATATGAAGACAGGCATGGGGAACCTAATTGCTAAAAGCATACAGTGCTGCTTGGATCACACTGCAGGCAAGGGGAGGCGGGCAAGGGGATTCAGAAAAAAGCTGGCAAAGCTCTGAAAATTGCTACCGTGAGCTGGTGCTAAGCTGTATGCTGCGCACGTACAGTACAATGAACCGAGAAATTCTACCTATTATTTACACAGTGACAGATAAAAGAAAATGAGGTGGAGCTCGATAAACAAGCTCTCTTCCAAAAGTAGATTTACACACTATTCATCCCCTTCCTTTCAGGCCAGAAGCCCGCTTAGCTGCAACTGTGAAATAAATTCCAGCCTCAGAACATTTCGAAGAGGAATAATGTTCAAAACGGGTTCTGGCTTTCTTTTTCTTCCCTTTGAAATTGATTAGGTGTACTTTCAGATGAAAAACTGTTTGGTGTCTCAAAGAAGAAAGAATATTTTTGGACAAATACAACATAGCTAATTCAAGCAGTCCAAATAAAGAGAGTACTTAAGATTTTGACTTGATACTGTAGCTGAGAGCCATTATAAATATCTTGCATGTGGGCCCACAAACAAATCAGGCCATATCAAGTTTTGATACATTATCAAATTACACCGAAAGACAATTGATAGTTTAATATTAACTCAGAATTTTCTGTTAAGTCTAGCTGACTACAAAATTTGTTTCTTAAACTACCTTCAAGAAACACTAAATGGACTAAGACAGTGGAAATAAAATCACTGATGAGTGCTTGGGACGTAATAGACATTAGATTCAGAGTTGGAAAGTAATGTTACATAAGCAGTAATTTAATTTAACTTTTCAATTTAAGGCATGCCTGGTCACATGCCACTCTCTGAAATGAAGCATTTCAACAACTCACCATGAGTCTGCTTTAGAAGGTAATCTGAAAATCTATAAAGAGTGACAAAAAAATGTACTCTGTAACAGTGCTTTCTCTAACTGCTAAGACATGGAGATAGGCAAATAAGAGGGATTCAGCTCAGTGAGCCATCCTACAATGCATACACAGAACCCATGCATCAAACCATTCAAAGGGCTCTGGACCGAGGGGCCACAGTGTCCATGTTGAAGTCTGTCTGTAGCTTAAACCTTTCCAAAACACAATCTAGGCTCTTTTGTACAGAACTGTTTTATACTCCTTTAAAATGCTGTTAATTTAAAGATTGTTGCCACTGGTTCTTTCTTATTAACTTTTATGAATAAGGAACCAATTGCAAGTCTGAATCCAGTGTTTCCTGGATGTTTTATTTTCATTTAAAATTATATTTATTTTCTAGTTATCCGTGTAACTTATGTGTAGGTGCACACATATGCCACATAGTCATGTAGTGATGAGAAAGTCAGATGTTATGGGACCATTTACTATGCATCAAATTTAGATTTCCTCAGCTATAAGAAGAAGTAATACCTAGTTTCAATGGATATTATAATGTACTGTCCTGTCACTGTTCCTAACTTGATGAATATTACTGTTTATTCAGACTTTTGTAATCATTTCATTATCTAAGAAAAGACACAATGATAACTGGTAAAGCCAAATTATGGGTGTTAGGAGAAAGAATTTAGATATTTTATGCATCGAAAAATATAAAATGTTAACAGAAATAAAATGATAGAAAATGACCTTCTCTAATATACTTAGAGGACTGTACCACAGGTTAAAAATTTCCTAAGAGTGGATGCTTCAAAATAATTTTGAGAAAAAAAATCAATAACTCCAAACTATAACAATGGGAATCACCATCTGAGTAATTCTTAACTCTCATCACGACTGACACATTTACTTACCCAAGCTTTACAGTTGCTTTGTTCAAAAGACGAACTCCTCTTGAACTTTCAGAAAAGAATGAGACATATTTATAGAATCTGGTCTGCACATATTGTGACACAATGCATCTTGGTGTGCACTTAGGAAAGCACTCAACACGGTTACCAATGAAAGCATCGCTGGGCTGCCACAGAACATCTCTTCATTTGCTGTGGTCACTACTGCATCCTCAGGATATCGCTCAGTGCCTGACATATTCTCAGAGCTCAAAAATATGCACCAAAGTGATGGCTAAAAACAATTTGGCTTTAAAAACTGGTTGTTCCATACACACTGGAAACATGTATTTTCATGAGAAATTTGCTTAACCATATGTAAATAAGCCCAGTGTCTTCCCTGTTTAAAGGAAATCTCATACTGTTACATTATCACATATATATTATTTGTTTGGAAGGCAATATATTAGTTTAGTAAGCATTTTTAAATTGTTTCGGGTTATATACTATGAAATGTATTTTTCTCATAAGTATATGATGAATAGTGGTGCTGCACAACCAGTAATTTTATTAATAGCAAAAAGAACTAATTTCTATTTTGAACCATTAGCAGTCATACAATCACATACTGAAATACTTAGGAAGAAGTAATGCTACACTGTAAAATGGGTTATAAAATGGGTTAAATGATAGCTATAAAATTCCCAGTTAGGGAGCAGTCTCCTTCCCATTGTATAAAAAAGTAAATAAAAAACTGCATTAGACTGAGATGTATTAAAGTCAATGATGTCAAGCCCCAAATCAAATATATATGTAAATAGAAAGGTACGATGAACTCAAGCAAACATGCCCACATACCAACAAACAGCTCTTTGTGTTGGTGGCTTTTATTTTAAATAAAACACACCAATTAATGGTCCTTAATATATGGAAACATTGTGATGGTTAAGTTCACTGCTGACATCTGATGTAAGTTGTCAGCCACCACCAAACTTTCCCTATAATTAGTCTGATTATTTACTGGTATTCACTATTCTATCAATGACTCTTCTTCCTCATCACCTGTTTAAAAACAGAGAGCAGCTGGGCTACTTTGCAAATAAGGGACTTGGGGTTTCAAGGCAATGAGGGATCAGAATCAGCTCTTGGCAGCTGTGAACCAAGCTTACAAGCCCCACTCTTTTCCTACAGAAAAAAAAAAAAAAGTCAGCTGTTTAACAGGTGACAAGTAGCTGAGGAAAATGAGGCATTCTAAGAACTGTAGACTTGACATAGAGGCTATCCACAGTCAGGAGGCAAAAAGACAGTAACATTAGAAGATGTGATAAGAATGGGAAAGAAACACAAAGGAAGCTAATGAGTGATAAGATACAGATGCTAACAATTTGTGGCCGAAACTACTTGCAGATATTACGTAATCCTATAACCTGAAGTCTCTTCTTAAAAGAATGAAAATATGTTCTAGAAAGCCTTTGACTATCCTATCAGAAAGAAAGGAAGCCAAATTTTCATATGAACTACTTCCTCATTCTCCCATCTGTTGGCCACCTAATGCTATCACTCTTTGAGGATGAGTTCAAAATAAAGTATGATAATTATAAACGGGAAGGCATTGTGACAAAGTTTAATATGAGGGCACTTGACTCTCTAGCACGAAGCATTCTGTGGGTGACATTTTTACAGGCACTGTCTATTTCACCAACCCAGTCTACTGTTGACCATGCGCCGCCACACAATGTTCAAGGAAACAATTCGAGAAGCATGGACATGGGCTTCGGTAATTTCATGTAACGCCCAACCTAATGACAACACCAGGACACCTCTGAGAAACCAACTCACGTGCAGGAGTCAAGAGGCAGACTAAAAAACACAGTAAACTGAGGTAACAACCAGCCCTGACTTAAGGAAGACAAGGCCTCATCTATAAAGAAACCTTTGAAAAGAGCGCTTCAAGAAAAGGACAGCACATGGAAACACAGAGAACATGATAGATGAGAACAGGAGCAGACAAGGAGACAGGGAGGATTTGCTGAGTAGCACTCAAAGGTTCAGCGAAGGCTAAAACCCTTACATGTGTAATAGCACTGATCTACACGTCTACCTGATTTTTCTTCCACTGCCCTTGACAGTTTGTCAAAGAAAGCCAAGGGAAAGAGCAAAACCGAATGTGCTTCAGATAGAAGAGGCTGAGAAGCAAAGAGGGAGAAACAGTGCCCAAGATGCCCCCTCTTCACCCGGCACTGCGCAACCCACTCACCAGTTTTCAGAGCAGTTCTTCACATCAGCACCTGCAGAAGAGCAAGGAAAAGGAGAGGATTATGTGGAGAATGCCCTGTTTTATTAAACTGTTCACTTATATCTAAACAAATTAGTTCACAGAGGGAAAAATAAAACAGTTTAGAGCTCACAAGAGCAATAAGCAGAAAGAGGCACATAAATCACAGAAGCCATATTATGGCGGCACACATGAGTGGACTGAAAGGTTATATTTGTGCCGGCCACTATTGGCTACTGTTCAGATCCTATTCTGTATCTACCAGAATGCAAAGTTCCATTGAGAAAGACAGTTTTTTTCTTTTCTTTTTTTTTTTTTTGAGGGGCACACATGTTTTTTTTTTTTTTGAGGTGAGTAAAAGATAAATTAATCTAGTAGTAAATAAATCTGGAATACAGTATTTACACTGGGAACAACAATTGAATAAGCTGAACAGTTACAACAGATGTGGGGTGTGGCTGTCAGTGGAGGTGGTCAGATGCCAGGGTCTTAATGCAATGAAGAATAACATTATCTGCAAGTTTCCCCACCCACTTCTTTCTGCTCCTATCTCTGGCTCTCTGATTCTTCTCTCCTATGAGGTGGGCTACTCTATTATTTTTTTAATTCATTACAATTTATTCACTTTGTATCCCAGCTGTAGTCCCCCCTCTTATTCCCTCCCAATCCTACCCTCTCTACCTCCCTCATCTCCTCCCATGCTCCTCCCCTAGTCCACTGATAGGGGAGGTCCTCCTCCCCTGCCATCTGACCCTAGCCTATCAGATCTCATCAGGACTGGCTGCACTGTCTTCCTCTGTGGCCTGGGAAGGCTGCTTGCCCCACCACCCCCTCCTCAGGGGGAGGTGATCAACTCTGGTTTCTCTTCAGATCCTATAAATCTGTTGCCTTTCACTAAAGAAAGTTTTTTTTCTCCATCTGTATATCTCTAGTCACCCAGCTCAGGAAATAGCCATCTTGATAAAGTGAGAATTGGTTGTGATTTATAAACTTGTTCTTTCATTACACAACAACATTATTAGATGATAGTTCAATTTTCTCATTACCAGAAATTAAAACTCACATAAGAGCATAAATCTACATATTTACACATGCATACATCTGTGAAGAAAGAGAAATTAGAATGTCTATTTAATGCTTGTTTTAGAGATCTTGTAGAAAAAGAATATGTCTGCATCTTGCCCACAATTTTGATCAAATGACTTTTACTAAGATTTTATCAAATGTGTATTTACATAAACAAAACAGTTATAGAAGTAAAATATGCACATAGAGTAGAGGACCTGATATACAAGCTAAATCCCCAGCACTCTACTGTTAGATCAGTAGAAAACATTCCCTCCCCTTTAATTAAACCTACTACTGCATAAATCACTGTTTACTGGATTCAGCTATTAAACTTTCACAGATAAAGGTCTTACACTGAACTCTATAACCTGCAAACTTTCATTCTATAAAATATGACAGGCAGGGAAAGTTAAGCAGATCTGATGGTAAGGAATGATCCTGGTCTTCACATTCTGTCAATTAATGGTTTGTTTAAAATGCAATACAAATTTAGCTTACTGTAGAGAAAAAGTTAATAAATCCACAGACGGTAATTCACTATGATATTTCAATAGTAAAGTTAAGCAGAATAAAATCAGTCCTAATAATGTGGTTAGTTTTATTGGATTGCATAGAGAAACAATATCCTGTAACTGATTTTATAACGACAATGCTAAAATCCACCTGAGTTTCATTCAAAAATTAGACACAATAGCCTTTTAATATTATGCATCAAAGTTTCCATGGACACAAATGCTTATGAAGGAAGAAAAACAAAACTGGATTATTAAATACTTTGCCTTCAAAATAAAATAAAGGCTTTAATGAAATGTCAGTTTTAGAAATAAAAATTTCTAACTGAACTATTAAAATTAAGTTTCATTTAAAATATAAGCCACTTGTGTTCACAGAACCTGCTGGAAGGACTACATCTTTTCTCATGCAAAAACTTCTCCCAGGAGAAATTAAACAGTAGATGATCTCTTTGTTCATTAGTTAGCAATGCCCATGAGAGGGGAAGTCACTTTGTGGACAGACCTTGAAAATCTGTCACTGATGGCAATATTCTTTAGTCAGCAAAAGAATGGGATAAAATGTCAATTCACACATGCTTGTATATGTGATTGTTTCGACCTGGATAAATTTAATTCCTGAAAGGAGAGCATATGAAAGCCACTTGACTCCAGGTTTAGACTGGGTTTGTGACTGAGGTACACCAGGAACAGATCAACTAGTTCAGTCACCAACTGATAACTTTTATTTCTCATTTGTTTTGAAAGTCAAGCCTTTCTACCAATACAAAGCAAGGACTTGTGCATCTTACCAATTCACCTACTAACATTTGACCTATCTACAGATACCCACATTTAGTCTCACCTCTTTTGGTGATTATTCAATGGATCGCCTTACTGAAACTGTTTCTCCTCAAAATGCTATTTTCAAATGTCTTATACCATTGTCCAGTTTCCAACAAACTCCTTAAACCCAGCACAATGCACTAACTAATATGCCTTTAGATTATTACATAATAAACTCTTCAATAACTCAATCAAAAATTTGTTTTCAAATTCAATCAGAAAACTGATATCTACTTAATATTAAAATAAATATTAAAATTTAAGAATGTATTCGTGAGGTATTAGGAGTATGACAGTCTGTGAAAATGAAACCCCCCATTTATTATTTTCTTTCAACCAAGAAATAAAAACACATTTCTAAGCAGTTCAGTGGAAAACTGTTTGCCAACAGCCTTCAGGCAATGATAGCTTGTATGCTGGGAATTTCTGTGTACTGTCTGCACTGTTAGTCTAATGTTCAGGAAAATTTATACAATTGCTTCAATGGAAAACTCCATGGTGACAAAACCAGACCTTTTGGGGGGAGGTGGGGGGTGTTTCTGTCATTAATCTAAAGGCCAAACATACAGAAAGGTCAATGGTCACTGTGTAAAATATCATATGTGTCCTTTAGTTTCAAATATAAATCAATATATAAGAAAAATGGAATAATTCTTTAAAATGTAGAAACTCTCAAACAGGCTCCTTTATGGCAATTAACACTTGTGTGTTTAAGAAACACTGGAGCACAACTTAATCAGTCTGAAAGACATCCGTTCAGCTCATTTAACACATACTTACTGAACACCAACTACATGCTTAGTCCTCTGTGGGCAATGGATATACAACAGTGCAACATAATAGATACAATCATCTCCTTACTGAGCTTACAATGGGCATGGGGAGTCAAATATTAAACAGATAATGAAGCAAATACAATGATGAATAAGTGCTGCCTGGGAAACAGGGTGGGGTGAGAGATGGTGCCCTGGGTAAAGACAAGAGTTTGTGTAGATTCTGAGTATAATGAATCACAAGGGAAGGAACACCAGGAGGCCTCAACTAGAGTTTGCAATGAAATAAGTAATGTAAAAATAAGCAGAAAACAGAGGGACAGAAGCCAGTGCTTGGACCGTTTGGAATTCTATTCAAAGAACAATAGCATGAAAGGAATGATATGACCAACAATACTGCATCAAACAAACTATGCCAAATACCAAAATAATGTATTGATTTCCAAGATATACTGTGCAATGTGTAGCATATCTTTACCAAACAATACACCAGTAAGCAAAGCAATGTAATATAACAACCAAACTGCAAAATTTCATAGAACATCTGCCTATATTTTGGTATTCACTAGAGTCTTCACAAGACACTCTAAATAATAGATAGCGATTTTACTAAAACATCAGAAAACTCAGATTTATAGGAAATATGTGTGAGAAATCACCACCAATTCAAAGTTCATATTCTGAGTTTCTAAATAAATTACAAATTCAATAAGACCTAAATAGGGAAAGCACAGTTTAAAAACATGTTCTTTCCAACATCAGACATAAAAAAGAAATATTTAAAAAGCAATTCTAAGCCAATTATAACTTAATCAATGTAAGCAGGGAACTGATGAAAGTAGTTCAATATATTGATGCCTAATTCAAAAGTCTACAAGGTGTTCAATTTCCTAATACAGTTTTAAGTATTTGCGTATCACTCAAGATCTTCTAGAATCTCTAATGGACCACCGAATCACCTCAAAAACACCAATCCTAGATGTTCATAAAAACTAAAACAATCTTCTCTGCTTTACAAAATTTTATTAACTGAAAAGTTCATACAATGAACTGTAATCATGTTCACCCCAACTCCCCCTCCAACATTTCCCAGATCCACTCCCCTCTCCCCAATCTTTCTCACCTACATGGCCTCTTTTTCCTCTTTCTCAATCAACACAACATGTCAAATTTATGCTAAGTCCTCTTATAAGTGTGAGACCAATCACTGGAACATGGTCAACATACCTGGAGCCATGGACCCCCTTCTCCCAGAATCAATCGTCTTTAGTGAACCTCAGTGTTTTAGAGTAAGGATAGAGTGATCCCAAAGATTTTTCTTTCCAGCTTGTCTGGCCAAACTGATGAGCTTCTGGTTCCAAATAATGTTTTGAAGAGTGATAAAAGAAGATACCTTATATTGACCTCTGACCCGCACATACACACATACATACGTATGAACACAAGTGCATATATCATACATATATACAAAGAGAAAAAAGAACAAATGGACACATGGTTGGAAAATCATGAGAGAGGGAGAGATGGATGGAGGAATGAAGATAGAAATAATGACAGAAGATAGATAGATGATAAATAGATATGTAGATAGAGAAATATAAAGATACATACATACATACATACAGAGAGACTGTTCCTATGGAAATATTTGTGCCTAGCTCTATATGTCAATTAAAATTCCTTAAATTGTGCTTTGAAAATATAGTATATTAATACAAAAAACACAACTAGGCAAGCAGAGCTTATTTTGACATTAATAGAGTAAAAGAAAAGTAATGTTGAACACTTGTCCTTCTGTTTTACATATGTTCCAGAAAATTTTACTTTGACAAGGTGACATTCTCTACTGGAGTTGTGGACCATTACAGGTGTAACTCAGTGGCAGAGTGCTTGCTAGCTATAAATGAGGCTTTGGTTTCTGTTCATAGCATCACCAAATAAAGGATAAGCAAACACACAAATGAGAACACAAATCTTGCAAGATCAATTAGAAAAAACATTCCTTTTATGGTTTAATTTACATATACAACAATCTTCAATTCCTGCATCAGAGCCCAAGACCAGTGTAGTAATACTGGCCATCTTTACTGTTGGCCAAGATATGAAAGCTGAACTCTCAAAAACTGTATGAAGAAGCATGTTAAAAGGATTCTAAGGAAGTAGCAAGACTACTCTTGCTTTTCTACTTCCTAGCCAGAACCATATTTGCTTCCTGCCAATGGGGAACACCAGCAGTAACTCATCATCATAGAATCTAGGAGGAGCCATCACTAAAGACATACTCCCTGATCTTCCCAGCTTCCAGAACTGTGAAAAGGGAATTTCTATTACTTGCAAATGAGCTAATCTCAAGTATTTAAGCTACAGTACCACAAATGACTGAAACAAACCTAACTAGCTAGGTCTGAAAAAAGAAGTGGTCTCCTAGGATGTACTCAAGCAAACAGATACTCTGACTGATGAGTGTAAACTAAATAGACAGTTCTGTCTCAATTTTCTAACTATTGCCTAATTCCAGACTAACAACACTTCCATTTCAGTTCAGTTTTGCTTTATTCTATTAAGAATGAAGTGATCCCCTGGTGGTGGTGGTGCAGATCATATTTCCTTTTGATGCTAAAAATTCCTTACATTCAAATAGTGCTTATAAGAAAGAAAGAAAGAAAAAAAGAAAGAAAGAAAGGAAGGAAGGAAGGAAGGAAGGAAGGAAGGAAGGAAGGAAGGAAGGAAGGAAGGAAAAAAGAAAGAAAGGGTATGTTTTTTTTTTTGTGTGTGTGTGTGTGTGGTTTTCTTTTTCTTCCCTGGAAGTGTACTTTCACTTGTTTAGTTTCTCCTTCTCTGTTTGTATGTAAGTGGGCAGGCAGCAAGCATGGGAGATGGAGACTTAGGCAGTCAATCATCCTGCTCACTCAGGAGTTTTAAGTGCTCTGCCTGTTTTCTCCTGGGAGAGCAAGCATCCATAGTAACAAATGCAAATGCATTTACTTTAGGACTATTTTAATAGCCATCAATGGAACGGGCAGGGGAGTTATGTGTAAAACGAAGTCTCTTCAGGCTCTTGGGACCAGCAATAATTTACTCTTTAAATAATAATGGCTAAAGTGTCATAGGTTGTAGTTTGATACACATTAAGCAATAAACCACATGTTAAGTATCTATGCAGCACCCCTCTGTCTACCATCAAGGGCCTTGAAAATACATGATGCATTCTGTGTGTGGAGAAGATGCCTTGGGTCTGCAGGAATATTTCATTGTTCCTTGACTTTGCTCCCCTACCAATTGTTACATAAAACCGCTGAAAACAGAACAGAAACAATAGCAGACATGTCCCAGGAGCAGTTTTAGAGAAGACACCCAGCCTCTTCATGAGATTTCTTGAAGGACTTTCTATCAATGAGCAGAACCAATGATATTCTGTGGAGAAAACCTGTGTGTACATTATACATTCAAAAGTGTACAAAATGTGGCCCATTCAAAACATTGGTGTTATGTAACTGGTGGGTGTTCGACCATCATTTTGTTTGAGAAATGAACATATGACATAACTTTCTGTAGCTTTTGTAGGCCATTTTGCCAATGAGAATTGATGATGGTATGTAGGACTTTTACCAATGACCATTGCTCATTAAATGGAGTGCATACTTCTGGTTAAATATATGTTTTATTCTTAACAGTAATTCTGTTCCAGCTTTCTTCTGAAGACGAGTTTACTAAAACTGAGTTGTTAGATAATTTTTCCTAGAGTGTGACATTGCAAGAATGTGACATGTGGCATCCAGGTTTGCTTGAAACCAACCTGCAACTCTTAACTCTTTTCCTTACTACCTGTAACTGGGAGCCATCTATTTTAAGTTGATCCTCAAAATAACTCTGGAAATGGAATGGGTGTTGCTAACAAAAGCAAACTGTGTTAAGGCTTTGAATTTTCCTAAGACATATTCACATGTTTACTCTATAAGATATAGATTAAGTCACACAAAGATTAGAAATCATACTTTCACAAAACATTGTTTAAGTCTTTTATGAGATATTTAGACAAATACTGAAAATGAAACTCCTCTCATAAATAAAGGTAACACAAGAAAAATTAAATTTATTTTCTCTTTGGTGGGATCCATCATTTGTTAAAATGTCGAGTTCCAAAATGATTAGCATGCCAGTAATTTCTAACTTGTCTCACGAGGACATAATGAAGAGCCACTGTCAAAGAGAAATAGTAGCTAACATAGCATCAACATTACTAAAATGTGTACTCCTAAAGAAGCTAAACAAGAAGGAGGACCCTAGGGAAGATGCCAAATACTCATTCAGAAGGGTAAACAGGATAGGAATCAGAAACTGGAGAAGATAGCGAACAGGACAGGAGCCCACCACAGACGGCCTCTGAAAGACTCTACCCAGCAGGGTATCAAAGCAGATGCTGAGACCCATAGCCAAACTTTGGGCAGAGTGCAGGGAATCTTATAGAAGAGGGAGATAGAAAGACCTGGAGGGGCCAGGAGCTCCACAAGGAGACCAATAAAGCCAAATAACCTAGACCCAAGGGGCCTGCAGAGGCTGATGCTCCAACCAAGGACCATGCATGGAGAGGTCCTAATACCCCAGATCAGATGTAGCTTATAGACTCAGTCTCCAAGTGAGTTTCCTAGTAAGGGGAGCAGGGGCTGTCTCGGACATGGATTCAGTGGCTGGCTCTCTGATCACCTCCCCCTGGGGGTTACAGAATTGCCAGGCCACAGAGGAAGACAATGCAGCAGGTCCTCAAGAGACCAGATAGGCTAGGGTCAGGTAGAAGGGGAGGAGGACTTCCCCTATTAGTGGGCTAGGAGAGAGGCATAGAGGGAAAATGGGGAGGGGAGAACAGAGGGGGCTGTAGCTAGGATACAATGTGAGTAAGTTGTGATAAATTATAAAAAATGAGCCACAGTAGCTGTATTTGCTACAGTACTAGGTTTGCACTCCTGCACTATAGGAACAAATGCTAATTACTGCTCAGCCCCAATGCTAATCTCAGCATCTGCTAATTAAAAGATCACATCTTCTGCAGAGTCAGCATTACCAGTCAAATGAAAACATTAATCAGTTTGAAAAATTCAAAATCAATCAGCTGTAAGAAGTGTAGGCCTCTAGTGAATGGGTAACGGCATAAACCTAGGACAGCAAAAGACCAAGCATTAAGTTACCCATCTCAGCCACCCTCATTCACTACTACAAATGTTAATCTGAAAATCAGTTTTTCTGTGTTCCAGTATTGTGTCATGACCATTGATGACACCAGGGCTTTATATACAAATTACAACACCATCTGGCTCCTGAAGAGGGCTTGTTTAACATTTGATGAACTAGAGATGTGATTACTGACCAGATTTTAAAAATAGATATTGCAGAGTTTTCAAATAGATAATGTAACTTGGTGAACTATTTCTAGAATACTAATAACTGCAGAAAAGCTCAGTTGTATTAACTTTTTTTCCATCTTTTCTTTTTTTGGCTTCTTTAACCTGATAGTTCTAGTTTTAATGATCTTTACCAACATGCAGATCATTCAAAATGTGGACTAAAATCTAAATGCAACTTCCTCTCTTTGTAGTGAAATACAGATTTCTCTCTTTGGTTACTAAACTGTAGAGACTCATGTCAGTAAATCTACTATATAAAAATTAAGGTATCAAAATATAAAAATATTATAATACTTAAATTATTTTAAAATTGAAAGGAAATGAATACCTAACTTATTTTTTACAATCACACACACAGGAACACACACACACACACACACACAGAATGGAAAGATCACTCTTATTTTAGAAAGTTGCTAATGATTTCTGTATTCAAAGAAAACCACTATATGGAAGGTAAATTTAATTCTTGATACAAAGTCAATGATTCATAAAGGATTTAGAGGTAGAAAGATGGCTCTGCCATTAAGAACACTTGTGGCTTCATCAGACAACCTGTTTGGTTCCCAGCACCAACGTGGTGGCTCACAGCCATACTTAACTTGCAGTTCCAGTTCCAGGAGATTGCCTTCTTCTGACCTCTGTGGATATCAGACATGCAGGCAAAATAAAATAAATACATCTACAAAAATTAAAACTCTTAAGCTAAATATATATTAAAATATAACCATAAACAAGTAAATAAGAGTTCATTTAAAAACTGTGAAAATTATATATAAATTCATACTAAATGTTACATCAATATGATATTTAAAATATAAGGTAAAAATTGTGTTCTTCTTTTATCTGAAATAGAAAATTCAGGCCTACAGAGATTTATAATAATGCTTTCATGAAGATAAGTAGTTCTGATATACAGTATAGTTGGGAAACCTAACTTCAATACAATTTATTGGATTAAGAAATGAGCAACAACTTCTTAGGAGAATTATATATCTAAAAATTATTAGTAAAATTCATCTTGCATTCCTTAAAGTTAATAAGGATGAGAACATGAGTCTATACATTTTACAATGACATCTACTTATGAGGACTGGAAATCATTAAAGATAGTTTGCTTTCATAACATTGATGCACACTCATAAAAATTTTATTCCATTCAGTCAAACAGTGGAAATTCTCATTAGGATAACAATCGTTAGAATAAAAAAATATTTTCATATAATACCAAATAAACAAGAAGAGTCTTGAAAGTTATAAATTTTCATCTTATGCAACACCAAAGAAAAAGACACAAGGTGCCCCATGCTCACATTCCAGGGGGAAAAGGCTTATGTTCACATGCTTAGAGATACTAATAAAAGAAGCATATCAAGAAAAAAGTAGAATCACTCAGACACAAACTCATTACTCACAAGCTCACATAGAACAGAATACTTGTATAGAAAGTGAACTTATTAATTCCCAATAAACCATGAGACCTGATAGGCTTGGGTCAGAGGGAAGCGGAGGAGGACCTATGAGTGGACTTGGGGAGGGGCATGGGAGGAGAAGACAGAAGGAGGACTTGGAGGGGATGAGGGAGGGGGCTACAGCTGGGATACAAAATTAATAAACTGTAATTAATAAAAAATAAATAAAAAATTTAAAAAATAAAGAAACCATGACCACAGAAACAAAACACCAGCGGTCTCATCTACAGGACTCATGTATTGGTTCCTAAAGGATGGCATCAGGGAAGTCAAACAGACAAGGGATTAGATAATAATCAACTGGATAAAATATCTAATAGTTCCTAAAGTCAGGCAACTGGTCTCACAACAGTGACCAGTAGGATTAGAATTTGTTTTGTATTACCCAAGCTAATCATGTCTCATTCTGAGTGGGTACATGAGGTTTTTTGGGGATAACTTAAAATACCTATGCCTTATACCATTCACCTATTCTGTGCACAACCCACTGTTGATGGAATTTTCATTTGCTCTCACTCTCACAGCCCTTAAGTGTACAAGATACAGCAATATCTTTCTGAGCAGAATACACCATAATTTACAATTCTTCATACAATCAGTAACATAACCAGAAAATGCATGTTATTTAAAAACAAAAACATTGGTTTACACTAAAATAAAAATAGAGGTCAACTTGATATGCCAAGGTGAGCTGATATCCATGGGAAGCCACCTCTTTTCTGAGGAGAAAGGTGGGAAGGTGTTGGGGGGGGGGCGGAGAGATGGGGATAGAGGATGGAGGAAAAGCTGCAATCAGAACAGTATGCAAAGTAAATAAATTAATTATTGAAAAACTAATTTAATTCTTTTGTATTTATCATAAATATAAACAGTGCAAAGTAGAGTGTTCATTTAGTATCTATCTCTAGAGTAGCAACTGGAGGTGTTCAGGGCCCATGTTTGGAGTGGAAATCTAGTCTGAAAGCATCTAACCTTCTCTTAAGAATTTACAGTGACTCATGCCACTGGATAAATAAGACCATATTTTCTCATTCACATGGCCTTAAAGTAGATTATTTTGTGTCAACACCTATAGAAAGGGAAATTGAGACTCCTATCTCATCCTAGCGTGGCTTCAGGCCTTTGCTTGGGATTTCCCTTCTGCCTGTGTTCGTCATGTCTAGAAACAGGATGGGAAAGAGGCAGAAATGCAAACTGATGCTCACAAGTAAATGTGACCCATCTTTAAACACTGAGACACTTATAGTAGCTTAAATGTGATAATGGGCTCCATGGTTCTACAATACAACTCCATTAAAAAACCACGGGGTTGACTATTTACACACAGCTTAGGTTTATATTCCTTTTATTTATTGGTTTAGCTGTGGGAAGGGCAGGTACGTACATTACAGGCACATGTGTAGTGATCAGAGGACAACTTGCACCATGGTGTGTGCTCCAGGGACTTAACCCACGTTAGCAGACTTCATGGCAAAGTGCCTTCACTCACTGACCAATCTTGCCAGCCCAGTAGAGTTTGTTTTTAAAAGATGTAATCCTCTTATAGTTGTTACAAAAATTCATCATGAAAAAGTTTCGTACTGTGGAAAGAATTCACACTTGATATTTGTTGTGGTTGCTGCTGCTGTTGCCCCTCAATGTCCTCCCAGTGTAATCATCTTCCAGGTAGCAGCAACCTCACTTAGAGTGCTCTGGGAAAGGCCATTAGTTGCACTGAACAGGAGTTTCAGAAGTACTCTTGACGGCCCCAGGTCTTTGATTATTCTTTTTGGATTCATTTTCTAGTCCCTACACCCCTAATCTCAACAGTCCTGAAGACATCATCATTGAACATATTCCATGCCTGCAATTTACGCTGCTGTTTGAAAATTAATGCATATGGTTCCCTTTCACCTTTACTGCAATAGCAGATACTCCAAACAATAATTCTAGCTCAAATCCACCTCTTAGCTAAAGAACACAATATCTAGTCTATAAGCAGGAAGGATAAAGGTGACCTATACTAAAAGTACTTCTTCCTTTCCACTTTTTAATGATCTTTTAAAATTGTAAATAATACAAACTTTCACCCCTCAAATAAACTAGAGGTAAGTAAAGCAACTCTATTTCTCTTTTATTGTTCATCTAAATTTCGGTACCAACTATTTCAGATTGCATCGTCTCATAACTTTATTAGTAAACTCCTGACTGTCAGTGGAGATGTGGCTTGCTTAGATTCTTATTATATTTCCATTAAATGGCCTAGGACTAAACTATTTTCATCTATACTGACTCTTTTTAAAAACAAGTAGAATGCACACACACACACACATACACACACACTACCTTATTTGTACCTTTTAAAATGTATCTATTCTTTCATGCAATCATTCCCTTATTTTGATATAATTAAAGGTTACAATAGGCCTGATATGTGTTGAATTAACCTTCTTTATATATTCTGATATTCCTCAATCCTTAGCTTATACTTCAGCTTCTCAATGAAACCTAATCAGAGATATTTAATATGGCATCTGTCTTCCATCCCCTTCCCCCAGTTAATCACCTACAATGTCCTCAACCTGCTCTAATTGTTTTTTTTTTTTCTTAGCACTTGCTACTTTCTGTATTAACCTACTAATGCAAAGGAAGAAAAGTATATTAAACACAATCAACTGTCCAAAGTTCAGATGGTCCATGGCATTAGAAAGAAAGAAGGAAAGAAAGGAAGGAAGGAAAAAGGAAAGGAAGAAAGGAAAGAAGGAAGAAAGGTAAAGAAATAAAAGTTTAGGCATGTAATCTGAAATAAGGCAAAAAGGGGAGATTTTACAAGAGGAGCATGTATGAGTGAAGCTGTTGCTCAGTTGGCACAGTCCTTGTGTGGCACACAGCAAATCTCGAAGTAGATATTAGTTATCATGGAAACTGGTAATGAACGCCCACAGTTCAAATACCAGCACTCGGGAAGTCCAGACAAGGCAATCAGAACTTCAAACCCATTTCAGCTATATATCTAGTAAGAATAAAGTCAGCTCCCCGAGCAAAGCACACACACACACACACACACACACACACACACACTCACATAGAGAGTGACAGAGACAGAGAGAGACACACAGAGAGAAACAGACTAACTGAATTTTGGTCACTCCAATTCTTAAATAGGATGAATTTCAGTGAAAAATGAACGTTGAAGCATTTAGACAAAAGCTGAGTTCAGCAGCTTAAATAAGACATGATACTAGCATTAGTATTGGGGGAGTTACACATTTCTAGTAAGGTAACCAAATTAAATAGATAATACCTTTTTCATGATGAATTTAAGTAATGATTACAGAATGAGTAAGCCTGCCTTGAAGTCTATATACATATTCAAGGATATAATCCTCCTAATTTATATAATAAAACCGTTAAAATAAAGTCATTACCATTAAATATTCAAGAAGACAAGCCCAAAAATCAACCTTACACAATTGGGACAACTGCAGACCTAAGACAGTTTCACAGTACAACGATCTTCTCCTTGAACAAATAGTCTGTGATATTGCCCTGATAAAACCCAGGTCCTCTCTTCCCATCACATATGTGTATTCTTACCTACAATATAATTATTTTAAAATACACTTTTTGTTAGCATTCTAAGTTTTTCATATCTTCAGTTTACTAATAAATAATAATAAAATAGTACCATTATTACCCCACTCCAGAAAATAAGCTTGCTTTTCACAAATGAGCTTGCCAATAACTGGTAGTGTTAGAATTCACACCGAAGCAAGCAGACTCCAGAGCTGGTGCTCTGTCTTTTCAGAATTCCTAGTTTGCTATTATCCAGACAAGCATATAATATGATATGACATGATATATATGTAATATGAGCATTCCAAAAGTCACTGCTTCAGTAAATATGATTCTAAAAGTTTCATACCCAACAGCAATTTGAGCTCGATGCCAGTGTCAGAAAAGGGATAGCCACTACACTTGGGTTAAAGAACTGGAGCTCTGGGATAGAAATCTCCTGTAGAAAATGATGTAGGTCCCAATGTGCCTAAAATGAGGCTTCCCCGTAATGGAGTTTCATTTCTTTTCCATTGTAAACTGGTGGCCTCATTTTGGGGTTGTAGAAATGAGCATTTCGTGACTTTCTCAGTAATATGTATCAAGGAACTTCTCTCACAGTACTATGAATTATAACGAAGGCGTATCCAAGACCAAGAATACATCTTATCAACTTAAATGTATCATTTTCCATGTGTGAAGCAACAGGTTAGATTCAGAGGAGGAAATAGAGAACCCTGTTTCTACCCCTAGAGGGGTATATTTTTGTGAGAAATGGAGTAGGATTATGGTTATGAAGAGAACTGCCAAAGTACTACCTGCAAGAAAATGCAACTTAACTCTGAAGTTTAAATGATGAGCTTTAAATAACAAAGAGAATAGAGAAGTGAAGCAAGGCAGAAACAAAACACAGCCCTCAACAGCAGGATAGCCCGGCCCTGGAAGCATATTTGGTTTGTGTACCACCACCTCACCTCCCACAGCATTCATAAATTATTTTCCTGTGTGAATCACTACTCAGTTCTTGGCTGCTTCATTCATGAAACCTTCTCACCAGTGACAGAGCAACTCTTTCAGTTTTCATTGTTCTGCCCCACCCAGTTGCCAGTCAAGACTAGAAGAATAGCAGCCATGAAAGTCCACCCACTAAGGTCATGTAGATTTAGTTTTATTGCCATGTACTGGTAACTGGGCATGCCTTGGTCTGGGCTGCACACTGATGCAATGTTGTTGGGATTTTATTTCTCTCTATTTTTACTACTGGTTAAACAAGATTTTTTTTTTTGCCTTTTTACTTATCTAATACAGTAAACATCAGTTCGGACTGGGTACCAACACTGGACCCAAACCTGTCTAACTGGGCCAAGGCTACATCGCTTATTTTTAATCATCATTTTCCCTGCGAGTTTATCTTCTCTAAACTTCAGGGAATGATCTCCAAGTTTGATAAGCCTCAAGGCATTATTCTGCTTATTAGCAAACAAACTCGCAATTACTAAACTGTAACAATTTTGCCGAACGGCTCTGTAAACAAAGACTATTATGAAACTCCTATGCCATAGGTTGTTTCAAGAAATAGCAACTTGCCAACATTTTTCAAAAAATGTTGAAAACTGAAGAAACGCTTTGGACATGAAAAAGTTCAAGGAAATTAGAAAAACAATAAAAACTGTCTCTAAGTACATTTTCTTAGCTGCTTATGAAATTGATCACACATTACAGATGTGAAAACAGAGCTGTTCCCATCCAACCATGGTTTACTTTCTTAGGTTTATCTCGCAGAATCTACTGCAGGACCATCTCACACTACCCATGCAACAGATGAATCCGGCACAGTAAGATATATGAGAGAAACGGTCCCATTCATACAACCATTCAATCATAACATTAGTTACAACTGTTAATCTCCTATTCTGCTAAACCTATACATATATTCAGGTTTATCCTAAGACAGTGTGCATAGCAGAAAATACAAAATTACCAGCCACTGAATCCATGTCAGAGACAGTCCCTGCTCTCCTTAGGGTACCCACGTGGAGACAGCTGCTGTGGACTATATCTGGGCAGGGAATGTAGGTCCTCTCCTGACATGAAACTTGGTTGGAGCCATCGGTCTCTGCAGGCCTCCCTGGGCCCAGGTGTTTTGGCTCAATTGGTCTCCTTGTGGAGCTCCTGTGTCCTCCAGATCTTACTGTCTCTGCCTTCTTCCATAAGATTCCCTGCAGTCTGACCAAAATATGGCTGAGTCCCAACATCTGCTGCAATACCCTCTGTGGTAGGCTTCTGCCCTGTTCCCTTTCTTCTCCAACTTCTGATGTCTATCATGTTTGCTCTTCTGAATGAGGATCAAGCATCTTCAATAGGGTCCTTTTGGGGGTGCAGCCTGGCTAGGCCACAACCAGTCCTGATGCGACCTGAGATATTAGGGTCAGAAGTAAGGGAGGAGGACCTCGTCTATCAGTGGACTATGGGAGGGGTAAAAGGGAATAAGAGGGAGGGAGAATGGGACTGGGAAGAGGGGAGGGAAAGGGCTACAACCAGTATAGAAAGTGAATAAATTGTAATAAGTAATAAAGAAATTTTTAAAAATTTAAAAAGAAAATACAAAATTGTCAGGAACCTGTATTATCTACAGTCTCTGGCACCTACTGGGGACATAGAAGCATGGCCACTCTGCCTAAGAGGGGGGCTGCTACAGAATTTAGAATATTAGCAATATTTGATAGTTCTACACATTACTGTTTCAGTTTACTCAAACTCAGGGTGACCTTGATGATTTTCAAAAATGCAAATACAGTACAGTCACAACAGCAATAATGGTAGAATATTTGTTAGGTACAGAGGTCACATGGTGGGTTAAGTACTATGTTGTCTGGTTCTAGTGATGACTTGTGGACCTCATTAAAAAAACAAACAAACAAAAACTTCTACCTTTGTAACAGAACTTGGTTTTGTTCAAAGCAGCTTGTCCTTAAAAACTGTTTCGTCCCCAGACACCGTGCTATGTACAAGTGTCCATGTTTCAAATTGCTGATAAAGTAGAATGTTTTCCGGGATCGCTTTCCTCTCCCAATACTGATGTCACTAACTTCCAACAACTTGGCTTTCTGCCTTAGGCAGCTGATCTGAACACCTGCAAAGTGAAAGTTTACAAACGAAGCCTCCCTTTTATGCCAGCAAGGAAACATGTGATACAAGAGGGGCACAGAGAGACTAGTGGACCAGAAAGCACAAGTGGCCTGTGGTTTTACTACGCTAGTTAGGTCTACTCATTTCTAGGTTTCCTTTTACAAGAAATAAATAAATAAATTTATAACTGAAATTCCAAGTAGTTAACTTTCTTAGGCGTATTGACAAGTACTATCTTATTTAAATTTTGACTGTGATGAATTTAACAGTACTTTTATTCCAGAGCCTAATAAAATAAAAATGCCCCCATAACAGTATTTTTACCACCAATAAAACAGAAGGTATATTTATTAACGTGACTGTTACTTGGTAGCTTTCTCATTCCTACCGTTCCTAACCTCATTTCTTTACATTCTCCCATTACTGGTGTGAGCACTTCATTATCTACTCATTTTGCTTAAATTGTTGTTATTGTTTTGTGATTCTGGGATCAAATACAGACCCCACTCATGCTGAGCCTTAAATAATTCTGCTACTGAATTTTGGATTTCCTACACTACTTTTTTTTTTCAATGTTAGACTTTGAACCCAGGGACTTGTACTGCCTATAATTTGATAAAGCATTTATATGGCATCATAAACTCTAAATTGATCCATAAGCAAATAAACAAAAATCTCTCACCCTTGAGAAAAACCAATAAACAAATCAAAATTAAGTGATGAGACTAGTTTTCATACATACACACACTGCCATCAATAGAATTTCTCTTTGCAACAGAGACCACTACAGAAAACAATAACAAATCAAATTGCTGAATTGTGGAACTCAGTCCCAGTGAATACATCCACAAAATATGCCCTCTCCTAAGCTCAGAAAACACTGATGAGGATGGGGAAGCAAGATTTTAAGAGCCAGAAGGTCAGAGACCTTGCTGGAAGACTGTGCCTCCCAGAAACATCAGAAGCCATGCCCATAAACCTTCACCAAGGTGACTGTCCAATGTGAGTTGAACAAGGACAGCAATGAGTTTGCCAAACAAGATATAAAGAATTATAGGGAATTAAGTAAAACTGGGAGCAGGAGAGGCTGCCTTCCCTGGGGAAGAGTACACCCGCTGGTTATTTGTGCAAACCAGTCAATCCTGGAAATATACGTACAAGTAAAATTATACAGACTGAAATGACTATATTTTAGAAT
This sequence comes from Pachyuromys duprasi, assembly GCA_028658305.1. Classification (NCBI taxonomy): domain Eukaryota; kingdom Metazoa; phylum Chordata; class Mammalia; order Rodentia; family Muridae; genus Pachyuromys; species Pachyuromys duprasi. The sequence continues at coordinate 28,195,509 of CM053743.1, forward strand.
ATACACTTATATACAAATACATATTTCTTTATGCTAACAATTGAAGAAAAAAGGGCAGGAATTTGAAAAACAGTGGGGATGGATATATGAGAGTACTTGGATGGAGGAAAGGACAGAAAACGAAATGTTATGATTAAATTATAATCCCAAAATAAATAATAAAAATTAAATGGCATTTTTAATAATATAACTTCAAGCTCTAGATAATGATATCTAATTAATATATCATTAATAAGTTCTCAAAATATTATGTTGTGGTATGCAGCAATGCATAATCTGAAGACAATGGTATCTGAAAAGAATTGCAATAATTGGTTGCTACAAACTCCTATTATGAGCCAAATGTATTTGTTTCAAAACCTACTAAATATTCTTACTGTGCCTTGTTATTTTAGCCTTGTCAAAACTCATGATTTTTCAGAGACTCTGAAACAAGTTGATTTTACGGGGTTAATGATTGGTTGAGTCAACCCAAATTCTGCCCACTCTGACTTCTATTTCTAAGCCTTTCTGGGCAGAAACACTTAAAGGATCAGACGATGAAATACATTTTTAAAATGAAATACAGTCGACATTTTTGATCTGCAGAATCACTTAATGTTAGCTTGGTTTCCTTTGATATTTGTGCTGAATTTAACTGACCAGGCACTGGGTTGAAAAGAATTAAATAAAAGAGAAAAGTGACCCGGTGTTGATCTGAAGATCAAGAAGTAGAAAACATTAAAATTCAAATCTAATGCAATCCTTGCTAGCTCAAAATGACCGTTCTCTCAAAATTATATTATAAAACTAATAATGTCTAGATAAGGCAACTGGAGTAATTATTTTCATGTACTTACACATAACTATTTTAAAGATTTATTTCAGAAATCATCTCTGCATGTGTCTCATTTGGCAGAGGACATTTCATATACACATTCATTATTCATAAACAGATAAACAAGGATTAGGTAAGCATATAAGTAAACCAAGACACCTGTATTCCTAATTTTAGTTTCACAAACAGGTAGTGGCCGGGATGACAGTAAAGGAGATCGCACCGGTGATCTCCTTCAGGTGCTCAGGGCCTAAGAGACAGGCCATAGGATCGCAGGCTTACCTCTTTGACCTTTGCTTTTTCTCCACATTATATTGTTTCCTAAAGAGGGATTAACTGGATTCCTAACCATGCCAGATAGCATGCTTAGCTGAAGCATATGAAGATTAATAAGAAACAAACCTGCCCTCAATAAGTAGACAATAAAAGGGAATTAACTTATGGCACAGCACAAGATCAAACAGAAATGCAAATATTGCAACATAATGGGCTGGACATGTTAAAAAGCAAGGGAGGTCCTTTGTGAATAATGTATATTTCTGTCCTGCAGGGCATGAGGCTCTTATTGGCCCTCTCAATCCTATTTTAACCTGGGATACTGGCATGCAGTACTTCCTTCCTCCCCCTCACTATGTAAATAATAGCTATAAATGCTAATGAATGAGTTGTGTCATTTCCATAAGATTACAGATCAGAGCATCAAACTAGAATATTCACCTTGATTCTGCATCCACAGAATATTTTATAACTGCAGAACTTTGCATGATACAGAAAAGGTCACTGAAATGAGCCTATATACAAAATGTTAACATCAGTGACATTTAATGATTTCCTAAAATATTAATGATATTCATTTTTGCACATGCTGCCAATTAAAAGACAATTCAGAACATGCAAAAAGGTGTGGAGGGGAAACGGAAGGAAAAAGTAAGAAAGAGCATTGTGCTATATTAAGGAACTTGTCAAAATTCTATCACGGACACTTTTAAAGGTAAATAGCAGCAAAGTGATCAGCCTTAAATAGCCTTTAGTATAAGTTACCCCATTCTACATCTTAGAAATATTCCTACTACATTAGTAGGGGAAAGCTGGTGACATTTGAACAGGAACTGGAATCCAACTAATGGTACTGTACTGATGCTAATGTTCAGATTTTAATAAATGACTATGGTTACTGAAATAGTAACATCCAGAGCAAAAGATTAAAAGGTGTGTGGGAACTCTTTGTACTGTTTTTACAACTTTTCTCTAGGCTAATAGCGGACTTAAAATAAAAAGTTTAAAACAATCCCTAGTGATAGAAACATAAAATTTTACAGTGACTAGCTGCATAGTCTAGATGTAACAGCACATCAAATATCACACATATCAAACAGCCAAAGCTTCCCTGTAGCAGCATTTCATAGAGGCTACTGACTGCTTAACAGCTAAGAGTTACTAAATTTTAATTGCTGAGAAAAAAATATTTCTGTGTAGACAGGTCCATGAACAAGAAATGAATAGCGAAATGCTTCATTGGAATGTGGGAAGAAACACGTTGTATTTCATTAGGTATAAAACTCTAGAGCTCGATTCGGTTATGAAAAGAAGTTCTAAAAGGATCATTCTTTTCCATTTTATGATTATAGTTCCAAGAGATATGAAACGCTTTCTGATAAAAGGAGTTACGCGGGATCAAAAGGATGCCTTCCTAGTTGTCAACAACCAAGGCCAAGAAAAAAACATTGTCCCTTTATTCTTAACAATATGCACCTATGAAATGCCTGTTATGTTCTAAATACTAATGTAACTTCAGGCAATATGTCTTAAAGAAAAAGGATTTTGTGATTCTTTAGACAAATAACATATAAAATCACAAATTATTAAAGCACTTGACTCTGGAGCTGAGACATCCTTTAAGATTCCACGTTTCTCTTTCTCCTTCATGAAAACTCAAATATCTTGAGAAAATAACAACTGCCATTAATTTTAGTTTATTCTCGAGGTGACAGTAGCAAAGCAACTTTACATAGTAGCCACTTTACATTTTTTTTTTTGTTTTCTTCCTACTACCATCTAGTCATCTCCAAAGGAAGTAAGATTCTAGCTCCATGTAACATACCCTCCGGATTTCCCTTGAGTGATTGCTGGGCACTTGGAGTATAATGAAAAGTCATACTTTATCCTGTCAAATAAACAAAGTATCATTTTAATTGTACAATTTTGAGCTTATTCACCTTAGTTGAAACTCTTTTGAGTTTCATCTGAAACCCTTAACAAGGTCATAAAATGGACTAACCTCACTAGGCACTTCACATTGAAACCTCAGTTTTATTTATAACTATTACAGTTGGCTTCTCTGTTGCTATGATAAAACCATTACTGCAAGCAACTTGGAGAAGGAAGGGTATATTTCAGCTCACTGGACGGAGTCCACCTTCAAGTGAAGCAAAGTTAGGAACTCAAGCAGGAACCTCAATGCAAGAAATAAAGCAGAGGCTATGGAGGAACAGTATTTACTGGCTCACTAAGCTATGTTTCTCATATTTCAAACTCAAATCCCCAGGGAGCATCTACCCATAGTGTGCTGGGTACTTACATGTCATCCAGAAATCAAGGAAATAATCATACATACAGAAAAACAAGACATTTATGACATCATGGAAAGTAAAGGGACATCTCAAAATAGAATTTTAATGAAAAATCATGGATGTGGGAGAGTTCACATGGCCCCAGTGCTAGATGAAGAACAACTAACAAGCAACTAACAACTGCTAAGAAAGAGAGAATTAGTCTTCCCAAAGAATAAGGCTGTTACTAGGTTGTTCAATACCAAGCAGTCAACCCTAAAACCATATACAGACATGCAACACTAAATGGTATCAGCAAGTTTCATTAACATGTGTACAATAATTAAGGAAAAAAGGGCATGAGTTTAGATAGAGGTAGTAGAGAGATTGGAGGGAAGAGAGAAAATAATATAAATATGTTATTTAAATATTACTTTAAATATATTATTTAAATATAGTAATTAAAATTTACTTTCTAGCTTCTAACATTTGATAATCGCATGATCAATTTAGTACTAGTAACCTGAGTCATTGTGTGTTTAAAGCTGAAACAAAGCTGCAATATCTTCTTTTAAGAAATCACGAATTATTTCTGCCAGTTACATTACAGATTCTAAGAACCCTTCATAAAGCTTTGAGAGGAGGATTAAGCCTATGTCTAATGGGAAGCAAGCAAGACTGAATTCAGATATGTTAATACTTCTGCTAAAATTTGAGCTGAAAAGGAACAATGAAGAACAAAACTCATGTTGACAAAGAGCCTCCCACGTAACTCAAGATGAGTTATCATAAGTTATAGATGGGAATTCTTGAAGAGACAGAGTTTAAAACATGGAGAGCTCTTACAGAAAATCAGAACCTGGGAGGGAAGACAGAGAGAGGTACTAGAAATGTTTCTCTGGAAACATCTGTGACTTTTTCTTTTTTCTGTGACACAGGAGAGAAAACAGTCGCGGAACAGAATCCAATGACTTTGGTCACTGTGGTTGTGCTACTGAGAAGTGTGACGATGAAGGTGAGAGGGTGGCTGAGCATGCTGAGCATGCAGGCACAAGGAGAGGACAGTTAAGAGGATCGCTTCATATCACTAAGTGAATAGGAAGAAATAAAAGATGTACCAACCCAGGAAATGACAGAACACACTAAGCTACTTTTGCTAAAGTGAACAACAAGGTGATACAATCACCTGCACAGATATATCTATCAATACTATGGACTTAGGTTGATTTTTATTGACCTATCAGAGTGAATCGGATTACCAATAGATACACAATACTGTGTCTACAGTACTGAGTTAGACAAAGATAAGGGTAGAAAGGGCGGTGACCATGTCAGAAAAGAGATAGGACATAGGACACAGACTAATAGGAATACCAGATATTTGTATTGTAACGACATCAAACTGAACATTTTTTCTTTAATTTTTGATTTTAAGTGACCCTTAGATAATAGGGAGCCAAACACTCTTGAAGAACTTTGTGCTGATGATCAAAGATACCACTGGGCCATCCAAAAAGGGTCATAAGAAAGAATATAATACTAACAGACCTTATTGTTCCACTCCTGGCAACACAAATTGCCATGTCACTACACAGTCACCTACTCTGAAAACAAAATTCCATGGAGAACATTATCATAAAATGATGCGATGTTTTTAACCATCCTTTTTATAACGGATGAACTAAAAAATCAGATTCTGAAGATGAATGTTTCAGGAGAGCTGAAGAACAGGGCTTTGCCTTCCTCTTGGCCACAATCTTTGAGGCTTTTTGCAAGCAGTAATGGCTGGTAGTCACCTTCTGGAGGTGAAGTTTAATAAACAAGGAACTCCCCCACCCTCTTTGCATGCAGGCTGTTTCTGTAGTCCACCAACCTTGCAAAAGAAACAAGAGTAAAATGTGTCACTAATCAGAGAGAGAAGATACTGGAAGAGTAACTGTAGACCACTGGAGCCCACCATTTTCCACCCACAGGTCCTGCCAAGGATTCCAGAATGCCAGGAGCCCAGGGAAGAATAGAATATATGTGGGCCTGGAACAATTCTGTAGAAGATGTGAGAGGGAGGAGAAGACACTGAAGCAAGCAACAATGAGATTGTCTCTGTACTTAAATGGGACTACTAATGTCTGCCTTTACACATGCATTTCAGATTAAAGACCCTGTCCTACACTTTTCTGCTCTTACAAAAACAAAATGTTACAATACTATTCATCATAGCATTAGGAATAAAATAATAATAATTAATAAGAAGAATAAAAGGGGGTGTTCAAATAAGGGGAGAGATCAGATCTTTTTGCAGATAATAGTATTTCTTGCACAGAAAATCCTAAAAGCATCAGTAAACAAAAGCTTATCAAAAGATTCAGTGATGTAGCAGAATACACATGTAAAAGCAAATTCAGCATTTTTATATACCAATATCAAATGCTCCAAAGAAATCAAGAAAGCAATTTTATTCCCATTATTTACCAAGAATATTTGTGAAAATAAATCTCTAGGAATATGTTTTTAAAGATTTATTTATTTTATGTATATGAGTATTCTATCTTCATTTACACCTGCCAGAAGAGGGAATCAATTCACATTATACATGGTTTTGAGCCATCATGTGGTTGCTGGGAATTGAACTAATGACCTTTGGAAGAGCAGACAGTGCTCTTAACTATTCAGCCATCTCTCCAGCCCCTCTAGAAATATGTTAAAGACGTGAATGATCTCTGTTGTGAAAATAACACAACACTGGTAAACACCAATAGAAGAAATAAATTTGATTACAATATATTGGGAAGATTAACAAAGTAGAGTGTCCATACTACACAAAGCAATTCCCAGCAAAACACCAATGACATTCTTCAAAGAAAATGTTATGCTAAAAATCCATCTGAAACCACAACAAATTCTAAGCAGAACAGCAACCATAAGAAATAACCAGGCTACGGTCAGTTCTCTTTTTAGCTCCATACCCCATTTTTTAATTGGATTATTTGGTTTCTTGCTTTTTAACTTCTTGAGTTCTTTATATATACTGGATATTAGCCCTCTGTCAGAAGTGGGATTGGTAATGATCCTTTCCCAATCTGTTGGCTGTCGTTTCGTTCGGATGACAGTGTCCTTTGCTTTACAGAAGCTTTT
>CM053743.1:28202506-28254912 GCA_028658305.1 Pachyuromys duprasi
GCACGGATGGGGCCCATGATAACTTGGTGTAGGGCTGAAGACCCTATTCAGGGAAACAGGGACTGTTTCAGTCATGATCTTGATGGCTGACGCTTTGACCCTCCCCCATACAAGCCAGGGAGTGACAGACTGGCTAGATCCCAGGGGAGGACTTTGCAGCCAGCCCTGAGGAGACAGGATAAGCTGAGGTTGGATGGAAGGGAAGGAGGTCCTCCCCTGTTTGTGGACTTGGAGGGGGCAGGGAAGAAGGAGATGAGGGAGGGAGTGGGAGGGTAGGAGGGAATGGGGGAGGGGGCTACGCCTGGGATTCAAAGTACCTAACCTGTGATTGAGCTAAAAATAAATAAATTAAAAAAAAGAAATAACAAGGCTAGAGATATCACAACACCTAATGCTAAAGCAGAACAAGGCCATAGTGAGCAAAGAGCATAATAGCATAAAAATCTATACTCAGACCTCTGGGACAAAAATGAGTCTATCCATCTACCTCCAAATTATCTTTGTCCAATATGTTTACAAAATCTGTTTAAGAGTCATTTGATCACTAGTAGGAAATTTTGATCTCCTTAGGGAGAAAAAATAAACCCAGACCTCTGAATCCCACAGCAGATACACACACACACACACACACACACACACACACACACACACACAATCAACTAAAAATGCATCAAAAACCCAAAACTATAAAAACAACTAGGAAAAATATAAGAAAAAGAACCTCAAGACATCGGCATAGGCAAAGATGTGTATTAAATAAGGCCCTCAAAATATCACCAGTAAAAGCAAAAGTAGAAAAACAGGGTATGTCAAGCTCAGAAGTTTCTTCGCAGTCAGGAAAACAATCAACTGTGAAAAAGCAATTTGAAAAAAGGGAGAATATATCTGAGAAGACGTAAATACCTAGAATTTTTGACAGACTCAAACTAAACAGTCCTATGAAATGATCCAAATAGACATTTCTCAAAAGAGGCCATACAAATAGCACTAAAAATGAAAACAGGTACAGTATCGCTATTTATAAGAAGAAAGCTAACCAAAGCCATAGTGAGATGTCCTATCACTCCAGCTAGGACAGTCATAATCAAAAGACAAAATATGACAAAGGCTGGCAAAGATACAAAAGGGAACTTTTATACATGGTGAAAATATAAAGTACTACAGCCACTGCAGAAGACTCTCAAAAATTAAAATAGAAATATAATTGTCCACGTATGTCACGATTGAATATAAATCCAAAAACTATAATCAGCATTCAAAAGAGATAGTTGCTTTTCCCTGTTTATTTTATATTGCTTTTAATAGCCAAGATACAATGGCAATCATGTTATCTATTGAAAAGTGAATGAATATTTTATGTGATTGAAAGATACAATGGAATATTGCCATTTAAAGTCAAGAATGAAACCTTTTCTTGGCATCAGGGTGCTTGAAAGTGGAGTATGTATGGCAAGTGAAACAAGCAAGCACAGAATGGTAAATACTGCATAACCTTACTCATTTGTGGAAGCCAAAAAGGCTGACTTCATAGGAGTAATGATAAAATACTGACCATTCTTGATGGTGGTGGGAGTCAGAAATAAAGTAAACTTGGATAATGAATATCAAAATACAGTTTTGTAGAAACAGTAAATTCTGTTTTGTAGTGCTACAAAGTAGCTAGAGTTCACAGGAGGTTATTTATGCTTTATAAAGTACTCACAGGGAGAAGTTAGAAGGTTCCCAGCACAAAAAATGATGAATGTTTAGGAAGATGGAAATATTATTTTTTCTGATTTGATCAATACATATTCTGCCTCTCTTTACTTACTACACTTTATCCAGTGACTGTGTACAATATTTTTAATTAAATATAACAAAATATTTTTCATAAAAAATCCGATATACCCAATTCATGCTGGTTTTCCTTCAAATAAAATAAAATCTGAAATTTGTTTTTTGTTTTGTTTTTTGAGCAAAATAAATCCATGGTTTAAAGTCATTAACATATCAAAATTGCAATAAGTCTGGAAGAATTAAAGGACTGTTCTTATTTCCTATGGCACGTGGTGTATTTCAAAAGATGATAAGATCCAAAAGAAGGTACTTAAAATACTCCAGCTATAAGCACATTTAACAAATTATAAAAATGCAAAATAAATGCTTGTAAATTCTAGGGTGCTATAAGCAAGTAGTGAGAAAGCTAGTCATTAGATAGAAATACTCCCAAATCTTATCTCAGTCCCCACTAATATACACATAAAAATATTTTGGGGAAAATAATAAAGGTCAAAAATTTAAATATATTTCAAAATAAGTCCTAAAATACCAATTTAGAGGTTATTAAAAACAAAACAAATAGCTCAGATAAGTCACCAAAATTTCAGATGAGAGACTAGCAAACATAAAGACACTTACCCTAGTTCTTTGTAAGCTCACACTTAGGCTTATACTTGGTAAGCTGCACACAGCACACCTGTCCCTTTAAGCCTGGGATACATTAGAATTCTGCTCTCAGACACTCTGATCCCCAGGTCTACAGTGGCAGACAGAAACTCTCCAATGTAAGAATGACAGGGAACTGAAAACGCCCATTCACCAAGTGGCAAACACTCAGACACCACCCTGGGCACCATAGGGGAAACATCAAATGCAGGTTGTTACCCCATAGTGCGTGGGCCACACACCCACGATGTTGACACACGAAATAAATCTCAAGTACAAGGGGAGGCATTTGACCAGCACTGCCACTCACCGATCTGGTTCTGCACCCACGTTCAGAACCTCTGTACTGCAGAAGTGCGGAGCACTGTTTTTCTTTCTCATTGATCAAGCCACTGAGGCAAGAAGGCCAATGAGACAGCCCTGCATCCCTCCCTCCCCATGTACACGCTGCATCTGAAGCTGACGGCTTGCATTACACGTACATTCTGTTCTTCCCCCAAATGTTGTAATAAAAGAGAATGTGAAATAAAACCTTACATTTCTTTCTCCCTCCTCCTTCGCATTCCAATGTCTGTCCCTCCAAAGACAGTTTCTGAAGTGCTTTCAACCGCGCTTCAAGAATGACCCTTTCACAGCTCACGTTAGAAACAAGATACGAGTAAAACAGAGAGAAGAACAATAACTTCAGTTAAAAACCCTAAGCCTCATCCCAAAGAATTATCCCAGTTCGAGCAGAGTTCTACCTCCATAGTTTACTTTCTTATTATCTGATAACTGATTTAAGCAAACAGCCACGTAATATACAACGATGAGTCAAATTGTGTAATTATTATGTCTGAGAATGGTCCCCTATAGTTTAACCTAGTTTAACATTGTCCATATATTTCCCAAATGCTGTAGAAAAATCAACAGAGTATTGAACCCCTGATCACAACTCCTGAATGTAAGACAAGTGGATGACCATTAGACATTTTGCATTGGAATTCAAGCTCTGATATAAGAAAGTACTATGGTTGCTCTTCTCCAGGGCTGTGAGTCTTCATTTTGTGGTCAGAGTTTTCTTTTCCTGAGCAGTAAACTGACCAGTATATTGTATTTCTTCCTCACTGAGTCCATCCCTGTGTGTGCCCTGTGTCCCTTCCTGGTCCCTGTCATTCTTCTCACTGGCACTGTCAGCAGAGCCTGAAATTAACTTCTGAAGCCGCATGTCTTATATTGTTTGGTCTAGTTCTTCTGGATTTTGTATTGCTTTAATGTCTTACTTGAGGCAAGATTTCTGAGATGTCAGCACAGCCACAAGAGCACTTTGATGTAACCAATGCTACAGAAACAAACGGGGCGGGGGGAGAATAAATGCTATATGGCCATTTAAGCTTTTTTTTTCTGTGAACCACAGTATTTTTAAGGAATTTAGGAATAGGGTTAATGTTCTGGGCTGAGAACATATCTTTACCTGGTCCTACTTTTACGTTTAGAGATAAACATCTCAAGAGTTTCCCCGAAAAAAGCCTCCAGACAAGATGGGTATGTGCCATTAGAAGTGCATAACGTGAACGAAAAGTGAACTTTAATACAGTGTCTCCAGAAGCATACAACGAGTGAAATTCATTAAAGGCAATAACTGCAAAGGCGTCCTGAGTTTCTGGTCCTGAGGCAGAAAGCACAGCATGGCCTTTACCGCCGAAAAGATTATTATTTATTTTCAGCAAACGTAACTAGAAAAATGTTATTATTCACCCTCCTTCTTCCTCCTGGAGCATGCTGATTGAAATGGTATCATTTATTTAGCTGACAGCAAGACAAAATCATATTACAGATATTCTTTATCTCTGATTAAATAAGAATTTAGCAACATCTGGTTTGCTATAACAATTCCCCCAAAATATTAACAATAAAAATTTAAAGTGGGTTTAAATATGTCACTCTATATAATAGTCCTTTTTATACATAATTCATATAAACATAAATTTAATTATTCAACAATTTAGTTGTATACAAAGTAATTCTAAAAGGAGACTAAGAAATGAAAAATCACTAACTCATTTTTAGCACAGTTGGGATTATAAATAAAATCAATTACTTAGTCCTCTAGAACAAGAACTTGAAAGCTTTTCCTCTTCTACAAATGAGTATTCTCAATTGTCAGAAGAGGTTAAAATTTGTATCTCTTTTACATATTACAAGTAGAGAACAGAGAAAGTCTCCTATTGAAACAGCAGTTCTCTCTCTCCCCCTTCTTCTATAATATTCCCTGAATTCCTCCCCCTGAGGGGGGAGCAGCCTTGCCAGGCCACAGAGTCTGAAGACAATGCAGCCAGTCCTGATGAGACCAGATAGGCTAGGTTCAGATGGAAGGGGAGGAGGACCTTCCCTAACAGTGGACTTGGGGAGGGGCATGGGAGGAGATGAGACAGGGAGGGTGGGGCTGGAAGGCAATGAGGGAGAGGGCTACAGCTGGGATACAAAGTGAATAAACTGTAATTAATAAAATGAAAAACAACAACAACAACAAAACCAAGATTCCCTGCACTCTGCCCAAAATTTGGCTATGAGTCTCAGCATCTCCTTTAGTACCCTGATCAGCAGTGTTTCAGAGGTCCTCTGTGGTAGGCTCCTGTCCTGCTCTTTGTATTCTCCTGCTTCCAATGTCTATCTCATTTGCCCTTAGGAATGAGGATTAAGCATTTTCCCTAGGGTCCTCCTTATTGTTTAGCTTCTTTAGGACTATAGATTTTAATGTTTATTCTATATTATATGTCTAATATCCACCTGTAAGTGAGTATATACCATGTGTGCCTTTCTTCTTCTGGGATGATCTTTTCTAGTTCCCACCATTTGCCTTCAAATTTCATGATTTCCTTGTTTTTAATTGCTGAGTAGTATTCCATTGCATTAGTGTACCACAATTTCTGTATCCATTCCTCAGTTGGGGGACATCTGGGTTGTTTCCAAATTCTGGCTATTACAAAAAAAGCTGCTACAAACATGGTAGAGCAATTATCCTTGTTGTATAGTTGAGCATATTTTGGATATATGCCTAGGAGTGCTATAGCTGCATCTTGAGGTAGCACTAATCCTAATTTTCTGAGAAAGTGCCAGATTGATCTCTAAAGTGATTGTACAAGTTTACATTCCCTTCAGCAATGGAGGAGACTAACAGAGCCAAAAATTCTGGGCTCAGAGGTCCCTGCAGAGACTGATACTCCAACCAAGGACCATGCATCGAGATAACCTAGACACCCCCCCCCCGCCCTGCTTCAAATGTAGCCCAGAAGAGGCTTGTTCTCCATGTGGGTTCCCTAGCAAGGGAAGCAGGGGTTGTCTCTAATGTGAACTCAGTGTCCAGGTCTTTGATCACTTCCCCCTGGGGGGAGCAGCTTTGCCAGGGCACAGAAGAAGACAATACAGCCAGTCCTGATAAAACCTGATAGGCTAGGGACAGATAGAAGGGGAGAAGGTCCTCCCCTATCAGGGGACTAGGGAAAGGGCTTACAGGGAGAAGAGAGAAGGTGAGTAGGACTGGGAGGAGACAAGGGAGAGGACTACAGCTGGGATACAAAGTGAATAAGTTGTAATAAATTATAAATTAATTGAAAAAAGAAACAGCAGTTCTGAGGGAACACAAATATTGACATCATAACTCTCATTTTGAAAGACAAGTTTTCACACACCTATTCTATAGGGTACTAACTTCGAGTTCACACATATGAGATTGTTTTCAATAACTCTAACCCTTAATAGTCTTTCACATAGTTGTAAAACTGTTTCACTCAAGGAAAGACATTCATTGGAATGAAGGTGTCTGAGCTCATCTTCATCTTCCATCACGTATTTCCTTACTACGATGATGCTTTTTTTTTCCAGCTCCTTAAAATAAAATTTAGAGGCAGCTATGTCTTGGGGCTGAAGGAAGACTATCTCTGCTCTGAAAGATTTGAAAGCCTAATCACAAACTGTTTTTATGGTTCATACATATTACGTATACATGCCTACAGGATGTAGGTATTCAAAATCGAAATAAGTAATAAAAGCATTTCTCGGATTCCTATTTGACAATGCCTGTAAGGACTCAGGCTTCCATTTGTATCTCACAAATTGCTAGATAATCATTCCTTTCATAATAGGGCTGAGATAAAAATGATAGCATGAAGTAACATGACAGAATGAAAGAAAGGGCCATGGAGACTGAAAGCAACAGCTACGAAACGCAAATCAGTTCTGCACAAAGACTTGAAGCAGCAGACAGAGGGTGGTAGGAAACTCGAACCACAGTTCTGCTCCCTTTTGCATAATGCAAACGTAGCAAAACTTACTTTCTCATCTGACTTTGAATATAATAATAAAACACTTTAGATGAAATAATGTTACATGAACTAAATTTACTCTTAAGCTTCTATGAAATAGACATACTCATCCCTAGGATGAAGTAATAAACCGAGTTTCAGGGACTTATCCAAAGCTGCACCGTGGTTACATGACAGTTTTCTAGTTTGGGCTTATTTCATTCTAAAGCTCCTTTTTTCCCAAACAGAAAATTATAACATAGCCATTTTTAGGAATATCTACTATCAATTTTAAGTCATTGAAACCATTTCTTATATGATGTTTATATAACATATCACACCTTCATCTTTTAAAACTAGGCAAAACTACATTTATGTAATTGGTTCATTTAGGTTATGAAAAACAATAGAAGTCACAGTCATCAATGAATTTACATTTTCATAAAGGTATGAAATGAAAGAAATAATCTAAAAGCTATATGAGAGTTAGGCTTCCTATTAGTCAGTTGCTACCTCAGTGCAGAAGGCTGAATGAGGAGGATTGATAGTTCAAATCTAATCTCAACTACATGTGAGACCTTGTCTAAAACTATATCAATAAATACCATGCCACAATATCATATAAATCCTCTGTATAAAAGATATATAAAAGAATATTTAGTTATTATAAAAGATGAAAACTAATGAATCTGAAGACAGGACGCAAGGAGAAAAGAAAGATTTTAAATTATTAATAACAAGCAGAAATCTTAAAATATCTTAGAATTTCAAAAATAATATAGCCAAACTGTTTACTTCTGTCACTCAAGTTTCCAACCATTGTGGTAATGAGAGACAAATGAAGTACTGTCATTTTAGGTATCACTTAAATACTGTCCTAGATAACAACAACAACAACAACAAAAACAAATTAAACAGTTAGATAGGTATTCTAATTGGAACACCATAACATACATGTACATGAGCCAAAACTAGCAAAGTCCATGAAGGGGCCCCAGAAACGCTGATCCAGCTGAGCAGTGGCAGGGGGAGGCTTGGACTCTTCTGCCATTTGGCCTTCCACAGTGCTCCTTGATGTCCTCTTCGCACTTCTTCCTACTTCCTAGGCCAGATTTTATACCGATTTCCCCAAACCTCTGTTCCAGCTGCTCTCATCAGATACTCAACAAACCCTCTCTTTCCTTGCCCTTAAGCTAAAGTGTCTCATGTCAGTGTAATCCAGCTGTCTTACGAGTTTCTGGGTAGTCTTTGGTGGTGAGTGAGTCAGTAAAACCTTGCCTTATCTGGCCTGTCTGAGCTCCCTGGGTTAAAGTTCACAAGGAATGCTGCACTGTTTTTTTGTTTGTTTGTTTGTTTGTTTGATCTTTATCACAGCAGAGTTCAAATCTCTCACATAAGTCACTCAACGTATACATACTCATGAGCGAATTAAGACTTGAGCCATATTTAGGACAGTATACTTCCTCCGGTAAATAATTTTACTCCACAAAGATAGTTTTCCTAAACCATAATTATTTTTATTTTGCCCAATGACCCCCTACACTAGTTTTATTTTTCAAGAACATACATCACTTCTCATTGGCATAAATTACTTGCTCAAAACGATTGTAAAATTAATTCTATAACTGCTCACCAAAAGACTGCCCGAAAATTTAATGACAGCCTTAATCTTAATAAAGGAGAGATGAGGTCTGTCCCATGTAAATGAGTGACAGCATTACAGGTCTCTCAATTATTTCCACATTACTCATTTCCTGCTGTTCTGGCCAAACTTTAGCATAGGTACAGTTCCATCAACTTCCTCCTTGTGTACAGATTCCTCCAAGCTAAAAGGTAGATGATACTAAAACAGGAAGTCAGGGGAAAGGGCAAAGATTCACCAAGCTTCTGGAGCAAAGCACTCTCTTCCAACCACGAGTCACAGAGATGACTGAGTATACATCCCTAACGTTAAACTATAACACCTTGCTTTTAGTGTTTGTAAGCATCCTCTTCTCAAATACCGTGTCTGGCGACTGGTCAGAGCAGGTACTTTTTATGACATCCTAATATTCAACATCAGCTCCTCAGTTCATACGGAGACATTCTCTATACTTTCTTCCTCAGCATAGCTTACCGTTGCTGTGATGAAACCCTGTTGTATATATGTTCACTTTCAAAATAGATTGTTCAGCTTCTCTAGAGCTTGATACAATTTAATACTGAAAATTTATGATAACTTAAAATTTTATGTAAATAAATTCAGTCGTGTGGAAAAAAGGAATAACACTAAGTACTCAGTATTCAGTGTGCACACTCTCTTTTCTAAAAGAAGAAGTGTTAAAATTGAAAGACTAGTCCTGTGAACACAAACCCCTGGATATTAAATGTATTTAATAACTTACCATAAGATAAAGAAAACTGACATAAGAAGCAATACGAAATGCTGAAGTGATTTATTGAGAAAAAAAAAACATAAGGGAAATATTGAGATAATGCATTTCTACTAGCTAAGGCTGGCCTTGAACTCCTGATTTTGCCTCCTCTGCTTTGTGAGTTCTGGAATTTTACGTGTGACTCATAACATTCAGTTACAAGTACAAAAAAGAAATCTGAAGACTATGAGAGAAACTTACTAGAATCCTTAATATTTTTACATAATACGTTCATTATATCACATTTAATATAAACGATTATAAAATACATAACCCATTTCATCGTTTTTCAATATCCAATTAACACATGAAATAGTATTCTTCAAGGAGGATATAATGATTTTTTTTTGTAAAAATCAACTATGTAATGAATGCTTTTAAGTAAAGGGGGGTTGGTAAAGGGTTTGTGTTTTTAATGTAATTTTCAAGCAAGGATTGTCTAATTTTTTTAATTCTGTGTGTGTGTGTGTGTGTGTTCACTGGCCTGCATGTATGCATGCTACGATTAGAATCCAAGTCCTCCCATTTTCAAGGCAAGCTCTGTACCCAACCCTGAGGGGAATTCTGTTCAAAAAATCTTCACCACTTCCCTTTGTATTCCAGACATTTTTAAAGAAGCCACTCATGCACTATTTAAAGAATGACAGACAGAGGGTTCTATGACCACTGGAACATAACTCTATGGTGCCAATACAGTGCCTTAAATCAGAGAAGTTCAAGTAGTAATATTGCTGCAGAGCAGGCAAGCTGCACACCTGCCATGTTAGGACAGGCCCATCAGCTCTTCATAGTGTTGTAATTTAAAGAAACTAAAGTGCATAAAACAGCAATTTTCGATGTCATTTAAATTTGTCTTGCCACAAAAACTTTAATAACCACTTGCATATTTACTTGATTCATGTATGTCCACAGAGCGCAGCCATGCGGTTATATAATCATT
Source organism: Pachyuromys duprasi (assembly GCA_028658305.1). Taxonomy (NCBI): domain Eukaryota; kingdom Metazoa; phylum Chordata; class Mammalia; order Rodentia; family Muridae; genus Pachyuromys; species Pachyuromys duprasi. Next base: position 28,212,568 of record CM053743.1, read on the forward strand.
TATTTATCAAGCATTGTAATCTGTCTCATAAATATGTTCTGATGCAGAGTTACATAAAAACATAGAGAGGGAGAGTAAACCAAATCCTGCTCTGTCTCCTGCAACTGTACCTAAAATGTTACAAAAGGTAACAGAAGTCGCAACAGTGATGCTTAAAATAGTAATCTCTCTCCCTCTTTTCTGTACCCACATACACATACTCACACTCAGAATACCCACACACACTCATACACACACACACACACACACACACACTCACACAGAATTAATAAAATCAAATTTAGGAAGTCCCAGATTCAGTATACAAATTTTAGAAATGTGCATCATCACTGTGAAAAACCTCAAATTTTGTTCCTAGTGCATTTCTATGAACACATCTCCAACCACACCTGTGTGTAACGATCCTCATATTTATGTTATATTTTTCTGCCCCAATGCACTCTGCTTCTGCAGACGCAGATCTCATTCACTCTAAGTGTGTTTATTGGTCATTTACTCTGATTCTTCATACTTAAATTTTCAAAGATGCATCCAACGATCAGTTTGGTGTACCTCTAAGAGTTTGATAACACTTGAGTTTTGTAAATTGATAGCTTCAAAGAACTAAGGGGCCTATTCAGGAAAGTCCCAGTACTTAAAGATATAATCCACAGTCCTACTCAAATATTGACATATACAGGGAATCCCCTTCTTTATTAAAGAGGAACTGACCTTGGCTTTTATATCCTGGTAAATATGTAACTCAGTAAATGCTAAAAATTACAAAAAATGTAAAAATTACTGTGTTACATTACAAAGAAGTAATAATTGCTAAATATTATTTTCAAAAGAGAAAGAAATTCTAAAGAGAGGACTTCTAAAGGATTACTGAACCAGAAGGCACACTCACAGAAGGGAGAAGTCAAGAACAGTGATGTGCTCTCTGACCTAATGCAAGGAATCTGAGTTGCAGAACTGGAGAATCAACCCAGGTTTAAAAATTAATATATTCATTGTGACATCATTTATCCTAGCGTAAGAATTGATGGGCAAAATGGATAGATAAATATATTCTTAGTATATAAATAAAGCTCTCTATACTAGAGAATATTTTGTAGTATTAAAATGATGCTCTCAAAAAAATTAATGGCACTTGGAGTTGTTGGAGAAAATTTTACAATTGTGTATATTATCTCAGTTTCACTGAAATAGATACCAAATACAAAAGTGGGCAGTTGATATGAAAATGCAAGTTCAAAATAACTCTGTGAGTACTGTGAAACAAAGAGTGTGCTGGCTGGCTAGTTTTATGTCAACTTGACACAGCTATTGTCACCTGAGACAAGGGAGCCTCAATTAAGAAAATGGCTCCATGAGATTGGGCTACAGGCTAGGGCATTTTCTTAATTAGTGGATGATGAGAGAGGGCTCAGTCCATTTTTGGTTGGACCAGCCTTATGCTGGTGGTCCATGATTTTATAAGAAAGCTGGCCTAACAAGTCAGGGGGAATAAGCTAGTAATCAGCATACCTCCATGGCCCTTGCATCATCTCCTGCCTTCAGGTTCCTGCCCTGCTTGAGTTAAAGTTCTGACTTCATTCAATGATGAACAGTGATAGAGAAGTGTGAACCCTTTCCTCCCAGATTTATTTTGGTCTTGATGTTTTATCAATGTAATAATGACCCTGTGTAAAATAAGGAGTATCTTATAAACAAATGGTTTCTGCCTTAACTTTTTTTTTTTACCAATGCTTGGAGTTGAGTATGTTCTGTAATCATAAAAAACAATTTAGATATGATCTTCAAAATATGCATTATGCTACCATAAGGATAAATGAATGAATGACTCAAAATTTCTGGGACCCAAGGAGACGCTGAAAAAGTATTAATGAAATCCCTGTGAAACACAGCAAAAACTTCATTACACATCACACAGAACTATGTCCATTTACAATAAAGTAGACTAGTCACTCATTTATAAACCTGATGCATTCCTTCATTTACCTTTTGTGTTACTGTTGCTGTCTTGGCACACCCTAAACTCAGGGAAGGAAACACACACAAGACACACAGGCACACTACTGCTATCTCACTGCCATCTGTTATTCAAGAAAGGTCTCATTGAATAAATGTCTGCTCAGAGGCTCTGAGCAAATTTCATTTCTGAATGCTACTGTCTGCAGCCCAGCAGGCCGTTTCACAGAGATAAGATCACAAATTTAATCAAACGCACCAAAAAAAAAAAAAAAAAAAGAAAATGCTTGCAAAGTTTGCTTAATGCCATCAAATCACCAAAACACAATGTTGATAGCATAGTGATTTCTTTTTTTTATAAATTTATTTATTTTTATATCAATCACAGGTTAGGTTTTTTGCATCCCATGCATAGCCCCCTCCCTAGCATAGTGATTTCTAATGCTCTTTCTTCTTTAGGGACTTGCAATAAGGAAGATCACTATTCAGGGCAGTTCTTCTAATTAAACTTCTATTAACCTGTAAGATTTCTCCTAAATTATGTTCATATGTTACTACTTACACTGGGTTGGTACTAAAGTTTTTAAAATAGCATAACTTTCCAATTTAAAGAAAAGAGTAAGAAAAACACAAGCTCTGCATGATGGTAAATGCCTAGAACAACAATGCTGAGGCAGGAGAATGAAGAGTTCAACACCAACAGGAACTATGAAGTTAAAAAACAAACAAACACTAAGATCTGGAGAGGTGTCTCAGGCATTAAAGTGCTTATCTCAAGGTGGCTATGAGCCTGTGGTATCACCACTGAGAAGACAGAAACAGGGGATACTGAAGGCTCACTGGCCAGCTAGTCTAACCAAATTACAAGCTCCAGGTTCATAAGGAGACAGCATCTCAAAAAAAATAATAACAATAACGATGGTGACAATTTGGAGGCTAGAGAAATAACTCAATATTTCAGAAAGTAGTTAAGGTTATTGCTCTCCTAGGATCTGGATTTGTTTCCAGGACCCACATGGTAGTTCACAACTACCTATAACTTCAGTTCTGATGCTCTCTTATGTCCTCTGTGGGATCCTATGTACATGTAATGCACGTAAGCTCACCTATTATCACAGATTATATTCACACATGCATAGGCATGCCCACCCACACATATTCACATATGGACACAAAACATCAATAGATTTACCATCCTGCACTCATATAAGTAATATTTTAGAGTACCACTTTACCTTGGTGGGTCATTTGGGCTCTGATGTTGACATAATGGGAAGAGATTAGATACCTGTCATTTGAAAACATTAGTATTAGATATACTTAGGTAGTTTCCTTGGAGTCAATGCATACAGATGAAGTTACTTAGCCTCCATTATTGGAAACATCCCACTTGCTGTACATTTGAAGAGTCTGTCTCTAAACAGAAGGTTTACTTGAATAAACATGTATTTCCATCTGAAGCATGACATAATGAGTAAACTAGCCAGTGTAAATGCTCAAACAGATGGATGGATACATATCCGTAAATGCACACTGGTCCTTCTTTTACTTCTGTTTACATTTATTTTGTTCTGTGTTTATTCCCATACCATAATTGTGTTTTTCCAGTTTCTGTTAAGATAACTGTTTTTCCTATGCCATTGACTCAGTGTTCATTACATGCCTCCTTTTTGTAAAGATATTCTGACTTAGCTGGTGGAACGCAAACATGAGTTAGTTCTATCCTGAGTACTGTCTGATGAGACATCTGGGAAGCCCTGTTCACATGGGTGCCTGTAAGGGCACTGTTCTCTGCAGTGTTGATATACAAGAAGAACCCAGCATTCTGGCCAAACCTGAGTTCAGTTAGGCCTTTGGACTCCATAGTAACTCTACCACAGAATGGAAAAAGCAAAAACAAAACAAAACACGTCATTTCTTCTGTATGTGGCATCTTCCAGTGTGGATTTCCACACTATGCAGAGTTCTGGTGACTTGTGACAAGGTTTCAGCCACAGTGGGTGTTTCCGAACAAACCTGAACATTTCTAAGCCATAATTTTGATTGATTCTGTTGGGTTTTTGAGTATGGTATGTATCTACAAGATGACTCTGTCTATTTTCAATAAATGGTTTTCAGAGCCAATTTTCCAAAGCTGGTTTGTTATCAGTTAAACAGTCACTATATTCAGATGATATCAACTGCTCTTCTGTATTCTGTGGAAAATCATCTGGTCTCAACTGAGCCTTCCCTCTGAGTTCATTATCTTTCTATCCACAGAGGAACTGCAACATCCTTACAGACTCTGATTTGCTGGTATACAGAGGTTGAATTCCTTATCCAAACTGCTTGGACAGAACTGCTCTGCTCTTTGAATATTTATTTGTTTCTAGTTTAACATCTACATGTATAAAGTGAGGTATACTGAAATGATACCCATGAAATTCTCTCATTATTCATACGCACCATGTATACCTTGTCTGGATATGCATTTTTAATACATGACCTTGCATTTAAGGTCAGGTAAGTTTTGAATTTTAAGAAGAGAGTGGTTCAGACATAAGGATACTCAAGCTATATTAGACAGCTGTAAAGCTAAGGATCTAACTCTTAATATTAAAAAAAAAGCTTCTAAGTATTTTGGAGAAGGCAAAGTAACTGAAGCAGGAGACCAGGGGAAAAGAACATGATAAATTATACTGATTTAGGTAAACCTTCATCCTTCTCCCCAAATGTTTCATCTAAAACACACAGCAACTCCCAATAAATGAACCATTTCAACCTAAAGCTAGCTTTGCAATTAAAATAAAAAGTTATAAATATAACATCTCATCTAAACATTTTAGGTTGAATATAAGTGAACATGACAACTGCAATATTATTACAAAGTGTTCATCATTTCAGAATTATTGTAGAAGACTTGACTGTTACGCAGAAAGTTGTTGAAAGTGAGACCGGCATTTAACTGAAAATTTCCTAAACTGAAATGAAGGTGCATTATTGTTAAAGGAAATAGGTGCCTCAGTTCTCCATCCATAGACAACTATATTTAATAAAATTTAAAGTCCCTGGAAAACTTCTACTGAAGTGTAAAGCCACTACAAAGAAGAAAAGTGATGGATACACACATGTGTTGTGTTAACCAAAATTATTTCTCAATAGGTTCTTTGTCCATTCCTTGAAGTCATGATCAGTATTCTGAGTCAATTTTCAAACAACACACATTAGCCTCAGACAAATCAAGAACACAGAAAACTTGAAGGAAAGAAAACGCTCATGTAAATCAGCTAAGCCCTCCCTTGACTGCCAGAAATCAAATCTCATGCAGAAAGATGACCATCAGTCAGCCCCATTTCCTCTCAACCAAAAGTCTCTATTTGTAAGAGCTTTGAGCAAATGAAGGGAGAAGGAAACCAAACCAAAACAAAACAGGAGACTGTTGAAAACCCTCTCACAGGGTCAGCTGTCAATGGAATGCATTTTAGTATTCAAGTTACCCACCAGAGCAGAACATCAAAAACCGGGCTGAGTCTCACCCCTATTCTCATAGGCTCAGGCTACTGTGAGCCACTGGGGGCTGTCTTGAATAGTAACACACTCTGTCTCTGCGGGATGCATAAACACCAACACAGGCTGATCAAACAGAGGGAGCCGGTGGGGGTGGAGGTTGTTTTGTTAATTTTTTTTTCACTTGGCTTTCATTTTCTTGAGTCATACTTTCAAATTCTTAAGTGTGCTGCATCTTAGCCAGTCAGTTGTATAACATGGCAGGCCTGTTGTTGTCGGTGGAGTTTACCCCATTCCATTCTTCTCAACTGCTATCTTATAGATTTTTCTTCTCCAAGTAAAAACTAGATAATTAGGAGAGTCACACATTACAAACAAAAAGAAGACAAAAGGGAAGGAAGGAAAGAGGGAGGGAAGGAAAGAAGGAAAAAAGAAAGGAAGGAAAGAAATAAAGAAAGCAAGCAAGAAAGAAAAAAAGAAAGAATGAAAGAAAAAGAGTAACTCTTATTGGCAACAGTCACTGGAATACAGATGTTCATGTTCAACTTTAAACTTATTTATGAGCCTTTCAATACTTCTAGTCTTTAAGGCATTTTTTGGGTTCTGAATTGTAAGGTTTCCTTTGCATAATTCATGTATAGCAATCTTATGAGTACTCGTACTTTGAGGTTATAAATCTTTCAAAGGCATGGAAATCTGTAAATCTTGGAAGTGGATGATGACTTGATTTGGTTACATTGAGGCAGTTAATGCTTAAAGAGCTGTTGACACCCCGTGAAAAGAAGCTATGCTGTTTCACTTGAAATGTCTTAAGTTAAATGGTTATTTTCATGACTTAAAGTCAATCTTCAGGCATAGTGAGGTAGATGTCAAAAGATCCTTTTTTTTCCCTGTCAGGATTATTTTTGGCAAGGAATTAGTGGCAGAACTTAACACTTTTTAGTTGAAGAGAAGGCATTCAAAAATGAGGATTTCGATGGTTAAAAAAGGAGAGGAGGAAGAAAGAACAGTAAGAGAAACAAACAGCAGACCCCAAACATTTCTTAACAGCTTAGTAAAACACTATTGATTTTCGTAGCTCATACAAAACTCTTCAATTAAGAAAATGATATTTGATTTAGCTAAGCTTTCTTAATGATTGTACTTGAGGCCATTTCTAATAACACTATGACTGGTAATATCAGGTAACATGAGTTAAACGCTGCTCCCTGAATCTTATTCTTCTTCCCTAAGCAGCAATGTGGATTTATTCTCTTTGTTTCTCAGATGAGACCCTGCATGCAGACATGTGGATGCTGGAGAGTATGTTCAGATCCAGAGGCCACTTCTGAAAAGTTCATACTTTAAATGTTTTTTCACTCTGCCTATCTACACAGTATGATTTAGTTTCTCCAAAACTGTGAAAGTGTCAATCCAAGTGCTGAGGATATTCACAGTGACAGGCCTGATTCCAAACTTACACATATCCATGGAAAATATGTAAAAATGTGTAGAGTCTGTACAGGGTTCTCAATAGTTGATTCCCAAGGACTAGAGTTCTCTAGTTAAACTTTAGCACCTAGTCAAGCTAATTTGTATGCAAATCTTCGTTCACCATTAGTTAGGCATTTCAACCACTCATATACAGACTGAACCACAGGATATAATTACCCCAAGGATCCTTTTCACTGAAATGGCCTGTTGTGGTGCTTAGGTAGTGATTAACAGATTAAGTGTGTAGTGAGTCATCTTGATATCACTTCAGAAAAGTGATTTCCTCCCTAATAATTCCCAAGATGCATAAATATTCAATTAGGGTCTTTGAAACTAGTTTTAATTGAGCATTCACACTACCCAACTTCAACCTTAGCACAAACTGACAAAGGTGTTCTATTAATTTCTCCTATTAAAAAAAATGCTATCAACTCTCCATGAATTGTAAGGTCTAAGAATAAAAGAAGGATCTTTTACATGAAACTTTTAAATTTAGAAAGATTTTAATGTACACTATGAAGTAGTGATGTGAAACAAAACTGCATATCTGAATCACATAGGGAATTTATTAATGTTTCCCAGGACTCTTGAGAGATCCAGTATTAAGGACAATGATAATCATGATGATAGCAATAAAGGCGGCAGTCACTGCCTATTTATTATTATTGTGTACCAGGAACTGTTTTCAAACCTTTTAGTATATTTGACTATTGTATTTTCACAACAGTCTGTGAATGTGAAACAACTGCCAACCCCATTGGAATAAAGTAGGAAACTGAGGTGCAGTGAGATTAAATGCCAGGCCCCAAGTCAAACAGATTCTCAAAAACCTTGGCAAACATGTGGTTCTCTTTACCTTTACACCATTCTTCCTTTCTAGATAAATGAGCTATGCCTCATGAATAGATTTATTTATTTTTCTCTTGGCTCTTCTACAATCATCCACATGCCAGTTAGCAGCTCTTACTAGACACCCATGTGATGGCCAAAATGCTTACCATCAAGTTTTCCACAGAACGTTGAGAAACACAATAACGGTACTACAGGGCAACTAGTAAATACAACGTCTAGAGCCGGCTTGTGCTTTTGAAGCTTGAATTATACTTGATCACTCCTCCTTGATGCTCCCTTTTATGGTCACGTGGTGACATTTATGAGGAAAGGAGGAAGACTTGAGGAAAAATTTGATTGGGTCTCAGTCATTTTGGTCACAGGATTCCCTTATGCTCTTTAAAACAAGATATATAAAGTGTCCTTTGAGTGTGCTATGTGAAATTGTCACTGTTTATAGACATTAGTAAACTGGAAGTACCATAAAAGGCAGGAAAGCACAAGTGCACATGTCATATGCCAGTAGAACAATGATGTCATCATGATCCACACACCTTCTGGAAATCTCAATTGTACATGAATGAAAATGAGAGCAAAAGGCAAACAATGTTGAAAGGTGATTATGAAAACATTTTTTTCCTCTTTGCAGATTTTGAAGGGGTCTTACAACCCTCAAGTTCCCAGAAACATACTTAGAGAGTATTGGTCTAAGAACATTCTTGGTTCTACACAACAACTGAGCTGCAAATTTTACAAGACACATGGCTGTAGGTCAGATGATTTATTTCTCCATCCCAAACACAATTCTCAATACGAAATGGATTGCCATTAACAATATCCCATTTAAACTTCTGAGTAATATAAGCCAAAATTTTAACTTTGTTGGTCTGCATTTACTCTTATGAAGACATTCATTAACGTTAAGTCTCTTTTTATAATGTCAGGAGGACATACCAGGACATGAGCAATTTTATTATCTACTAATATTTATTGAATCTGGAGTCTGGGACTATAACCCAGTGGTAAAGTACTTGCCTAGTTAGCACACTTGAAGCACTAGGTTCAAGTTCTACTAAAGAGGGAGAAAAAGAAAAGAAAAAAAGGCATAAAGTACTCCTCCATGCTTAAATAGAGGCAGAACTCCACCAACCCAAAAACAAATGGAGTTCAGTTCTTTCAGAGTAAGACTACTGGTCAACTAGTCACGTGTTTTTACATCTTGTGTTTTTCAATGAATGAATATAAAATTCTAAGAGAAACGTTACACTTGGTCACTTATGAAGTAGAATTAATTTCATTAATACCCAGACCAGGAAAATCATTAAACACATTTTGAGGAGGGAGGGGGAATGCACAGCATAGAAATCATTAATGTTATCTATGGACAAGTTCATACTAGGTTTTCAAATGTATATAAGCATGGGCATCAAGTTCACAGTGAATGAAAAACTGGAGTTTTCTCTGCAGGAATTAAAAATCTCCATAACCACTTGCAGGCACACACCATGACTGTGCTCATGTGTGTTTGAGTGAGATAACAAAGAAAAAGTACCCCAATGCCCTTATATTTGACTGCATTTGTTTTCTTATTAACTAAGGCATTCTTTCTGCAAATGCATTTGCACAGAAAAAAAAAAAAACACTGATAATCTAAAAAGTTACAGTAATCTAAGCATACACACATCCAAGAAGGAAACAAAGGTTAAGTTACAATGTAGCCTCTCAATCCACCCTAAGTGAGCAAAGGTATAGTTTGAATGTAATGCAAATCTAAGGAGTCTCAGGCAAAAGAGCCATTTGTGAAACTTAGGGAAAGCTGAGGTGCCTCTCCTTCCAACCACTCTCAGGAGAGTTCACACCAGGCCAAACTAAGCATCTCAGGTATTTCTCAAAATCAGTGCATGATCCTAAATTAAAAAGTCACACTCTGTTTTCCTTGCTGATTTCTGGAGCAAAATGCCCATTTGCCAGCCCTTTCGAAGACTTTCTACCAAACTGTAAAGTGGCCCAAATCAAATCTGAGAAACAATTTCAGTTTTCCATTATGATTTTAGTAACTTCAACATTTGAGATCTCCTAATCATGTTTAATCTATTACTTATAATTCCTGCCTATACCTTTTATGAATCAAAGGTAAACCAAGTCTATAAAAAATGTTGCCTGTTGCTGAACACTAGAAACAATGCCAGGCATAGCAGCTGGAGCCAGTACATCCCACACGGGCCTAATGGGCTGGGATAAAGGGTGCATGGGGGATGATCTACAAACTGCAATGAGAATATTATTAAGAGAATTATGTCATAAAGACTTTCCATTCATATTTTTGAGCAGGGCTCTCCATCTGAAGCATAATCACACTACACAACCTAAATGAGACATCAAAAGCATTTCCCTAGCTGACAAATCACAAGCTGGCTTACCACTGCCGGATGCAGCCCAACTTCTCCACCTCAAGAAATTAAATAGCTCACATAAATGCTAGCACTCATCACACCTCCTTCTCTGGATTTCTAGTAGTCCACTCAAACACAGACTCTAGAGGAGCAGATTATTGAATATTCAGTGAGAAGCAAGTGCTGAAGAATGGCAATCAAATGCTCTTGACATATTCACCTTTGGCTAAAGACAGCGCAATAGGTTGACAGACTTAGTTCTAATGACATAAGGACCTGTGGAATGTATGACTGCTAGGAAACACATGCTGCTAGGAAACAGAAGAGATCTGACGGGATCTCCCAGGATAAAGACTGCAAATCACTGTGGTGAGAGCCTTGGGAAGAAGAGGGAAAGTATTCTTCAATCCTCAGAAATGTTTGCAAGTACAGAGACTTTCACACAAACCCCCTAAAAAGGGGGGGGGGAAGAAAGCATAGGAAGGAAGATTCTAGGGGGTTAAAAGTCATAACTCTTAAGGATTTTTTTATCTTTATGGACATGGTCACTTACAATATCTCTTAAGAATATCGTATAAAACATAATTTACTCAAATTAGGCATCAGTGAATGATTTTGTACTTGTCTTTGTAACCTATGCTTTACTGAACTGGTCAGAAACTTAATAAAAGCATACTTAAAAAATAAAATGCCCATTTACAACGATGTATTTTTTAAAGTAAGCTAGAACTTAGCCATTTTCAATAAACATCAAAGTAGTCAGAAGTAATATATAATAAAGTAATGCAATATATTTTACTTATTGCATTTTAAAAGTACTTATCTTTGGAAGCATAACTTTATTAGGAAGTGTTTATCCCTGCACATCTGTTACCCATTCCTTCATTAGCTAAAGGAGAAAAACAAAGCGGAGAGGGATTTCAGCATAAACATCGCCTTGATTCCTAGACAAATTACTTGGTATCCTCTTTGGGTGACACTGGAAAACGACCGACAATTCTACTTGTAATCCCCATACAGATAAATTGGGCTCAAGAACTGCTGACCACTTAGTACCATTATAGATTGGAAATGAATTAGGGAGCTGGCTAACCCCTGTTATTTCATAGGCAAATGTAGCTGACTTTCCTAATGCAAAATCACTAAAGTACTTTTTTTTTTTCAGATTCAACGGTGGCATTCTTGAACTAGTGATGACAGCCATATGACACTAAAATTAACAGACCTTCTATTTACTTCACAGCAAAACACAGAAGGCATTTTTCCCCTTCCTGCCAGAGTCTGTGTCTCCTCATTTCCCCAGCAGCTGGCTGCAAAGATGTAAAATCAGAGGTGCAAACAGCCTTACACTTCCTAATGAGTAATCCACCCAGGAAAGTAAACACAACAGACAGGAGCAGGCTTGGCTCTGAGGGAGGCAGTGGTAAAGATGCTTACACTGTTGTTTCCAGTGTTCTCTAAACTACTGCAGTCAGGAACCACGGAGCCTCAGGGAGGAGACACTCGGGAGGTGGTTCCCAAGCCTCCAGTTCGCCCAACTGCTCTATCAGTGGCTATCAATAAAAGCAACACACGTTTCTTTTCAGGAGAGGAAAGTGGCCAGATAATTCCGGGGAGCAGAGATTTCTGCAGGCTAGACTTGATTACTGCAAATCTGCGACGGATGTCTGCTCTAGCAGCTCCTCATCGAGGCCAGACTGGGGTACGTGGAGCTCTGCGCCAGCAACTCCAAGCACTGCACGCATCTCCAGGGGAGAGGGAACCTGCCGCCAGGCTTCCTTGCAATCCCTCAGGGCCTCCTCAAACCAGATTTTCCAGCTAAGCAGATCCCAAGCGGTCTCAAGGAACAAGCTCTACTCAAGTAGCTTCAGGTCTCCTCTCCCTGCACAGCATCCCAGCCACCCCAAGCGCGCAGGATCCTATAAACACATACAACACGCACGCCTACCGCTGGCCAACTATCCCTACAAACACTGGGCTGCACTGCTGGACATCTGGCGTGCTCAGAGGTAGAACCAGAGGCTGGTAGTGGTAGTCCCTGAACGCCCCTTCAGAGAGACTGTCCTTCTCCCAGGAAAAGCACCTAGATGCCTGCTCTCCTACCTGTAACCCGCCACCAGCGACACCTCTGCTCTGCCCACCGCACCCTGTCGCCGTGGCCGCCCTGACCCACTGAAACCCTCTCTACACTGGGTGCTGGCTCCCAGCACAGCCAACCCCGTGCCACCCATGAAAGTGGCAGCTTTCTCCAGCTGTAATCGCCCAACAAAGCCTAGGCACTCAGGTCTAAACCAAACTGCCTTGAAGGGGACACACAAGAGGGGTCCCCGGAAGCAACGCGGTTCCACTTCTCAGGGGCGCGACCTGGGCTGTCTCAGACACCTCGGATGCTCCAGGGAGGAACACACCAGGTTCACCACCCCACGTTCGCCAACACCCCAGAGCTGAGCTCCTCACCGGGTCCCTGCTCGTCCTCTAACCCATTCCCACCTCCAATGTTGCTCCAGCCTAGCGGAGAAAAGGCGCCCCCCTCGGCTGCTTTCTGCCCCTACCAAAGGATGGCATTGGGGTGACAGGGGAGGGGAAACGCGCGGGGTGGGATTCGTTCCTGTCGCCCGGCGTGTGCGACTGACAGTGCGCGGGTTCTCCTCTCCCCTGCACCTCCCTCTGTCACCACATCACCCAGTAGCTGGTAAAACCTCGAACCCATGACAAACCCCAGCGCCCACCAGCCAGGAGGCTCCCTTCCCGCCCCGCATCACGACCAGAGGAGTGTGCGCGTGAGGGCGAGTGTGCGAAGGCGAATGTGTGAGTGGAAGGGTGAGTGTGCGTAAACCCCGCACCCTCTCGGGTTGCCCGCCCAGAGGATGCCACCGCCTGCGCCCGACCAGGGCGAGCACTATTACGAAGAGCGCAAAGAATAAATTACCTTTCGTAACCGCCGGTCCCTGAGATGGTCCCATCAGTTGCTCAACAACCTGCAACCCGGTGCAGTTCTCCACAATCCATCCATTGAGCCCCGGGGCAAAGAGAAAAAAAACAAAAAACAAAAAACAAAACAACAACAGAAAAAGATGGACCGGCCCCAGTGTAGACACCCTAGCCACACCAAGGGAAAAACGATAGTCAAAACGCAGAGCCGGCAGGAGGGCGGAGACCCCAGTCAAAGAAACAACAAAAAGTGTCTCTTTCCTTTCTTCTTCTACACGGCCATGGAGAAAGGGGGACGCTGGGAAAAGCCAAAAGCGAGTCTTCCTTTACGTTTCCTCGCTTCACACGCCCCAGGGGGGGGCCGGAGCGGAGCAAAGAGAAGGAGGGTTCAAATGTCTCTGCCAGGGCACAGTTGCACAACTTCGGAGTCAGGCTGTGTCTCCGGCTGCAGCCCGCGGACCCAAGCGGGAGCTATTAACATGCGGCAGTCATAGCCGGGGCTGCTTTTCCTCCTCTTGCAGCCGCTGCCGCCGCCGCCGCCGCAAGAAAAGCCGCTGCTGAGACCAAAAATCTTCCACCATCCCCCCCGCCGCAGCCGATCTTTATATCCAGTTCTCCCACCCCACCCCCCTTCTCTTTCTTTTTCTTCTTCTTCCTCGTCCTCCCCTTTCCGCCTCCGAGCGGGAGGGAGGGGATAGGTAGGGGCAGCGGCGAGGGCCAGCGGTGGCTTCTCCGCCCAGCCCTCGTCGCCGTCCTCCCTCTGCTGCCCCCGGGGTGCTCCGGCAGTCGAGTGTCCGCTCCGCCGCCCGCAACCCTCTCCGAGAGCGAAAGCTAGAGCGGAGGCGCGAGCCGAGCAAACTCCTTCCCCGGGGTTGCACGGCGTGGACGCTCGCGGGCAGAGCGGGCGCCGGGCCGGCCGGGGGGTTGGCGAGCCCCCGAGCTCCGGTGCTGCCCAGATCAGCTCGCCGGCGGGGCCGGGTGGCTGCGTGCATGCGGGAGCTTCATTGCGCAGCCCGGGCTCCGAGCCGCCGCCGCCGTCTCCGCCAACCGCCTCGGCCGCCGGCTCCGGTCCCTTCTTCTTCTTTTTCTTCTGGACTCCCCCCGACCCTCCCCGGAGCCACTGAGGCTCGGGGCGCTCTCCGGACACGCACACGCTCTTCCTCGCGCGCGCACACACCACACCACACCACACACACACACACACACACACACACCACACGGGCGGGCTCCAGCCACGGCACACCGTGCAGCCCGCGCGCGCACACCCGGAGGAAGAGGAGCGATGCCAACGGAATAAATAAATAAATAAATAAAAAGAGCGAGAGGGAAGAAAGGGGAGGGGGGCCGAGTCACAGGCGGTGGCGGCGGCGGCAGCTGCGGTAGCGGAGGCAGCGCGCAGTCCGCGAGATGCCAGCGGCGGCGGCGGCGGCGGCTGTGGCGACGGCTCCCTCCCGGCCCGGCGGTGCCATCTGCATCCCCGCTCCTGGGAAATGGAGCGAGCGCTGCGGGCCGAGCAGGCGGAGGCGACCGACGCGCCCGCGGACAGGCAGCGTGCGCGCGGCGGCGGCCAACGCAGCCGAGGCCGGAGTGAGCCACCGGCGGGGCGATGGGCGAGCTAGAGCTCCCGGGACCTGGGGAGGGGGGCTCCAGCCAGGGAAAGGGGCGGCCGGCAAAACCCGGATCTGGAGTCCGCGAGGTCTTCTCGGGCGCGGGCTCCACCTAGCCGCTCCAGAGACGCTTGGAGGTGGGAACCACGGGTCTGCTAAGCTAGGCTTCCCTTGCTGGGTTCCTCAGACAAAGGGTACCTCTCTCCTGACTAGAGCACGCCTCTATGTCTTTCTCCTCTCTTTTTCTCCCCTCTCTCTTTCTCCGCTCCCCGTTTCCACTCTCCTCCACCAACACCCCCTCTCCATTCTACCTCTTCACTCTCCCTGCCTCCCTCCTGCTCTCTTCTCCCCCCACCCCCACCCCTCACCCCTCCAGTAGGTGAATGAGGTACCAGGCTGGGAGTTCTGCCAGTGTCTTTTTCACAGGTGCAGATTACTCCATGCATTCTTTCTGCGGGTGCAGACTTCTAAAGCATTCCCTTCCTTTGGTCCATTTCATGTTCCTTGAAACTTACCTCAGTGTGCAAGTTCATGGCAAAAGTACGTCTTTCTCCTTAAAAAAAAAAAAAAAAAAAGGGCATAGAGATTCAATGACTTTGATTTCACACCAATAAAAAGTACCATAAAAGACCCAGAAGAGTCTTGGTGTCTTTATTCCAACACCATGCCTACTGTTATGGTGAAGTTTGTTCAAGTGACCTTTGTCAATTTTTGTACCTCCTTGCGATGCTTTTGTAAAAGAAATTGTTAAGCATGTAATTGTTTCCTTTTTTTATCTCCTATAAAATTTCATCACTTCAGATGGCTAAGGAAGTAGTTCCTATATCAGCATACTCCAGTGACTAAGATTTATTGTATGAAAGGAACAAGTGCATTACATTCCTATTCAAGTTCCCCAAGTTGCATAAGGTTGAATAGCATCATAATGATCCAATGCCCTGTGGGAATTTCTAAGATGCTAACTTCAACCCCAGTAGACATGTAAACCTAACCATTATCATAATAATCAGATCATCCCCACCACAAGTGACTATCAGAATTGAATTCATCCTTCAAAGCTCAACTCACACACCACATTCCCCAAGAAGCCATTTCCGGCCAATCCCAAGGTGAGGAAATATGTTCTTGTAACATATGATATGTGATATTCACACCATATCGATTATCTTCTCTGTTATACTTTGGATCCTAGTGCTCAACAAAGATCTTTATGTTAAAGGATGGTCCCCAGTCACTGATGATATTGGGGTGTAGTAGAACTTTTAAGAGGTTGGGCCTGCTGTAAGGATGTCAGGACCTTGAGGATGCAGCTTTGTGAAGGATGTAGTGACACCCTCCTTGTGCTCTGCTGCTGTTCACTGAGGTGAACAGCTTTGCCTTGCCCTACAATCATGGGCACGGTTCTGTACCATAAATACCAAAACAACAGAGCAAATTAAGCATGGTCTGAGGCCTCTGAAACTGTGAGCCAAAATAAACCTTTCATGAGGCTGCTTCCTCTAGCTATTTTGTCACTGGAACGAAAATACGACTAAACAGCTAACTCACTCCCAAAGCGACTTGATAGTACCTCCACTACAGCACCCATTTCCTGCTGCTTATTTCTGGCTCTTAAAAAAAAAAAATAGCTGCTGGTCCATATATCTTCTCAGATTATAAGAGCTATCTTAAAGAAAAATTCCAAGCTTTAACATTCTGTATTAGGAAAGATCATACTATATCCATAGTTCTTTTAATATCTAGTAATTCATTCGGGAGTGGGGAATAGAAAGCTAAAGATATTTAATGGCTGAATTCTGACCAAGTAGATTTTTATTGGCTCAAGTATGGCTGCTTGAATTTCCTTAATACAGGACAGGTACAAGCCCCCATGGGTATTTGAATATAAACTGAAATCTGGACTCACTTGTAACTTAAACAAATAGCTTCACAAAGAATGGACTAGCAAATTGTGATAAGAGACTCTTACTTGTAAAGGAAGTAATATGGAACAACTAATTTCCTACTTACAATGTGCTTGATGGGCATTTTAGAAAAAAATAATAGATTGTTTTTAAATATATAGGATTTAAAATAAATCAAAATATGTTAAATATTGTTAGTGAGGGCAGAAGAAATATAAATATAAATAACTCATAACTAAGAAGTTTGTGAGTATTGTGTTTACAAAGTATGGAAAATCTCAGCTGAAAACTAGGGATAGTCCCTTAAACACGTAGTTGAAAATAGTTCACCCAAGAGGATTTGACCAAAAATAAGCAACAATTTGAAAGAGCATAATGGTGAGAGGGGACAAGTGAGTAAGAACAATAGATGGTTTTTTAAAAAGAAGAGAAGACAAGAATTGGTTTTTTATGTAGTTTAACTTCTGTGTCAACCTTGCAGTGTTTTGCATCAGTTACTCATATTTTGAGTCCAAACTTCATTTTCTGAGCCACTTTTTATATGATGAGCATAGTCTTTTATGTCTGATTAAACCTCCCTGTTGTGAACATTTTGGTTTGTGATATGTAAATATGTTTTTGTGTTAATCCCAGGTGTGGGATGTGGGACTGATTCAGATGGTCCACAGCAGCAAACTATTTGCATCATGCAGGCTCTGAGAGGGGCATTTTGCCAGCTGCGGATAGTTGAAATCTGAGGCCTCTGGAGAGGGAAGAAGAGCCAAAGACCAGAGAGAGGTCCAGGGGGCTGCAAGAAAGAACAAAGCTGTTGGAGCTGCCCCTGCTCTTCCACTTTGCTGTTGATACAGTTGTGGCTATATAGGATGGGACTTGCCTCAGGAAACCTTATCACCCTAGCCAGCAGGAAGTAGCTAAACCCCCCACTCCAGTTACAAAATCTATGATTCTTGACAATATTTTCATAGGTGAGTCTTCTATGAAAGCAAAGTAAGCCCTGTACCACTTTTCTCTACACAACTTCATTCAATTCCTTTTCATTGGATTTTTTTTTAAAAAGTGGATTATTTAGTAGGACAGATACTTAATACGAAGCAGCTCAAGGTACATTGGGATGGTGCTTTTGAGTAGTTTACTCTAGTACACTATGAAGAATTGTCTCTAGTGTTATTTAATCTGAGGAAAATCAATATTAACCAAAATGAAGAGAAACTCAAACTTTTAAAAATCAGAATATCTAATTAATGAGGAAAAGAAAAATTTTAAATGTCTTAGTAACTATTAAACTTTCCTGATCAGAGGCCTTTAAGTACAATAAAGTCTCGAATATCATGAAATGTTATTTAAAACATAACCAAATGGATGTACAAAATAGATACAAATAGTCAGCAAACGTTAGGAAATAGTTTCTGCCAATGAAAATGGAACATACAAAAATGTACACCATGAGGAAATTGTTCTGTGGTGGACTTTTCTTGGGGACACCACACTCAGCTCAGAAAATGAGCACACTAAGACCAAAGTAAGAACTGCACCAATGTCCAATTTGGTGATAGCATGAGTTTTCATTTGGGGTTCATGATGGGAGTATGAATGAGGGTTTTGTTAGAGAAGGAGTGCGGATGAGTCTAAAGCAGATATATCACTGGAAAGCCCACCTAGACCCTGGGGCTCTCTAAGGAGGTCGCAAGCAGGTCCTCATTCAGAACACCCCAGTCTTCCTTCTTCACCCTTTCTTTCTCTCATTCTCCTTTCCTTTCTGAAGTGTCTGGTCTGCCTCCACCCTAGCTATTTTTACTATTGGTAGGGCCCCCAAATATCTAAGAATCTTTCACATTTTTGATCTGAGGTATGTGACCTGTTGTTTACCCCCTGTTTACTCCTTCAGGTTTCAACCTCATTTGAAGAGCCTCCTACTGGAGCAAATGTTTCAATTTGGAGGAAAAGTTGCAATTTGGAGGAAAATGTCAAACTAGGAAGGTTCACCATGTTTCACTTTTGCTCCTAAAAGCCTTCCAATAGCAACAATGTCTTACAGCTTTCATAGCCTTTATTTCCAACCACAGTTACAGCAGTTAGGCCTACAATGTAGACACAAAGAGAAGGAAGGAAGAATGGATAGAAAGAAGGAAGGAGGGCAAGAAGGAAAGAAGGAAGAAAGAAAAAGAGCATATCTGGCCCCCAGAACACTTCCCTAAAATGGTGCACATCTTTTCCTGTTCATTCCTTCCTCAGATGGGTGAGGGTGAATATTCCAGGCAATCCTGTGTCCAGCTGAAAATCAGGATAATTTCATTCCTTAGTTCTTTCTCAGCTCATGAGTTAATACTGTTCACTACCTTTGGCCAGACTCTACATATTTTAATCTTTTAGTAGCCAAGTAACTAGATAATGCAGAGAGGAGACAATACCTCCTTCACATAAAATGACCTTCTTCAAAACTATGTAAGCACTTACTAGGTTTCAAATTACTGAGTTTTCCCCATCAGGGACAGTCCTCTAATGCCCAATCAAGTATCTGCAGACAGCTACATTTAAAATGCTGTGAGTCCTGAATACACTGAGAAATCAAGGTAATCAGGGAGGAATCACATCTGCAGCGCTTGCCAGGGAAGCACAGCACTCAGACTGCCAGTCTGCGGTGAGTGATGAGAATTCTAAGGTTTCAGGGGGTGCAAGAATAAGGACTTAGATACAGAGCACACCACAGGGCCTAGCAGAACATAGTTTATTGTCCAGTGGGACAAATTAAATAGCCCAAAAAGCTATTCCGTGATGACTTTCTAGAAGCTTCCTTACAGTAGCCCCCCCCATTTAAAATAAACTTTAAACAAAATTTTACTACATAAAAGTTGTCACATAATTGGAGGCATCTTTACTTTATTCATCTTTTATGCAATTATTCATACTCGCCACAGAGAGGCTCCTTTTGAACTCATCTGGTGGCAATCCTAACTATTGCAGAATAATAAAAACGCTTCAGTAATTTAAGTTGACGACAGAACACTGGCATGTGACTCTTGCACCCAGTATCAAGAATATACAGACGTCTTTATTCAAAAATAGAAAATAAATTTTATGTAGGCAATGGGCAATGGCATCAGTAAACCATTATATATAGAATATATTATATATAGTTGATTGATAACAGTAACTGGTGTGTATAGTGATCAACCAGCCTTTTCTTTAGTCATTTATTTCTAGTGTCATCTCTAAAGTTACTGGTAAGGAACCTGCCTTGACCTTCCTGTCACAGTGCATTGATAATGGCCAACAACTATCTCTGGAGTTATAACATGCCACATCTCATACCCCCTCCCATTCCACCATCGTGTCCATCTATTCTCCAGGAATTTCTGTCACTGCAGCTTCTGTTGTACTTAATGTAGGAGCCATTCCATCAGCATCCAGTTCACAAAACCTCTGAGTATAGCATCATAACCAACAATGAGAAATGTAGAAATTTCTCAGCAATCAAGATCTTTCAACACATGCATTCCTTGAAAAGGACAGTGCAGGAACTTTCAGGGCTCCTTCAATATTTTGTGTGCCAGTTTTCTGATCTTCATAAGGAGGAACTAACTAACAAGTTCAAGGCTGAGATGCACAGAAACAAGGAAATAGCTGCTCTTGTAGTGTTGGGGGCATCTCTAACTCCTCTTCTTATTCACTTCAACATCACTGGTTCCTCCAGCCTTCAGCACAGCCACTTGCTTCTGATGGTTTATCCAAGAACTCATGCAGCCTTTTCCTTTCCATATTCACTGATGGTAGTGTCTAACTGCTCAGTGATCTCTTGAATGTGTTTTTCAATTTGAGTTTTGTCATTTTTTTCCCTTTAGAGTCAACGGCCTCTCCAACCTTTCCTAAGTTATGAGCCTGAACATCTTTAAGATTTAGATTCAAGGTTCTTTCTCCAAATTCCTCTCCACTGGTAGCAACAGCAACATCTTCAAGAAGAATCTCTCTATTGTCCCTATACTCTGAGCTTTGACTGCTACAGAACAACTTCAGTTTGACGAAAACCACTGTACTTAGAACTTCTCCATCAGTTTCTTCAGCAATTACAGCCAAGGGCTTCTAGTGAGTGCTAGCAATTTTAAAAAGCAGAGGCAATGCTTTTGAATTTTTTTTCACTCAACAGAATATAGACATCCAGGAATTCATAATTTCAACCTTTGGGTGTGTGAATAAAATATAAGGAGATATATCTACTATCAAACTTCATGTCTTCAGTAATTTCTAATTTATCACTTTGTTATTTCATCCTTCACTGTGATGAGGATCTTTTTTTTTTCCAGCCTTTTTCACTGCATCAGAAATGATGTTTCCAATATCTGGTTTTTTGCATGGGCAGAAACTGTAGCAACCTGAGCATTCTCTTCAGGGGTTGTCACAGGTTTTGACTGCTTTTTACATCCTGCAATTTCATTACCAGAAGCCACCATCACACCTCTCCTGATTTCCTCTGGATTAGCATGGATCATGGTGTCTCCGTATTTGTGTTATTGACTACAATTTGAACAAGTGTAGCTCCAATATTCAATATTTGGCCTTTAAATCAAATAATTTTGCAACTGTCACCCTATCTTTTCTTGCGTTGGGACTTCCTCATCTCTTGTTCAATAACCACTGTTCTTCTCTTTGACCTCTCTGAACAGCCACAGCATCAGCTAACAGTTCTACATCTTGAAGGCACCTGAACCAAATTTTACATTATTTGGCATAAGCCAAATTGCAAATGAGATCAGGATGCTGACTCATCTGGTGAAGACTGTGAAAGATATCTCAGCTGTTAGTCAGTGGGAGCATGAACATGGAGGCAGGTGATCAGCAGCAAGTAAGTAGGATTATTTTAGATGATGAGATTATAAAATCTTACTCAGACCATATCTCCATGCTCATTTGGTGACTTTGACTCCATCCTTTCTTCAAGTAAGTCACTCATTTTACAGTCCAAAAGAAGACCAGTGTACTCAGAAGTTTTAAAAACCTTATCTACACATCAAGACCTACATGTTTCTTATTATAAAAGGCTGGCTTTGAACCCATGATAATGGAGCCTCAGTGTACCAAGTACTAGGATTGCAGGCATGTGGTTTTTTTTCAGATCTCTTTTTTTTTTAAGACACTTAATCTCTCTTGATTAAGTGGTAATAGTTTTTCACATAACAACTCTTCTCCTTTCCAACAAATAGATCTCTCTAAATTTTTTGCCGTATTTTTAAAAAATGTTCGCATACATTTGTGCCAACCCTAGTGGGCTGAGAAAGCACCAGCGAGCTTTGTATTCTCTACATAACTTTCCCAGCTACTTTGTTTTAGATCCCACAATTGAATTGCTTTTTATAACTCTACGTTAAGTTCAATACACCATGCATACAGTCACTGAGTATACACATTTGAGACAGAACAATATTCTGTAGTATTCAGGGCCCACACAAACACAGTTACCTTAAGGCATTAGTTGCTTTCTCGTTGCTACAATACAATATCTGACAAAAGCAACTTGAGAAAAGAAGGAAGGGAAGTAGGGTTTGGTTCTTTCTTTTCTTTTATTCATTTTTAAATTTTTTATATTAATTTACAGTTTATTCACTTTGTATGCCAGTTGTAGCCCCCTCCCTCATTCCCTCCCATTCCCACCCTCCCTTCCTCATCTCCTCCCATTCCCCTCTCCAAGTCCACTGATAGGGGAGACCCACCTCCCCTTCCATCTGACCCTAGCCTATCAGGTCTCATCAGGACTGGCTGCATTGTATTCTTTGGTGGCCTGGTAAGGCTGCTCCTCCTTCAAGGGGAGGAGATCAAAAAGCCAGCCACTGTGCTCATGTCAGAGACAGCCCCTGTTCCCCTTACTAGGGAGGCAACCCACTTGGAGACTGAGCTGCCATGTGCTATATCTGTGCAAGGGTTATAGGTTACTTCCATGCATTGTCCTTGGTTGCAGTATTAGTCTAAGAAAAGAACACTGTGCCCATTTTTGTTGTTGTTGTTGTTGTTGTTGTTTCTGTTGCCTCCTTGTGGAGCTCCTGTCCCCTCCAGGTCTTTCTATCTCCCTCTTCTTTCATAAGATTCCCTGCAGTCTGCCCAAAGTTTGGCTATGAGCTGCACAGCATCTGCTTTGATACCCTGCAGGGTAGAGTCTTTCAGCGGCCCTCTGTGGTTGGCTCCTGTCCTGTTTTCTCCCTCTTCTGATGTCCATCCTGTTTGTCTTTCTGAGTAAGGATTGATCATCTTAACCAGGGTCCTCCTTCTTGCTTAGCTTCTTTGTACTGATTTTAGTATGTTTATCCTATATTGTATGTCTAATATCCACTTATAAGTGAGTATTTACCCTGTGTGTCTTTCTGCTTCTGGCTACATCATTCAGGATGATCTTTTCTAGATCCCACCATATGCCTGCAAATTTCATGATTTCCTTGTTTTTAATTGCTGAGTGCTATTTCATTGTGCAAAAGTACCACAATTTCTGTATCCATTCCTCCAATGATGGACATCTGGGTTGTTTCCAGATTCTGGCTATTATAAATAAGACTGCTACAAACATGGTTTGGTTCTTAGTTTAAGGTTGGAGTTCATTGTGGCTGGAAAGGCACAGCAGCAGAAAGAGAGAGCAGCTCCTCAGGGGGAATTGATGCTAATGTCCAGCTGCTGGAACAGTGCCACTCACACCTACTGGAGGTTTTCCCCAACTCAACTAATTGAGACTAGAACTTTTCTAACATACATGTCCAAAGCTTGCTTAGTGAGTGATCCCTGATCCTCTTTAATGTACAACATAAACCTTCACAATTACAAAGGTCATACCACAGAGTCTAGAGTCAAGAGTCTAGAAAAATGAAAACATTTCCCCAAGCTGACATGCTTAGAACATCTTAGACTCACAAACATGTGCTAACTTGCACTCTATTAATAAATGTGTTTGACAAACAGGAAATAGCTCATAGTAAGTACCCTGTCCTAAAAAGAAAGGAAATAGATTGTTTCCTTCTTTATAAAACACTCACTCTTCTCTCCTTATATTTCCCATCTCCCTTCTTTGCAACTATAACATACACCAGCATTAGACCACACACTAATTACTTCTACTTCTCTGAGAATGGTTCCTATACATGGTTAGAAGAATTTTATGAAATAAATTTTGTCAAACTCTTCATCTTCTTCTTTGACCATGGATATTAATTCTAGTCCTGGGCAACTAAACCATGTTTAATAAGACTCATATCCCATAATTCTTCTTATGCAGTGCAGAGTGTCTCAGTACAACACAAATAAGAAGAAGCTCGGTAACTATTTCCAGTGGATTAAAGTTGTTCCCTAAAAATCCATATAATGCATCCCAACCTCCTATCTGACAATACTGTAAGACTCTAAGACATAATTAGATAATGAAAGTGGATTGCTCAAACATGGAATTATTATTAAAAAAAAAAACTAGATACCAGAAGTTACTTAGCTCCCCTTTCTTCAAGAGGATACATAAGAAGATAGAGTGAGCAAGACAGAAAAGGATCCTTAGGCAGAAGAGAGAGTTAAACAGAGAAGAGTACTTACTGCTCTTACAAAGGACCCAAGTTCTGTCTAGGACTCTAATTCCAGGCAATTATCAACTGCCTATAACTCTTGCTCCAAGGGATTCAGTGCCTCTGGCCTCTGTGGGTACCTCCACTAATATGCACAAATGTACTCCTTCCTTCCCCCCATTTTTCTCTCTCTTTCTCTCTCTATAAAACAACTTAAAATGATGAAATAAGTATCTTAAATGAAATAAAAAATCTTTTTTTGGAAGTGTAGCATGCTGATACTGTGATTTCAGACTTCTAACATGTAGAAATGTACAGAAAAAAAAAATTCTGTAATAGAGAAGACAGCGTTGCATGAAAATTTTTCTGAGCTGCATGAAAAAAAAATGCTTTCCATTGCAGTAAAGTGTCAATAACAGACCAAGTAAGATTTCATCAAACTCTAGATTCTGGATAACCACAAAACAGAAGCATGACCCAAAAGTCCATGGAAGCATGTATGAAGACTTCCCAAAGAGCTGCATAGATAAACCTCTTCCTTCCATTAACCTTCTACAGCTTATAAACTCTAGTGCCTCTTGAAGCCATTTGCATAGGAGACTCATAGTTGACAAATACAGAGGGGAGTAGCTAGAATGTCTAGAAAGGATCCACTTACACCTTCCCACTCTCCTATAACTGAATGTCACATGCTTTGGTGGGAGTGGACACTTGATTCTCCCTGGAGTGGGGAATAGGAGCAGAGGGATCAGGTATGCAAAGGGGAAGTGATGGAAGGAGAGAGTACAGGGAGAGATAGCTGGAATTTGTGTGTAAGGGGGGAACATTTGAAGGACAGTGTTGAAAGCTAGTGCAGTGGACATTTCCTTTACTCACTGAGGGTGAGCCTACTGAGGAGTTGTAGGAAAATAGGATATGGAATTTAAACTAGCCATCTTTGTAGCCAGACAAGGTTTCCAGTGATGGGCAGGGTTCCACTGGGTTGAGCTGTTGGCCAAGAGGATTTCATGGAGATCCACAGACAATCCAGGTTGATGCTAGGATGGAAGGTGTCCCCCTGAAAACTTACAATGGGGCCATACTGCCTAAGAGAACAACCAGAGTACATCCAAGTAGCTCATTGAATGTAGGGAGGTTGATGTGGTGCCTTGAAGGAGCTTTCAACTCTACATTCTAGTCTGTTTGGTGTGGAAAGGTATTCTGCTGTCTACTGAAAGAGAAACCCAGACAGCAACTAAGCCACAAAAGCTTTGGCCCTACAATCTGTCCTGCCGGCAAGATTTCTAGGCCAATTATGCTGCAGAACTTATGTGAGTGGCCAAACAATGTTTGATTTAACTTGGGGCCTATACCATGAGAGAAAGTCCATGCCCTATAATGCCTGAATGGTCAAGAACCAGAGAATGGATATCCCAGAAACCTAGGGTAGGAACCAGACAAACAAACAAACAAAAAACAATCAATGAAATGATTTTTAATGATATTCTGCTACACCCAGATCAGTGCCTTGTCCAATTGTCTTCAGAGAGGTTTCTTCCAGCAGCAGATGAGAGCCAGAGCAGAGATTCACAGTCAGACATTATGCAGAGAAAGTCTAAATTTTGGAAGTCTCTGTTGGGTCTCTTACTTTGAGATTAGGGTACCCCATGGAAGAGGAGGGAGGGGGTGTAGATTTTGGAGTCAGAGGAGGATGAAGGATACCAGGAGAACATAGACCACTGAATCATCTAAGCAGGGCTCATATGGGACTACAAAGACTAAAGCAGCAAGCAGAGGACCTTCATAGCTCTGCACCAGGTCCTCTTTTTCTCATTTTGAGTTGCTTTCTCCAGCCTCAATACGAGGGCTTTTGCCTTATCTTATTGCAGCTTATTTTGTCCTGTTTGGTTGATGTCTTTTGGAGGCCTGTTCCTCTTTGAAGGGAAATAGAAGTGGAATGGATCTAGGGGAGAGGGAAGGGAGGGTTAGCCTTGAGGAGTGCAGGGAGAGAAAACTGTGGTGGGGATGTATTGTATGAGAGAAGAATCTTTTTTTAAAAAAGTCTCTTGATAGTCATAGCTTCTCTATTGAGAATGATGGCTGTTATGCACAACAGCCACTTGAGCTATGATTCTTTATTGTAGCATCCTAAACTAAACCATTACTCATGGCCACATTGTCTGCTACATGGATAGTATCAAAACATGACTTAGTGCAACATTCTTTTTTGAAGGATCCAACTGAATAAAATAAACACTGCTAAACTCCTTCAGAAATGCCTGCTTTTTTGCATCTATATTTAAACTCCCAAATCAGATACCCACTAGGGGAAAATTCTGTGTAGCTGTGCAGTAATGCTGCTGGCGTGCAATCTGTGTCTCAGCGATATCTAGGAAATTAGGTTTCTTTCATATTGTGTACTGAAGATTCCTTAAATGTGAGTTTGGAAAATGCGTGCAGCAAGACTCTCTAGAGCATGTCAGTCACATCATTCCTGCAGCAGCGCCAGTCAGATGACTTTGCCTTTCTTCGTCTTCAATTACACGTGTCACTTCTTCTCATTAACACAATTAGGTCTAGAAAGAAAATATTTTTTTTATCCTCTACGTAAAAATTATAGTGATCTAGCCCATGGTAGACCATCACAAAATGTTAGCCAGTAAAATAAAGCCAAATGTTACATAATCTATAATATTAAGATAGTTGAACTATAATTAATATACATATTGAACTATAATCAATATATCTATCAGTCTATAAACAATGTTAGCTAATAGGATTTATGCAGTTAAAAAGTGCTATCAAATCCAAATTAGTCACTTTGCCTAAATAATGTCACTGTTACTTAAAACACATTCAGCCTTTTGAAATCACTTTGAATTATGACACGCATGCATTGGAATGTGTAAAGTAACAAATATAGTTTTATAAGTGCTTTTGATTTTTGGTTGGTATTGTTCTGAATCTGGAATCAATTAGAAAAATTTTACTTGCACTAAGAATGAGGAGCAGAACTTGGAAGCATTCTCATTATTAAGTAAAGGGCAATATGTTGAAAATATAAAGTAGCTAATTTTCTTTTTTCTTAATTTCAGCTCTAACATTGCTTAAACAACAGAATATGAGCTTGTATGACCTCTAACTTCTCTCATGCACTGTGGAAGTTTATCCTACCAAGGACATAGCTGCATAAGTACCTTCTCATGCTAAACATTCAGGAACCTACATGATTCAGGCATGTTTGTAATCCTTTGACTCTGGTTGTATCGGCAAAAAAAGGAAACAAGATACACATTTTGATTAAGAAGATGATCAAATCTTCCAAGGCAAACTAGATTGAGTCTGAGATGGTCATTGTTTTCTATCTATACTTACATATGCTTCATAAGCCAATAAATTTTGCTGTGGCCATGTTTTCCTTGCTATTTCTTTTTCCCTTCCTTTCTCTCTTTCCAAACCCTCCCATATAACCTTCTCCTCCTTCAAAGTCACGTCCTCTTTCATCATTGACTTTATAATATATTTACACTGGTGTAATAAATATTATGTAAACATAATATTTTATATTTTGTAATATTTGTATGTATATTGTACTATATTGCACACAAAGACACATATACATGTATGTTTCTAAACATAACCTGCTCAGTCTGTATAATGTTACTAGTCTGTACATTTTCAGGACTGACCATTTGGTATTGGATAACCAATTGGTGTATCTTCCTGAAGAAGTCTATTATCCTGCTCTCAGCATTATTTAGTTGTGTGTAGTTCTTTGTGTAGGACTGAATACTAATAACATGTTTCCCTGGCACATTGTGGTCTCTGTTAACTCATGTTTGGCCAGGTGATACTTTATGGTTATAGAATCACCTTCTGACATTACTAAGAGATACAATTTCAAGAAGACTCTCTGGTCCTTTGGTTCTGGCCATCTTTCTGCTGTTTCTTTTGCAATGTTCCCTAAGCTTTGGGAGTGGCACTGGGGCTGGAATCAATACCTCTGCAACAACCCTCCTGTTGGATTTAAGACCCACTCAACCAGAAGGAAATCATGCCTGGTTCTGAAATCTAGCCGTCTACTCAGGTTAGTTGAAGTCATTGATATCGGAGAATAACCTGCAACCATCACTTTACTCAACCAGCACAATCCTTAACTACTTTCTAAATATTTGCTTTCTTAACCACAGATAATTATAGTTCTCACTCTTATCAATGACACCTGGCGACAGAACAGACAGAGACCATAATAGAAAACAACATCCAATCAAAATGCAGAGTTG
This sequence comes from Pachyuromys duprasi, assembly GCA_028658305.1. NCBI lineage: Eukaryota > Metazoa > Chordata > Mammalia > Rodentia > Muridae > Pachyuromys > Pachyuromys duprasi. The sequence continues at coordinate 28,240,931 of CM053743.1, forward strand.
TGGAGCCCCAGTTCCCTGGCATTTTGATTCATGAATCAGAAGTGACTTGCTTTTGATTGGAGGCATGAGCTATTATATTACCAATTCAATCTGCTTTGGACCAGTAAGCACATTTAAAATGATACGAATCTGCAGAGGGAAGCATGAAACCCATGTAATGACAGGAGCCCAGATTAAATGAAGAAAGATTTGGAGGCTGGAGGGATAACTCAGCAGGGAAGAGTGCTGGCTGCCCAAGCCTGACTGCCTGAGTTTGATACCAAGATCTCACAGAAGGAGAGAACCAACTCTGAAAGGCCGTGTTCTGACCTTCCCTGAGCCCTGTGGCAAAGTACACACCTATGCTGCTGAAAAGAGATTTGAATGGCCTTTGGACACTTGCTGTCTTTGCAGAGATAAGTCCACAAACACACTTTATAAAAAAATGGCCTCTATAATGTTACGGTATGTTTTCTTCTTGATGCATCCAGCATGAATTTGTAATAGCTATCAATGAATTTTGTCTGGATATTTCTTTCTCTACTTCTACAGATAGCATGCTTCTTTGTTGGGCGTCCTCTGCTTTATGTGCTTGTGATGTCCCTAGGGCTACCAGCTACATGGGGAGGATAAAAGATTCAGCTCACATCAAATTGTATAAATCATCTCCACCCCAGTAAGCTGTTTAGAAATTGTCACTTGACTTAAGCCAGACTATCTGGAATCCTTCCTTGGAATACTTTTTCTGTTAATAGGTTATAGGTGATATGAAGGATTCTTCTGTCCTTCCATGACATGTTTGAAGTGGGAATTACTTTAACTTGAAGTGATTAGTTATTTATATAATTCAATTCAATACCATCATAACTTAGCAATTAGCATAATAGCATTTGTCCCTCTGCATGGTCAAAATATGTTCATGCCAACAATGTCATACATTTTTAATATGTTTATCGATTATTTGGGAATTTCACATAATGCACCCCATCTCCATTACTTCCCAGTCCTCCCACATTTGTGGCCTCCCTCCAAAAATAAAAGATTAATAAAAAACACAAACAAAATATACAAGTTTGTGCAACTCTGCTTTTAAGGTTGCAGTCTGGTATTTTCCAATAGCCTCTGAGGTAAGCCATGACAATAGATTCCCTTTTTCAGTGGGGTTCTCTCTTTGCCTGATCTGGGAGGCCCAGATCTTGTCAAGAGTGTCATATAGCTCTCTCAGAAAGATCACAGGTCTGACCTTTTCCTGATAAGCAAGCACCTGGAGATACCTGATGATACCCACCCTATGCTAATAAAATGTCTCAATATTCCACCAATGACCTTTGACTTTACCTGGAGTTCTTCACCCCATCCACAAGATAAAGCACTGTCTTTCCCCTCTTATGATAGGACTGTTTTGATATGTGTAGATCAAGTATCCCTAGCACTTCTAGCCCCAGCAAATCAAATACATTTACTCTTAAACCCCCTAGTACTGCCCATGGTTTATAAATACCTGGGTTCACACAAAAATAAACATGTGTGCTGCATGCTGCATGATAATATCAGCTTTCCACCATGACTACCTAAGAGTCATTATTTATTCTACAGAGGAAGGGCTCCCCTCCTCCCTGGAGACTTGATTCTCAGCTCCAGGGCTTGGTCACTAGCTAGCCTGGCTGGAGCCTGCCCAGGGACTGAGAGCTTCTGGACTGTCTGGGGCTTAATTGCTGGTCAGCTGGCCAATGCTGCTGGCTGCAGAGTGTTCACCTTTCACTGGCCTGTGGCACTGTCTCAGCAGCCATTGACATGCGACTCACCAGAACTGCCTCCTGGCCAGTCTCTGACCGTGCTTTGCAGAGCATCTTAACCAAAGGGCAGTATAATTTTGCTATCGCCAAAGGCTTTGGAATGCCCAGGAATCTCATTCTAAAAAGGCTGACTAACTGTAACACTCCATGGAAAACTCTTTTCACAATCCAGCCTAGTATTCAAGGCTGCTCCATTTTCTGTCAGCCGACAGCTATGTCCCAGACTCCCAATGAGTGAAGAATGAGACAAGCCCAGTTTATGTTGTTCATATAGTCACTGGGTCATGGGCAAACTCCCCATGGCCAGCTGCTTAAAGAAAAGTGACTCCTTCCCCACCAGCAGCCATCTATTGTTGAGAGCTACACTTCATACTACTTTATCACAATTTTTAAGAATCCTCTTAGATGACTTCCTGTTTAGGTTGTTATGTTTTAGGGGGCCCAGATCATGGACATCTACCTGACCTTCCATGTCAGCATGTGCACATGGTCTCCAGTGGCAATACAGATCACAGATACCAAGGTTTCTTGTAGCAGCATGGCCCACAGACATCAACATGGCCTCAGATGGCAGTGCAGACTATGCACATCAACATGGCCTCTGGTAGTAGGTCAGATCTCAGACATTGACATGGTTTGCCTCTCCCCACTCTGTGTGCACTGCTCTGTTCCTCCATCCTTCCCACCTATCCATTGCAAATTTGTTTGTCTCAGTGGCATTGGAAACTGCAGAATGTCACTCAGCAAATTTTTGCCCACACAGCTCTACATGCCAGTGCTCATTGCCATGAGTCACTGCTCTGCTTCAAGGGCTCTGGTCTCTGAAGCAGCCAACCTAAATACCAGATCACCACTGAAACATCTTCAATCACAGCTATGCTTCAGGTTTTCATTCTCTTCAGTGACAAAGAAGTGTTCCCAGATCTGGTTCCTCAGCATCGGCTCTTCCTTACGGTCCAGCAGCTTGTTGATGGAGTAGATGTTTTGTAATTTGAGTGTTAGGAATTAGTTGGGAACCAGCCTAAGTGGAGGTCTGAAGCAATGGTAGTTGATGAAAAGTCTCAGTGTCATAAGTAGGAATTGTTACCTCAGGGATAGTACAACTATATCCTGGGCCAGTGGCAGGGAAAAATGGGAACTGACATGTTTTCACTATTTTGTTTATTTATTTACTTACTCACTTATTTACTTATTTATTTATTTACATCTGATCCTAATCATCTGTGCTCATTTCCCTTCTCAGAAATATAATCATGTTGCTACACCTACATGTTAGGTAAGTTGGAAAATACAGTATGCCTATGCATTTAGGAGAAACTGGTGTGGGTTTGACACACATGGATCCCCTTCTCACTGCACACAGACTTGGTGAAAGGTAGGAGACCATGAAGAAATGTTCAGCCTGGATACTGCCATGCAAGTCGAGCAATAATTAATCAAAGAACATGGAATCCAGAGTTCAAGATGTAGGTTTTTTCCTACCCCCTCTCTGGCACTGATTGTCTTGCTATCTCTTGGTATTTCTGTGCTTCTTTTACGAAAATATTCATTTACTTTTCATTTGATGTGTATGAGTTTGCCCACATGTGTGTATATGTACCAATTACATGTCTAGTTCTCCGGAAAGATAGAAGAGGTTTCTGGAACCCTTGGAACGAGAGTTGCAGAAGGTTGTGAGCTGCACTGTGGGTGCTGGGAAGCTTGGCAATCCCTCTTAACCACGGAGTCATCTCTCCATCTCTGATTTATTATCTTCCTTTATAAAATTAATGTATTAAAATATTGCGGTCTTTACTAATATCACAGGGCATTATGGACTCCAAACAATTGTGTGGTAAAGTCAGAGTATCATACAGATTGATTATTCTTACCAGGACACATGTACATGCACCTACACCATTCATACAGAAAGAATCCCATGTCCTCAAACTGTTCCCGTTGCTTCTCTTCTTCAAAAATACTATACCATCTTTCAACATTGCTCCTAAAACTGGGAATATTCCCTTTTGTCAGGACCAAAGCATATACTTGTGCACCTGATGAATGTCATCTGCTCACAGATGAATTGCATACATTTTTTTTCCTTTATAAAAGTTATGTCCCTCCACAGGGACCTCTTTACCAGGGAGCTAAAAATGGGCCGACTTCTTTATTTCAATATTGTTTTGATGGGACCCCCCAGAATCCAGTATCCAGTGTCCCTTTCTTTTGGGTTTTACCTGAAAGTTTTTTTTTTTTAATAACTACTTGGCTGCTCCTCCTTTTCCTTTGTCCAATACTAAATACTTCATTCTCTCTGCAGTAGAACACCTACGCACATTATTCCTCCATCATTCCTTTACAAAACCTCCTGCTAATAACTCAGAGAACATACTTTCCACAGCACTTGAACAAGGACACTCCTCTACTTTCTGCCATTCCACAGTTTACTCACATTATCCAGCCAACAAAACCGTGTTAAAATGAAATCCGTGTGTTGGTTTCCCTGTAGCTTCATGACTTGGTGTTCAAGGTTTGAAAACAATAGAAATTTGTTTCTCAAAGCATGGAGGCAAGAATCCAAAAACTAAGGTGTGAGCAGAGTCATATTCCCTGCAACATTCTACTACAAGAATCTTGTCTGTTCCATTTTCTAGTGGGGTGTGACAACTTTTGGTGTCCCTTGGTCTGTACCTTTCTCACACCATTCTTTGTCCTTGTCCCACATGATTTCTTCCTGTATGTGCCTGTGTTTACATGGTCCTTTTCTTCAAAGGACCAGTCACATCCTGTTTCTCTCATCCTTAGCTTGAATGTATCTGTAAAGAACCTGCTTCCAGAAAAATCAATTTTTTTTTTGTTTTTGGATTTTGGTTTTTGTTCTGTTGTTGTTGTTGTTGTTATCAGAAGTTGGGATAAAAGTAAAACTTTCTTGGTTGCCCAATACAAATCTAAAGAGTGATGTGTCACATTCACCAGTGCCTTCCTATCTCACTGGACCTACTGACAAAATACTATAGTAGCTGACTCATGACACCTCTATGACACAGACATTAGCTTCTGCCTTCACTGTAGTAGTCATGACAGCCTACATACTACACCTTTCATAGGCTTTTCTATGTTTAGTCACATGTCTTGTCACATTAACCGAGTACTAAACAAAAACAACCTCAAGAAGGGAAGGCTTGTTTCTGCTCACAGAGGATACAGTCCTTCTTGGCAGGGAAATTATGGTGGCAAGAGCTTAAAGCAGCTGTTTCTATTGTGCCTGAAGTAAGAAAGCAGAGAGAGATGAATGCTTGTGCTCAGCAGACTTTGTCCTTTTTACCAGTTCTGGACCATCACCCATGGAACGGTGCTGTCTTTAGAGTGGGTCTTTCCAAATCAACCTAATCTGAAAACTCCCTCAACAAACGTGCCCCAAATGTGTGACGTTTGTGATTCTAGATCCTGCTAAGTTGATAATCAGTATTAACTGCTGCACAAGTATATTGCTCTCCTGAAGATTTGCTTCCTCCTAGACTTGACTGTGTCTTGCATGCACATTTCTCCAAACCCGCACAGCTCTTTTCCTACTATTCTTGCACCTTGTTAAAAAAAAAAAGATTTTTTTCAGTAATGCTTTTTATATACTACTTAAAATAAACAATCTAAACAGTCTATCACACAACGTTTTTTTTATTTCCACAAATCTCCCTTTCTAATATGTGTACAAATCATTTGTTCATTGTGCCTTGTAGCGATCCATAATATGACTTCCACGGAGTCATTATGAAATATGTTTTAAAATTATATTTTATAGATACAGTGGTAAAAACAGAAATGTAACTGAGGGCAGATCTATAGTCATAATTTTTTAATGTTTGAAATTTTTAAAAATAAGTTTTACTTTTTGAAATTGTGTATAATTATACCATCCCCCCCCCCGTCTTTCTTCCTGTGCTCTTTTCAAAACCCATGGCCTCTTTTTCTTTAGTTTCACACACACACACACACACACACACACCTACCTATGTAAATACAACCTGCTCCATCTGTATAATTTTTCTTGTATGTATATGATTTCAGGGCTGACTTCTTGATTCGAGATAACCAGTTGGGAGTTTATGGGGACAATTAGGGGTGTTATCAGTCTTAGAAACTGTACTACTCCTACCAAATAAATAAATTGGTTCTGGACTGTAATAGTTCTTCCAAGAATATAAATTATTCAGATACTTTGCGCATTGCTGTTTCCCCAGCAAGTAAAACAGGGCCTGCTGTATAGTGATGGACTTCTAAAAGTCCTTTGTGTTCCATGAGAATTATGTCTTAATGTCTTCAGCTAAACAGGGTTACATAACCAAGCCTAGAATGAACTGCTATTTACACTTCAGCATTTGACTCACTAACATCATAGATACTTCTGTAACAAACCATACAACTTCAGTACCATCAAACTAAAATCCAGCCATGCATGACTATCCAGAACTGTGGGAAACCCACAGCAATTAAGCTAGAGGTATTATTAAAATATTTTCAAATAGCTATCAGGAAACTAATTTGAATGTTGAGATATGAATATTTGAATTAAAAAAATAACTTCCTCTATTGAGAGTTCTCTGTTTAGCTCTGTTCCCCATTTTTTAATTGGATTACTTGATTTGTTGCATTTCAACTTCTGTAGTTCCTTATATATACTGGATATTAGGCCCTATGTCAGATATAGGTTTGGTGAAGCTTTTTTCCCAGTCTGTAGGCTGCCATTTTGTTTTGATGACAGTGTCATTCGCTTTACAGAAGCTTTTCAGTTTCATGAGGTCCCATTTATTGATTGTTGATCTTAGAGCCTATGCTGTTGGTGTTCTGTTCAGGAAGTTGTCTCCTGTGCCAATGAGTTCAAGGCTCTTTCCCACTTTTTCTTCTAACCGATTTAATGTATCTGGTTTTATGTTGAGGTCTTTGATCCACCTTGATTTTAGTTTGGTGCAGGGTGATAAGTATGGATCTATTTACAATTTTCTACATGTAGACAGCCAGTTAGACCAGCACCATTTATTGAAGATGCTATCTTTTTTCCATTGTATGCTTTTGGCATCTTTGTCTAAAATCAGGTGTTTATTTGTGTGTGGGTTTATTTCAGGGTCTTCTATTCGGTTCCATTGATCTACTATTCTCTTTCTATGCCAGTACTGTGCAGTTTTTATTATTGTTGCTTTATAGTACAACTTGAGATCAGGGATGGAGATACCTCCAGGAGATCTTTTATTATAGAGGACTGTTTAAGCAATTCTGGGTTTCTTGTTATTCTATATGAAGTTGAGATTTTTTTCATTCAAGGCCTGTAAAGAATTGTGTTGGTAATTTGGTGGGAATTGCATTGGCTCTGTAGATTACTTTTGGTAAGATGGCCATTTTTACTATGTTAATCCTGCCAAGCCATGAGCATTGAAGATCTTTCCATCTTCTGATATCTTCTTCTAATTCTTTCTTCAGAGACTTGAAATTTTTTTCATATAAGTCTTTGACTTCCTTAGTTAGGGTCACACCAAGGTACTTCATGTCTTTTGTGGCAATTGTGAAGGGTGTTGTTTCCCTAATTTCTTTCTCAGCCCTTTTGTCTTTTGTATACAGGACGGCTACTGATTTTTTTGAGTTAATTTTGTATCCAGCCACTTTGCTGAAGGTGTTTATCAGCTGTAGGAATTCCTGGTAGAATTATTGGGGTCACTCAGGTATACTATCATATCGTTTGCAAATAGTGATACTTTGACTTCTTCTTTTCCGATTTCTATCCCCTTGATCTCCTTCAATTGTCTTATTGCTCTTGCAAGGACTTCCAGAACTATATTGAAGAGATATGGAGAGAGTGGACAGGCTTGCCTTGTCCCTGATTTCAGTGGGATTGCTGTAAGTTTCTCTCTGTTTAGTTTGATGGTGGCTATAGGCTTACTGTATATTGCCTTTATTAAGTTTAGGTATATGCCTTGTATCCCTGATATCTCCAATACTTTAAACATGGGCAGAGAAACACTTAAAGAAATGCTCAACGTCATTAGCCATAAGGGAAATGCAAATCAAAACGACCCTGAGATTTCAACTTACACCCATCAGAATGGCCAAAATCAAAACTCAAGTGATAACACATGCTGTAAAGGTTATGGAGAAAAGGGAACCCTCTTCCACTGCTGGTGGAAATGTAAACTTGTACAACCACTCTGGAAATCAATCTGGCACTTCCTCAGACAACTAGGAATAGCACTTCCTCAAGATCCAGCTATACTACTCCTAGGCATATATCCAAAAGAAGCTCAAGTACACAACAAGGACATTTGCTCAACCATGTTTAAAGCAGCTTTATTTGTAATGGTCAGAAGCTGGAAACAACCCGGATGCCTCTCAACTGAGGAATGGATACAGAAATTGTGGTACATCTACACAATAGAATATTACTTAGCAATAAAAACAATGAACTCATGAAATTTGCAGGTAAATGGTGGGAACTGGAAAGGATCATCCTGAGTGAGGTATCCCAGAAGCAGAAAGACACACGGTATATATTCACTCATATAGACATATAATAGAGGGTGAATCTACTAAAATCTGTACACCTAAAGAAACTAATCAAGAGAGAGGACTCTAGCTAAAATGCTCAATCCCCAATCAGAAAGGCAAAGCAGATGGACATCAGAAGAAGAAAACAAGAAACAAGCAAGGAGTCTGTTACAGAGAGCCTCTGAAAGACTCTGCCCTGCAGAATACCAAAGCAGATGCTGAGACTTATGGCCAACTTTTGGGCAGAGTGCAGGGAATCTTATGAAAGATCTGGGAAATAGTAAGATCTGGAGAGGACAGAAGGTCCGCAATGAGAGCAACAAAACCAAAAAATCTGAGCACAGGGGTCTTCCCTGAGACTGATACTCCAACCAAGTACCATGCATGGAGATAAACTAGCACCCCTACACAACTGTAGCCCATGGAAGTTCAGTGTCCAAGTGGGTTCCATAGTAATGGGGACAAGGACTGCCTCTGACATGAACTGATTGGCCTACTCTTTGATCAGCTCCCTCAGAGGAGGGAGCAGCCTTACCTGGCCACCGAAAAAGACAATGAAGGCACTCCTGATGAGACCTAATAGACTAGGGTCAGAAGGAAGGAAAAGAAGACCTCCCCTCTCAGTTGGCTTTGGGAGGGGCATTCATGGAAAAGGGCAAGGAAGGGAAGGATTGGGAGGGCGCTACAGGGCAGATACAAAGTGAATAAAGTGTAATTAATAAAAATATTTTAAAAACTTATAAAGTTATATGAAAGAAAAATAACTTCCTTAAACAAATAGAAGTAAACATTTCACTAATAGCTTGACCTAAACAATAATATTGAAATAACGTGTATTTAGCAAAATAAGTTAAAAAGATCATAAAATATTCTTAAAGAACTGAAGAATTAAGGCTTTTATATTGCAGATACTTATTTTAATGAACAACAATAATAAGTATTTGAAAGCTGGTGGGTCTTAGGTAGTAATGCAAGGATCAGAAAGTGACGAAATTCCATTTCTAATTATTAGAAACAGAGATGAAACTTTCGGTTTGATTTGGGAGAGGAAAAGTTAAACTTGTAAGAGTATAGCTGGTACTTACTTGTCCTGAAAAAATCAATCTGGGTGTTTAGGAAATGTTTAGAATGAGATATGGCCAAATACATATTACTGCAAGGAAATATTGTTACACAGAAGTTAAAAAGTACTACATTATTGCCTATATTCAACAACATTCTCAGGATGTCAGTGAGCAACTGGTCAAGAACCTTCATTGTTTTATCCTTTGTGTTGGTCATCCTTTTGTTGCTGTAACAAAAAAATGTCTGAGATTTAAAAAAACATAAAATATGGACATATATATTTCGACTCACAGTTTCAGAAGTGTCAGTCTTTGTAGGTTAACTCTTGTCTCTGGGACAGTGGTGAGGCACAGAATTATGGTTTAGGAGAGATAGTAAATATACTGTCCACCTCATGGCCGTTGGGAAACAGGACAAGAAAATGGTCTCTGGGCAAGAGGTATCTTTCAATCAAAGCCATTTTCTCACACTCTCCTCACAGTGACCTTCTAACTATGGCTCCTCAGCTCCGACTTCATCAATGGATTAATGCAGCTGCCATGATCCAAACCCTACTTGATAGTGCCATAAGCCATATGTCAGCTGAAACACGCGTTATGAAAAATACTATGGAACTTCTCCTTTTCTATCTGCAGTTTATCATCATTTGCTATTGCTCAGACTCATACTCTTCGTATTTCAAAGATTAAAAAACTTCAGTGAATAAAAGGTTAAACAGAAACAATTTCATTGTTTTGATACAGGGTTGTGTTTCTTCAGTTTTCCACTAAATTCTTTAGTTTGAAGTTTTCTTTTTCCTTAGTTGACATGGGTATGTTTCATTTACCATTTTAAGTGACGGTGCTTTAGTCAATGACAACTGAGGATAGGTACTTTTATAAGCAAATAATTGCTGTAGCAACATGGACACATTATATGCATAATCTAACGCAAGAGTCAATTACTACTCAGAGATATATAAATTATTTTAACCTGGGTCATTTAAGGGGCTGTAAGCTGTGTGGAGTTGGGTAATTTTAGGTGATATCATCTTATCGTGCTCACAGTACCAAATTGCCATGTGGCTCATAACTGTACTCCACATGATAAATAATGAAAATTCTAAGTGCCATCTGGCTAGCTTGCTCAAGGTTAAACAGTGAGCACGTTGTAAAGGTAAATTCCTGACTAAACTATACCATTACAAAACTTACATGTTGTCACTTAAACAAACATCAAGTCTGCATAGCAAAATGACATTTAGAAATGAAGGAAGCCTTTTAAACAGGCTCTAAAGAGATAATGCGAAGATGTACATCAACTGGTGAATGGATGATGAAAATGCGGTACATATACACAATGAATTCTAATTATCTGTAAAGAAAAGTGAAAATATGGAACTTGCAGGTAAGTGGATAAAGCTGAAAATCTACTGAGTATAGTGACCCAGGTTCAGAAACACAAATGCTGCTTGCTTTCTCTTATTTGTGGATCCTAGCTCTGAATCTTTATTACCTGCAGTAATAATGATGTTAGGGAAGTGGAGAGGGACCATGGTAGAGGAAATCAAAGGAGTTCTAGAAAGCAGGCCAGCAGGGTACAGGTGCTGTGATGGAAGAAAGGAGAAACACTGCATGGCCATTAGACTTGTAAGGAAGGGATGGTAACATAACGGGGAAGACAGGAAGCAGAGACAACACCAAAGGTGTTTGGTGACCCATAGAGAGCCATACTATTTTAAAAGCTTACATAAAATACGCATATAATTTATATGTGTGCATACACACATATATGTATATATTATGTATTTTTAAATATTTTATATATTTTTATATTAATCACAGGTTTCCCAGCCGTAGCCCTCTCCCTCAGTCCCTCCCACTCTCCCCATCCCTCCTATATCTCCTCCCTGGCCCTTTCCAAGTCCACTGATAGGGGAGGACCTCTTCCCCTTCCATCTGACCCTACATGTCCATTCAGGGCTGGCTGCAATGTCCTCTTCTGGGGTCTAGTAAGGCTGCTCTTCCCTTGGCGGGGGAGGGGAGGATCAAAGAGTCAGCCATTGAGTTCATGACAGAAATAGTCTCTGTTCTCCTTACTAGGGTACCCATTTGGATACTGAGCTACCATGGGCTATATCTGCGCAGCGGTTCTAGGTTATATTCATACATGGTCCTTGGTTGGAGAAACAGTCTCCTAAAAGACCCTGTGCCCTGATCTATTTGGTCTTTGTAGAGCTTTTGTCCTCCCCAAGTCTTGCTAACTCCCCCTTCTTCCATATGATTCCCTGCACTCTGCCGAAGGTTTGGTTGTGAATCTTAATATCCTTTGATACACTGCTAGTTAGAGTTTTTCAGAGGCCCTCTGTGTGCTCCTGTCCTGTTGCTTGTTTTCTCCTACATTCAATGTCCATCCCATTTGTCTATCTAAGTGAGGATTGATCATCTTATCCCAGGTCCTCTTTTTTGCTTATCTTCTTTAGGTGTATAGATTTCAGTATGTTTATCTATCTTATAGGTGTATATAAGTGAGTATACACCATGTGTTTCTTTCTGCTTTTGGGATACCTCACTCAGGATGATTGTTTCCAGGTCCCACCATTTGCCTGCGAATTTCATGATTTCCTTGTTTTTAATTGCTGAGTAGTATTCCATTGTATAAAAGTACCATAATACTATGTGTTTTAAATGGAGTTGTGACAAATGGGATGATAATGTTCTCACTATAATCTATGCACTGTTTAACAAAACCCCAGGACCATTCAAGGAAAAAAAAACTCCTTTTAAGTTGCTGGTTAGGGTTCAAAGTGTCCAACAGACATGCCCAACAATATAATCTTTTGCCACTGCCCTTGGTTGTCTCCCAGAACTTGGAGTTCTGGAAGGAAACCAAGGGAATTATCGTAGGAGGGTTTTGGAAGAGTGCAGCTGGGGCTGACCTAGAAGACTCCAACTTTAGGGATATCACTGATTGTCTTAAAAGGTGCTTTGAAACCTCACAAAAGAGAAAAGAATTCAATTGTCACACTCAGCTGCTAAGCCTGTGAAGGACAACAATGACCAGCTCAGCATGATATCCTAGTGATACAGTAACAGCACTTACATTTTGAGGTAACCAGTAACTGTGCATTTAGCATTAGGACCCCCTTATTAGGAGGAAATTCATGCCTGGTGTATTGTGCTATCCAGGAACTTATTGCAATAGAGGTCACGGCCCCTAAAGGAAATCCTATTGCCATTTTTTTCCAAATCAGTATAGTTTCTAAGTGCATTCTAAGTACATATCTTGACACCCACAACAAATGTATCTCTCATTTCTTATCAAAGAAGCTTCTTTTTGCAATAGAAGAAAGATTCCTACTTGATCAAAATGCTGAGACTAAATGACCGTAAATTGCCCATCCCCAACACAAACCTTGCGGCTCTTGCTCAGATAACATTGAAGAGGCAGAAAGATTATAAGAGACTGGGGGCCATGAACTACAAGGTTTGAGAGGGAAGCTACACGCATAACATTTCAATGATATAGCTGCCTGGCAAACTCTGCATAATGACACCACCAGTCATCATACCAGTGTGGCTGGTGGAAAATTCACAGAGTTCCACAGCTAAATTTCTACAAGCAGTGAATGTCCATTGTGGGAAGAAGCATCAGTTTTCTCCTGCATCAAGTCACCTAATAGCTTACTAATCCCAAGTAGCCAGCCCTAAGCACACATTCGTAAGAACTACACTAAGTGGACTCACTAAGTTGTGTATTATATATACATATATATATATATGTATAATATATGTACATATGCATGTGTGTTAATAATAATTATAGAAATGTTATGAATTTTGAGAAAGACTGGTGAGAAACAGAGGATTTATGGAGAAGTTCTCATTGGAAAATCCTTCTTTAAAATCCCCTCTAAATCATAACTATTCTTGTCAGAGATAACTATGCAAATATCTATGTACATTCCTAGGAAAAATGAACGCATTTATCTGACAATTCCATGCAACTTTGTAACACTCTTACAACTGCATTTTGTCACATCCTGGTCAATTTTGGAAACGATTCTAGCACTTTCCTTTTCTTCATGCTCCCTTACCTTTTGTAATCATCTACTTCTGCCTGTCTCCCTTAGTTTTTAAAATCTTGTCTTCACTTGAATTGCTCATTTGTTTTCTATGGTTTCATATTTATCCAAATTTTCTTTAGGCTTTCCTTTTTTCTTTCCTAACTACCTAGTTACAATACTATATAAGAATTAGAAGCATCATCGAAGCAGAGTCATGAAATACTGCTTTTTAGTTTTCCTTACCTGGTGAAATCTCTCTTGATGATTTGGTTTTCTGCCTTATTAGTTATGGAGAGTGTTACATTCTATTATGTTTTTCTTTGCTCTGAATGCCTGAATGATAAGCATGTGCTTTTGCATGGAAAAAAAGAAAAGTAGTTTCCTTGACCTTCATTGTCAGGGATAATCATCATTCCTATCATTTGTTCTCCGTTGTCATTGTAACAACATGTCTTTTTTTTTAAATTTATTTATTTTTATATCAATCACAGGTTAGGTACTTTGAATCCCAGGCGTAGCCCCCTCCCTCAATCCCTCCTACCCTCCCACTCCCTCCCTCATCTCCCTCCTCCCCGCCCCCTCCA
>CM053743.1:28255412-28283048 GCA_028658305.1 Pachyuromys duprasi
ACTGGAACTGTCAATCTCTTGTGTCAGGAGTATTCTTCAAGAAGATCAGGGAGTTCTAGTGGTTTGATAGTGTGTGTTGTTGCCTCAGTTGAACTCTGTTGTGGGATCTGTGTGCCTGGCTTCGTGCTCTGTGCTAGAGGCTGTGAGCACCACAGGCTGGTCTCCCCTCTGGTCTGGAGGTTTGGCTCTTCACTCTTTGTCAGAGGCTTTGTGTCCCCCTTTGATATGACCGCTGGGGGCGCTGCTCTGGTCAGGAGGCTCTGAGCTCTGCCCTGAGCCTCCTGCTAAAGGCTCTCTTCTGGACTGGAGCCTTGGAGCCTCTTTCTGGATCAGGGGCTGTGTACCACGGTCTGAGATGGTAATTGGGGCACCTCGGTCTGGACCTGATACTATGGGTCCCAATCCGGGGTGGTGGCTGGGTGTGCCTAGGGTTGTGGGTCTGACCGGTGTAGCCCGCAGTATCTGGGTGAAACTCAGTCCATCCCGGGTACCGTGTGCCCCAGCCCAAAGCGCTGGCCATTGGCACAGAGGGCTGTGGGCCCTCTCAGTGCAGCCCGAGGTGTCTGGGTGAAACTCAGTCTGTCCCAGGAACCCTGTGCCCCAGCCTAAAGTGGCGGCCGCTGGCACAGAGGGTTGTGGGCCCGCGTAGTGCAGCCTGCAGTATCTGGGTGAAACTCAGTCCATCTGGGGTACCCTGTGCCCCAGCCCAAGATGGCGGCTTAGGCGCCCAGGCCAGCTGTGCGCAGCCTGTCTCCCTCCGGAGTTTTTCCTGGGAGTATTTGGGTGTCCCTTGGACCTTTCCACTTGATTTCCCCACCGTAGGAATTCTGCTCACCTGACAGTCGCAAACGCTGGTGTTTTAGGTCCGAGATCTCAGTCTCCCGGTCTCTGTGCCTACACTATTGTCCTGCTCTTCGGACACAGTGTCCTCCTGGGGCAGCCATCTTGGATCAGTTCTCATATACATATTTTCATGTTATAACAATCAATGGAAAAAGAGTCCATGAATTGAAAAGAGAGCACAGTGGGGGTTTATTAGAGGTTTTGAAGGGAGGAAAAGGAAGGGGACATAATTTAATAATATTATAATATAAAAATAGTCTCTCCTCAGCAATGGGCAAAGAGATATCTCTGTGTGTGTGCTGCCTTTCTAAATCATCTCTTTCCTCTCTCTTCTCATGAAAGTTGCCCATATCCTATTCTATCAAATACTTCTCTAATTGTTCACTTTGCCTGCCTCTCAATTAGAAGTCACTTTCAAACATAGGAACTTCCTGTACAAGCTAATTTTACCTTTAGATTGTCTGGGATTGAAGGTGTGTACTAAGAGTGTGCTTGCATTCCAGCCGGATTACAGGGAGACCTCGAACGTCTTTGGATGTAATCAGAGCATCCATGTTGCTGGATTAAAATTTCTCTATATCAAATCCAGGCAGTGCATCGCAGGAGGAGGGAGACAGGCAAAGATGTGCAGACTGCTGTGCCACCCACAGACCTGCCCTTCAGCCCATGGCACAAGCACCTGCTTACCAGAAGATGTCATACAGGGGCTGCCAGTCTATAGCAGGAGCCACCACAATGTGCATGTATGTGGTTAACAGATGGAAGAGAAAGAGAAGTGGGTCAGCTTGATCATTAGGAAGAGAGATGGAACTGGGTGCTCAAAAGTGGAGAGAGGTAGCCTGTTGTGAGTGGCCAGTCCCACCACTTGAAGCCATGGTGAGGTCCTAGCCCGAGCTTCCTCTGAGGGCAATGTCTGGATCTGTGGCTACATAGTGTCAGGGGTCAGTGTCAATGTGTGTGGCTCATGTTACCATCAGAGAACATGAGGATGTCCCTGGTGGAGGCAGCTGCCAGGGACTGCATGGATGTGTAGAGGGTGTGCAGAACTGGCCCGGCCCTCCCTGGCTGTGGCACTCTGGGGAGGAGACCCCACCTCTCACACACGGCAGCATTCAGAAGAGTGGACCCTGCACCTCACCCAGGTAGTGCAGTGGAGCTGGCCCTGGTGGTGAGGTGTGGGTGAGCCAGACCCTGAGAGTTTGGCAGAGCTGACATCAGCACTCATCTGCTGTGGGATGGCATGGGCACAGAGGTGAAGCGCCACCCCCAGTGATGACAGCAGGGAATACAGCCCACAAGGTCGGGGACAAGTGAGAGCCCACGCTGTCTCTCACTAGCTGCAGCACTTTGGAAAGCAGGCCCTGCATCTTGCCTGAGCAGCACAGTAGACCTGGCCCTGGTGGAGGAGGATACACACGGGCCCTGCCATTTGTCTGTATGAAGTGTGGATGCCAGGGGTGATGTTCTGGCCTCCCCTTCATTACCTGTGGTAGTCCAGAGAGCTGGCTCCAAGGTCTATAGCAGTAAAGCTCAGGTGCTCTCGGGGCAGCAGCACTTAAAGGAGCAGGCTTGCACCTCACCTGAGCTGTACAGTAGAACTTGCCCTAGTGGCAGGGGTGCAGGTGAGCTGGCCTGAGGGCATGAGTGAAAGACTCCAACCTCACCTTGAGATGGCCTGGGCTGTGGGGGAGATGCCCCACCCCCCTCCTTGCCAACTGTAGTAGTTCGGAGAGCTGGCCCCAAAGGCATAAGAGCAGGAAAGCTAGCCTTGCCCCTTCACAGGTTGTAGTTGGTGAGGGAGCCCTTCACCTAGCCTGGGCAACACAGTGGAGGTGGCCCTGATCAAGAATGGGAGAGCTGGATCAGCTGCTTGTAGGCTGTGAGAATGGGCTTGTGAGCATGGGCCGCATGCCTTGACTGGGCAGCAGTAGAACAGGATCTAGAGGTGTGCGGGAACCAGACCTAAGGACTCCTGAACCTGACTGATGGCCGCCTTGGGTAGGCTAGCTTGAATAGTGCTGGAGAGCTTGACCTGGTGGATGTTGCAGGCTGGCTGCCTGACCAACTCAGCTACCACCAGGCCCAGACCCAGGGCTTTGAGTTGGTCTACTCCAAAATCTACTCCATTTAGGCACTACTGGAGCATGTGAAAGGGCCTGTCCTGTAGATGCAAACCTTAAGGATCACTATGACTCAAGGCAATAACCAAGAATAGACCCAGTGAGGATCCGATATTGGTAGTCACAGAAGCCAGAGATCTGGAACCAAAAAAAAACAATTGCAAGTGAACATGTGTAGACAGAGAAATCTACTGTGGGACACACTGTGACATACAACAGCTTCCATGATGAGGTGTTTTCTATGCTTTGGTTGTGTGTGTGTGTGTGTGTGTGTGTGCATGTGTGTGTTTTATTTTTCAGGAGGAGGTTGCAAGGGTGAAGGGCAGATATGAAGAGATGGGGAGATCAGCAGGACTGGGATATATGATGTGAAACTCACAAAGAAACAATAAAAGTTTAATATAATAATGATGATGATGATAGTATGAAATTCTCAAAATGTAAAAACATTTTAAATGTATATAAAATAAAATAAAATAACTTCATGTCACTAGTGTGCTTTAAATAAGGATTTTAAAGACTGTAGTTAAGAGTGACCTGGAGAAATATAGAAAAAAATGAACAAAATTAGGGAAGCTCAGAGGTATAAACTAAAAAGTCACATAGAAAGTGAAAATAGAAAGAGGTTAGATGAAGCAGATTGGAAGAGTCTTAAGAGATTAAGTTACTATGACATGGTGTCATAATGTTTAAATATTGGGATCTGGATAGCTCCTTTTTCAGCCTTTTTTTTTTTCAGCAAAGTTGCATCTATATATGATAGCAAAATCTGTGATAAGGAATCAACTTACATGGTAATTCATGCCAATAATCCCATCACTGTGGTTGCAGAGGCAGAACACTGCAAGCTAAGGCCAGCCCAAAGGACACAACACCCCAGGCCAACCATAGCTACATATTGAGATCCTGTCTGAAAACAAAACAGGCAGCAGAGTCTGTTGATTAGATGTGGAAATCCTGAACCATGACTTCTTTCACAAGGGAAAATGTGAGTGAAATAAATATCTGGCTTCCACAGCCATGCAGATGCTGCAAAAGAGATGCTGCTTCACTTATCCAAATATGAGAAGATAAAAAAGCTGAATTGCTCAGGGATAGCTAGATACGGAAAAAAGTTTAGCTGGAGAGTAGTAATTTGAAGATAACTCTTAGTATCTATAGATTCTGCTGAGTGGCTTATGACAATGCCAAGAATTCTACCCACAAACCCCAAGGGATCGTTAGCTTAAGGACCATTGTTGCCCACTAGTGCTTGCACATATTTCCCTACTTGTGCCTTAATGAATGGCACCCTGTAGATTCTCTTGAATAGTCCATTTGATACATCAGTCATCACTATGAGTCTTCACCTTTAATTCAGCACTGTTAGTGGGAGAGAAGATGCCAATTCTTGACCACTTTGGAAAACTGTCCTAGAGAAAATGAGTAGGAGCTCTTCTTATCAGTGCTATATTTTGTAAGACAAAATGAAGGTTGGCCCGAGTGAAAACCAAATTCTCAACATTGAGTCACAAATGATAGTATTCATCTCTCAAAAGCAGTGAGCAAGACTGAAGACAATAACTGCTTCCTTAAAAGGTGAAGACAAAAGCAAACAGCTTCAAGGGCTAATGAATCAAGCAAACTCAAAATCACCAAAGGAACAAAATAAAGGTTCCATAGCTGATTCCAGAGAAATAGTTGTGTGACAGGCAGAGAATCATCATCCTAAAGCACATCAGTATAATATTAGAAAACAGAGAGAATAATAGAGCAGAAATCGATTAAATGAGACAACAAAAGAAAATTAAAAGAAGTTTAACAAAGATATAGAAACCAAAGGTAGGGGCAGGAAAGAGAAGGAGAGAGAAAGAAAGGTAGAGAAGAAAGAAGGAAAAAATGCTGGAACAGAAAAAGAAAATTGAAATAAAATGCCAAAAATAAAAATTAAAAAAATAGTTTAAACAAAATAATCAAATGGATTTGTAGATTCAGAGGCTTAAAGGCATTTGAAAATATAGTTACAGAAACCGAAAAGAACAAAAATTGGAAGAGGAAGAGACAGTAGAAAGGAAGAGAAGCAGGGGGAAGGGGAAGGAAATGGAGGCAAGGGGGATGGATGGGAACAGAGGAGACAGGAAGGGAGGAAAGAGGAGAGGAGAAGGGAAGGGAAGGGAAGGTAGAGATAGGAAGGGAAAGAAAGGGAAGAGAAGAAAAAGGAAAGGGAGGGAAGGGAACAAAGCTGATAAACTTTATGGAACACTATCAATTGAAGCAGAGTGTGTATTATGAGAATCCAAGAGACAAAGAAAGAAAAACAGAATTGATGTTTATTTACATATACAGTAACAGTCAATTCTGAATCTGGAGGGAAAAGTAAATATTACACTTCCCAATATTTAAATAGCTCCAAATAAGTTGAGCATAGAGGTTTCTTCACAGAAGGACACTATAATCAAACAGTGCTCAGAGGGAAAATGTTGAAAGCATAATGAGAAAAGCAATTTGACTCCTATAAGATTATATGTTGATTTCCATATTAGTTAGCTTCCTATTATCATAACAAAATGCAGGATGCTGGCTACTTATGAAAGCAAGAGACATACATTTTGGCTCCTGGCTCCAAAAGCCCACAATCAAATTATCACAGCTCCTTTCTTTCGGGGCTTCTGGAAAGAGCAGCATATCACAACACACGTATCAAACTGCTTCTCAAGCAAGCGAGGAGAAAGAGAAGGGAAACAGCTGAGGCCCAACCACTCTTTGGATGTCATGCTGCCAATTCAACATGAGGACAACACAATTGGTCTCACATCTTAAAATTGTACAGCAACTCCTAGTATGCTTGTCCTATGGACTGAAACTACCTATGAGCCTTTGGAGGGTTTTCATGCAAATATCTGGTGTGGTTACTGAGGAAAATTAAAGGCAGATAGAACAAAGCTCGTTACACATAAAGGGATATGACAAACACGCCCCAATCAACAGTAACATGCCCCAGGATATTGCCTTTTAGAAATAAAAATTGAAAGACTTTCCTAAACAAATGAGTTCGTCAACCTTGCAAACAGCCTTACAGTAAAAGATGAAGAAAAATCTGCAGGCTATTGATAACATGAAAACATCTAGGGGAATGATAAAGCATGATAGCTGATAAGGATAAGCATGTAATGAAATAAATGTACTGGAATGATGGTAAATAAGTCAGTTTTAACTCTAATATTCAAGCTAAAAATATCAAAGATAACTACAGATACCGTAATTTGTTAATGAATATACAACATGAAAATGTAAATGAGAACATCAGTAACATCAAAGGCTGATAGGGGAGAGCTAAAGATACAGGGTATTGCATAGGATGGAAATTATATTTTTTTGTAGCTTAACATTTAAAATTGTGATGATACCTGTGTTATGTAAGTCCTGTGGTCATTACAAATAAAAAACTGTAAATTTGCATAAAAATAAAGGGAAAGGAATTAAATATGCCCCCTTGTGAAAGAAATCAGCAAAAGAGGAAGACAATTAAAAGAAAATGCAATATTGACAATGGAGCTTTCCAGATCATCAGCCTTCTAGGTTGCCTTCAGCCTACATTTAAATTCAATAGTATTCATCTGGAAGCTGAGTCTTAATGGCTACAGGAAATCTGTGAATTTCCACTGAGCTTCTGATGTTTAACCCTGATCAGTCCAAACTTCTTATACCAAGCAGAAGGCCTCCTTTGTTCTCTTGCACATATATCAACATGTCTATTTCACAAGTTATCTGTCATATGATACTTTGAAGTTGAAAATCCAAAGGGTTCCCTTAATGACATTACAAAGTAATAATAACAATAATCAACAAAATTGACCAAGAAGCCTAAAAAGTCTTCCCTATCTTTCCATAACATCCTTTTCTTATATCTGAATTCATTACCAGCATCCCGAATTGACATTAACTACCCTAACATCTCATCTTAGCACTCTCTTATCCAAATTCCTACACAACATATGAGTTCCCAGAAACCTCAGTAACATAATTATCAACATAAATATCTGCCTAACTAGAATGAATAAACTATGAAAACGTTTCAACATTCTTTTTCAAGGTATCTGTTTTTTATTTAATTCTGACTGTGTCCATGTAGAAAATAGAATTTCGGTTTTGTTTAATTTGCATTTATCTAAATACAAAGACTCTTTCAAGTATCATGTTGTACATGTAAGAGAGCAAGCTATCAACGTTTACATTTTATCTTCTTGAGTTATTCAGAATTCAGAAGCACTATTCAACTTCAAAATAATATACTGGATTAGTAAAATAGTGGCAATGACATTAAGTCAGGCACTCATGAAACTGAAAACTTCTGTAAAGCAAAAGACATTGTCATCAGAACGAAACGACAGCTTACAGACTGGGAAAGGATCTTCACCACCCCTATATCTGACAGGGGATAATATCCGGAATATATAAAGGACTCAAGAAGTTAAAAAGCAAAAAGTCAAGTAATCCAATTAAAAAATGGGGTACGGAGCTAAACAGAGAATTCTCTGTAGAAGAATATAGAATGGTAGAGAAACACCTAAAGAGACACTCAACATCTTTAGCCATGAGAGAGATGCAAATCAAAACAACCCTGAGATTTCACCTTACACCCATCTGAATGGCTAAGATCAAAAACTCAAGTGACAACACATGCTGGAGAGGTTGTCGAGATAGGGGAACCCTCCTCCAATGCTGGTAGGAATGTAAACCTGTTCAACCACTTTGGAAAACAATCTGGCGCTTTCTCAGACAACTAGGAATAGTACTTTTTCAAGACCCAGCATTACCACTCCTGGGCACATATCCAAAAGATCAACAAGGGCATTTGCTCAACCATGTTTGTAGAAGCTTTATTCGTAATAGCTAGAATCTGGAAACAACCTAGATTTCCCTCAACAGAAGAATGGATACTAAGATTGTGGTACATTTACACAATGGAATACTACTCAGCAATTAAAAACAAGGAAATCATGAAATTTTCAGGTGGGATCTAGAAAAGATCATACTAAGTAAGGTATTCCAGACACAGAGAGACACACAGGGTATATACTCACTTATAAGTGGATACTATAATATAGGATAAACATACTAAAACCTGTACTGCTAAAGAAGCTAAGCAAGAAGGAGGACCCTGGGTAAGATGATCAATCCTCAGTCAGAAAGACAAACAGGATGGACATTGGAAAAAGGAGAAAACAGGAAACAGGACAGGAGCCTACCACAGAGGGCCCCTGAAAGACTCTACCCAACAGTGTATCAAAGCAGATGCTGAGATTCATAACCAAACTTTGGGCAGAGTGCTGGGAATCTTATAAAAGAAGTGGGAGAAAAAGAAGTAGGAGATAGTAAGACCTGGAGAGGACAGGAGTTCCACCAAGAAGAGCAAGAGAACCAAAAAGTCTGGGCACAGGTGTCTTTTCTGAGACTAATACTCCAACCAAAGACCATCCATGCATATTATCTAGATTCCCTGCTCAGATGTAGCCCATGGCAGCTCAGTATCCAAGTGGTACCCTAGTAAGGAGAACAGGGACTGTCTCTGACATGAACTCAGTGGCTGGCTCTTTGATCACTTCTCCCTGAGTGGGGAGTAGCCTTACCAGGCCACAGAGGAGAAGAATACACCCAATAATGTTGAGACCTTATAATCTATGGTCAGATGGAAGGGGAGAAGGAAGTCTCCTATCAGTGGACTTGGAAAGGGACATGGGAGGATATGATGGATGGAGGATGGAGTTGGGAAGGGACAAAGGAGGGGGTTACAGCTGGGATACAAAGTGAAAAAAAAACTGTAATTAATATAAAAAACAAAAATTTAATTAAAAAATTTTAAAAGTTATTACTCATACAAAGTACTCATGACTATTGAGGATATGTCAACTTAGCAACAAGAAGAGTGAGACATACCCTGCTTTTCTCTCAGATCGTGATGAACTCATTCTAGTTGGTAAGATTATTTCATGAAATGCCTAAAACAATTTTAGAACACTAACTTTCCTGAGTTGTAAATGTATAAACAAGACTACTGATGAGTGAATGATGACCACTAAAAATTTGAACTGAAGTGTTTTTATGGAATGCCACTTAAATATACACTTCCTTATATATGCAAACATACTTTTGGCCAGGTGCTTTCTTAGGTGCATTAGGGTCTTCAAACCCTTGATGGTATGTGTGTATGCTTTTTATCAAGAAAAACATGATGAAAATGAAAAACAAACAAACAAAAATCAGATTTAATGACTTTCAGCTCATGGTATCATGGCACTATATCAAAAATATCAAATATAAAACTCTATTTCATTGATTTTTAAATATTTAAGAATCCTAGAAGTTAGGAATAACACAAAGATTTCCTAAGATCCCATAGATCATTCAACTAGGGAAACAAGCAGATAATCATCAGATCTTCATTCTTTCTCCTCTCCTCCACATCCAACACACCAATCTCATCCCAAGCTCAGCAGAAGACCATCTTCAGCAGCCTCTCTTTCCTCTCTGGCCCATCTCCAACTATGGGGATTCTCTTCTACATCCTTCTTCCCCACACATCAGTGTTGGAAGTTGGTCTGATGTTAATTACTGACCCCCAAGATCTTGTCCCTGCTCAGAAGAGCACATTCTGGCATAAACCTATCCTTGTTGTGTAAACCTGCCTAAGTCATTATATCTGGTTGGTTGATTAAATAGCCATTACTGGGAAGGGCAGAATGGGGTAAGCATGGCTAAGTTTCCTGAGCTTTTGAGAACAGGAAATCATGGGGCAACGGAAGAAAGAAGGCAGAAGGATGCCACAATAGGTTAGTGTAGAAAAGAAACCGTGTAGTCTGGGAGAAAAGAACCAATAATGGTGTGAAAAGGTTCAGATGAAGAATATTAGCAAGTATCATAAAATTATGGATAGTTGATAGTTCAGATGAGAATGATCAATGTGGATGGCATTGGATGTGGGTTGAGAGGTACATGGTGAGATAAAAATATCTGCCTAGCCCAAGGTAATAAGGCAATTTTAAAATCTAAAGGTATCTGTGTCTTATTATTTATGATAGCAGGTTAAATAATACTACTGTGATAATCTTAGGACTAATAATTATATAGCCCAATACTCATTTTTTTTTATTTTACTAAAACACATCCCTTTATCTCAGTACCCAACTTCTGCAGGCATTCTCTGGGAACTCAAAAGCCAAGCCTGGCAGAGAAGCAAGTAGGCCAGTGAAATAAGTAGGCAAGCTTCAGATCTTAACTTTTCCTCTTCTTCTCAAAATACAATTCCCCAGATTCATCTCCATTTCTCAAGCAGACTTCTTGGTATGGTCTCTTCTTCCTGTCTGGCCCCATTTCCAGGGGACAAAGCAGGTCCTAAGAACATACGCTGCTTTTCTCTCTTCTGTGGACTCCTTTAACCAATCCTTCTAGCCTTCTTTTCTTGTTCAGTGTTAATTCCCAATACCTAGAATCACATTCTACCCAGAAACCTAAGAACTTCTGGCAGTATCACAGAAGCATTCTCTATCAGGCAATCCATACCTTCTATACTCTTTGAAGAACCAGAAAGCACAAAAAAAGCAAGGGCTAAGACACCCACTCAACAAAGAAAAGGCCAAATATCAACACCTAGAATTACAATCAGACCCAAGTCAGATGTCTAGATTCCTGTGTAAAAAATTAATAATAAAAATAGCAACAAGGAAAATATGGTTCCATTGCAGGCCAGCAAAAACTGCAATTGGTCATTAAAAACTGAAACATAGTCAAAATACAAGACAAACACTTTAAAATAGCTGTTCTGTATATGATAGAGGCCCTTAAAGAAGAAATAAATAAAAAATTAAAATATATTAAAACACAGTGGAATGAGTAGAATCAATGAGTTAAGACATGAAAGTTGAAGTACAAGCAATAAAGTAAACCCAAACTGAGGGGAAAATTGAAATTAAAATGTAGGCACTCAAATGAACTTCAGAGGCAAACTTCACAAGCAGAGTACAAGAAACGGAATAGAGAATCCCAGACATTGAAAGCAAGATAAAAGTAACAGATAACTCAGGCAAAGGCAATGTTAACTCCACTCTAGAAATAAAACATTCAGGAAATCTGAAGCACTAAGAAAAGACCAAATCTACGAATAATAGGAACAGAGAAAGAAAAAGAAACCCAAGTCAAAGGCTTAGAAAGTATTTTTCAACATAATCATAGAAGAAAACTTCCTTAACCTAAAGGAGACAGTGTCTATCAAAGTATATATAAAAAAACCGAAAAACAAAAACAAAAAAACATAATACCAAACAGACTGGACCACAAAAGATATTCCCAAGAGCACACACAATCAAAACACCAAACACATAGAACAATGAAAGAATATTAAATGCTGCAAAAATTGGTCTTTTTAACCAATTAACATATAAAAACAGACCTATTAGAATAGCATTTGACTTCTCCTTGGAGACACTAGAAAGGCCGGAGCAAATGTTCCACAGACTCTAAGAAACCAGAGATGAGAGCCCAGACTACTATGCCCTGCAAAACTTTCAATCTCAATAATGAAGAAAATAAGACATTCCATGATAAAAAAAAAATCTAAGCAATATCTATGTACAAATTCAGCCCTACAGATTGCACATACACACATACACAAAAATTCCAACCACACCCCCAGAAATCATGAGGAATAATGTCATAGTTATTTTTATAAAACTGTGTTTGTTTATTTTTTTCTTAACCCAACTAACACACAAATAATTGAGTCTCTTGTATTCAATAATAAGCATCACAGCACAAGAACTGTTCTGGCTTCCTTCCAGCATACATCTCAGACATACTTGGACTCTTCACACCTTCACATCAACAGTAGACAACCTCTTAGGGTGGAAGGATGAAAAGTATTATCCAAAGAAAGTGGGACTAAGAAACAACCTCATTTAGATATTTTAATTCCTGACAAAAAACACTTCAAACCAAAACTAAAGAAGATATAGGGAAGGACAGTACATACCTATCAAAGGAAAAATTCATCAGAAGGATGCCACAAATCATAACATATATGCACCAAACACAACGGCACACAAAAACCCATAAAGAAACACTGCTAAAGATTAAACCACTCAGCTTGGTCTTTGTGAGCTTGGTCTTTGTGGAGGAGCTCTTGTTCCCCCAAGTCTTACTAACTTCCCCTATTTTTATTATTACTTCCCGCCCTCTGCCAAAGGCTTGATTGTGAGTCTTAATATCTGCTTTGATACATTGCTATATTGATTCTTTCAGAGGTCCTCTTTGGTATGCTCCTGTCCTGTTACTTGTTTTCTCCTCCATTCAATGTCCATCCTATTCATCTAAACTAGCATTGATCATAGCAACCTGGGTCCTCCTTCTTGTTTATCTTCCCTAGCTGTGTAAATTTCAGCATGACCTTCCTATCCTATAGGTCTATATAAGTGAGAATATACCATACATTTCTTTCTGCTTTTGGGATACCTCACTTAGGATGATCGTTTCCAGGTCCTACCATTTGCCTGCGAATTTCATAATTTCCTCCTTTTTAATTGCTGAGTAGTATTCCATTGTGTAAAAGTACCACAATTTCTGTATCCATTCCTCAACTGAGGGACATCTGGGTTGTTTCCAGGTTCTGGCAGGGGACAGGGGTCTTATATGAGACAGTTTCTCCAACCAAGGACCATATATGGATATGGCCTAGAACCCCCTCTCAGATGTGGCCCATGATAGCTCAGTGTCGAACTGAAGACCCTAGTAGGGGAAACAGGGACTGTTTCAGTCATGAACTTGATGGCTGACTCTTTGACCCTCCCCCACACATGCCAGGGGGTAACAGCCTGGCTGGATCCCAGGGGAGGACATTGCAGCCAGCCCTGAGGAGACAAGATGAGCTGGGGTTAGATGGAAGGGGAGGAGGTCTTCCCCCGTTGGTGGACTTGGAAGGGGTGGGAAGGAGATGAGGGAGGGATGGGGAGGGTGGGAGGGAATGAGGGAGGGGGCTATGCCTGGGATGCAAAGTACCTAACCTGTGATTGATACAAAAATAAATAAATTTTAAAAAAAGATTAAACCACTCATTGATCCTCATACACTAACAGTGGGAAATGTCAGTAAAGCATTCTTTCCAATCGACAGGTCATCCAGACAAAAAAATAAACTGAGAAATGCTAGAATAAGCTGACATTATAAGCCAAATGGACTAACAGAATGTTTTACCCAAATACAATAAAATCTACCCTCTTCTTAAAAGTTCATTCAAATTTCTCCAAAATTGACTACATATTTGGACAAAGAACCAAGATACAGTAAAGTTAAAATAACACCCTGCATCTTACCTAGCTACCGTTAAAACTGAATAACAACAATAAAAAATTATTAAAAAAATAAAATGTCACTCTAGCAAGGGGTAACTGCATTCATATTTTAAAGCAAATTCAAAAAATTCTGGATTCATGGTATACCTTAGAGAAGTGGCAAAGCGTTTTAAATTTTTCACAAGATACAGGAATAAAAAGAATTATATTCGGGGCTGGAGAGATGGCTCAGAGGTTGAGAGCATGTACAAATTCAGCCCTACAGATCGCATGCGCATACACACACACACACACACACACACAAATTCCAATTGAGTGTTTTTCCAAAGGTCCTGAGTTCAGTTCCCAGTGACCACATGGTGGCACACAACCATCTGTGATGAGATCTGGTGCCCTCTTCTGGAGTGCAGGAACACATGCATGCAGAATGCTGTATTAACACAAAATAAACACATTTTTTAAAAAAAGAAATGTATAAAAATAATTATTTTCTTAGTGAATAAATATAACAGAATTTTTATTTCCTAAAATAAATTAATTATGTTATTTACTGTGTTGAATAAATACATTTTCCTGTATGTATTCACACTTTTAAAACATAATTGTTTAATTTAAAAACACAATTAGTAATATTAGTAATATTTGTACATAATAAAATCTTTATATTAATTTGTTGAAATAGAAAAAAGATGTATTATTTCAGTCTCAAAATCATTTAAATACACATATTTTTAATTAAGATATTTATTTAAACATATTTTCCCTCATATAAAGCAATCAATTAACATCACATATAACCATATCTAATGAAATTATGTTTTAATATGACGAATTACACAAAGCAATTTGCCAAGCCAGTCAAACAATGTGTTTATAAAATCAATTCTTCATTGATTAAAATTTTAAACATTATTATAAAACTGTTGCAATTTTAAAGACACACACCAAAATTAATACACTCCTTTAAACAATGTTTAAAAGTGATCAAATATGTCTACTTTCAGATGATCGTTCAAGGTGACTGTGATAAACCAGCCTTTTTTTCTGAAGAATGGATCTGGATAGAAAAGAAAACCCTTAGGGAAAGAGTTTAAAAAGGCAAATTGGGAGATTGAGAATTAGAAAAATGAAGGAATAAATGAGTGAGTGACTGAGTAAGTGATTGAATGAATGAAATTGCAGCGTGATAAGACTGGTTTTAATCTTTAGCAATTCCTCCTCACGGCATCTACCAAGAGTAGAATGGAAAACTCTAAGATGATTTTTAGAATTGATTCATAGGGGTGCAGGGGCTTTGAGTGTGATAAATGTTTCTGTGATTATTTTCTGTTATATGGCCCAGTTAACTGTCAGAAAGAAAGATTCTTTCTGAATGGTCTGACCTAGTGAACCTTTTTTAAAGAAACTGTACTAGCACCGTATTCCCTGGCCATAGCTCAGCCCACATCCCTGGAGGGCTGTGTCTACCAGGACAGACAGGTGAGACTCCTATTCTCCATCCCCCAGCCTCCTGGGTTCAACTGGGCAAGCCCAGGAGCAGTAAGCCATGCCCTAGCCCCTGCACACTCCATTTCCCAAAGTATGTACCAAAAAACATAAGAAAGAAATAATTCCACACCAGCAAAACCAAAAGAAAGGAAAACACACACCTCATACTACCATCACCAACATCAAAATAATGGGAATTAACAATCATTAGTCATTAATATCTTATCTCTCAATATCAGTTCCCTAATAAAAAGACACAGGCTAGCATAATAGATGTGAAAATGCAAGCTTTCATTCTACTGCATACAAGAAACATACCTCAGCAACAAAGATAGACAGTGCCTCTGATTAAAGGGATGGAAAAATATTTTCCAAGCAAAGGACCCAAGAAGCAAGCTGGAGTAGCCATTCTAATATGTAACAAAATAGACTTTCAATGAAAATGAATCATAAGAAATGAAGAAGGACACTTCATACTTATCAAAGTAAAAATCCACCATGATGGTGTGTCAATTCTGAATATCTATGCCCAAATGCAAGGGAATCCACATGTGTAAAAGTAGCATACTAATGCTTAAACCACACATTGCACCACATATGTTAATAGTAGGAGACTTCAACACCACACTCTCACCAATAGACATCCAGACAGAAACTAAACAGAAAAATAATGAAACTAAGAGATGATATAAAACAAATAGACCTAACAGATATCTACAAAACATTTCACCCAAACACAAAATAATACACCTTCTTCTCAGCTTCTCAGCACATCCAAAATTGTCCATATACCCAGACATGAAGCAAATCTCAACAGATACAAAAACAAAAGAGAGAGAGAAATGGTTTCTTGTATCTTAACAGACCACCTTGAATTAGAGCTGCAGTTCAACAAAAGCAGAGAAAACAGAAAGCCTACTAACTCATGGGCACTGAATGACAAAGGGATAAAGAAAGGATTAAAGGAAGAAATTAAAGACTTTGTAGAATTCAATGAAAATGAAGGCACAACATACCAAACTTATGGGATACAATGAAAGTAACGGTAAGATGAAAGCTCATAATCTAAGTGTCTTCATAAACAAACTGGAGAAAAGCAATGTGAAAGCACACCTGAAAGCTCTAGAACAAAAAGAACAAACAACCTAAGAGGAGTAGAAAGCAGGAAATAATCAAGTTCAGGCCTAAAACTTGGACTAAATGCCCAGCTCTATCACCAGAGATACACTAGCCTCAACTGAATGAAATCCTTGATGTGGTTTCATTCACTTTGAGACTAGATTACACACCTTCATGATGATATGGCTGCAAATAACCACTGTCTTCGGGCAGACAGAAAGTATGTTCCCTCTCCAGATACAGCATTATATGGTATCCTTAAAAATATTTAATACAGAATATTCAACATTCACTGAACATGAGCAGTCATGCTACAAGTCAGGACCATTGGATGGAAAATAGCAGAAGAAAAATGGACAGTAAGAACACATCTGAAGTGGAAGTTTCTGGTTTCTTTGAATACTCAGTTTGTCATGAGATGTTTTGCTGGAGGTTGGCTTCAGAGAGGACACATGATGTTTTGCTTTGAACTCTCCCGTACAAAGGCAGTGACTTTGGCCAGCTGACAACATCCATGGTGGACTCTGAGGAGAGGAGATATATAGAGGCCCACACACAGTGAGACAACACTTTTTGGGTCGACATCACTGCACAGATCTTTGTGATTCAACACTTGACTTTGCAGAGAGAAATGTTCCAGGGAACTTCTTGGGGCAATCCAACTGAGGTGTGTGGCTTTCACTGACTTCATGTTGCTGCTTGGTCTTGTCCTTTGGCCTGGACTTCTGGTATCCTGACAACTGAGTTTGGGAGTCCCCTAATGACTCATTGACTCAAATAAGCAGGAAGTAGTTAGAAGAGATCTACATCCTTTTTCTCTACTAATCTCCGGTCTAAGTTTGGGGGTTGGAAGGGAGGTAAAGGTGTTTAAGAAACATAGATAAAATGTTTGGTGAAAAGTCTAAGCCACACACATCCACAAGTAAACAAGTAGACAGAAGCTTTAACATAATTGTGGTTAACATGGTCTATGGAATAAATCAAACTAATGAAAGGAAAAGCCAAATCAAACCATTTCTGCATAGTAAAGTGGTGAATTGGACTATGAAGATATAGATTTCAGTTCTGAACTGAAAAAAAAATGCAACCTAATTTTAAAATCTTGTCTTCTCCTATCTCTACCGAAGTTCATCTCTATTTTCTGAAAGAAAATTACCAAATAGTTGTTACTCAGCTTAAGGTACTTTTGTTGTTGTTGTTGTTGTAAACTATAACATAATTTTCAAGATGCAAGTAAGAACAAATACAAAAGCCTTGCTGGAAAGAGATTCAGCTGGGTTGTTACATAGATGATTTATATCTAGGTATTTATATCTAGCTATTGGGAAAAGTTTGTATTTTTATTCTTCAAACATGGAAAACATAGTATTAGGTGAGCAAAGGAATAACATGTTATATCTGAGTTATCTGAATATGTACAAATTCATCTTTATTGATGCTCTGAAAATTCCTAAGTCAAAAGGACAATCCTTCGAGAACTTCAGTGTGGAAAACACACACAACTCTCAAATGTTATTTGCAAAGACACTCCCAAAATACTGCCTTCCAGCTTTATAAAACATTGTCACGCATGTCTGACTACAAAATGTCATTAATCTATTTTGCTTCCCATATGAAAAACGAGAAACTGAAAAGAAATAAGACTAAAGCACAATCTATGTCAGAGATCCTCAACCTGTGGGAAATAATCCTCTTGGGAATCAACTGACCTATTCACAGGGTAATCTCAGACCATCAGAAAGCACAGATATTTACATCATGATTCAGCAGTAGCAAATACACAGTTATGAAGAAACAAAAACCATAATTTTATGGTTTGAAGTCACCACAACATGAGGGACTGTATTAAAAGACAGAAGCATTAGGAAGTTTGAGAAGCACTGCTCTATATCTTAATTCACTGTTGTGATCTTGTCTGAAAGGAATGTAAAAAGTGTTTGATAACAACTAACCAGCCCCATGCAAACAACTTCACCAGAGCCAAACACATTGATTTTCTATAGGGTAGATTCCATTTATGTATCAATTGTTTTTATTTTGTTCTTAAACAGAATAGTGAAAATTTCACACAAAACTAGATGAATGTATGGTTTTAAATTAATATATTAACTAGTCTTAAGCTACTTTTTGTCATTTGGCCTTTAGAAAACACGACTCAGAAAATCTGCTTCTATGGAAACATAATTTTTATAACTAAATATGTAATTTTTACTGTAAACTTAGGATAGCAGTTCAATAACAGGCATTAAGTAGCAACATTATTGTAGGTAAAAAAAGTTACTAATGCTCAGTTAGGAAGAATACTACCCAGAAGTCCATACTTAGCTAAGAGATATTTATTTCTTTTTTTAACATTTTTATTTTATATTAATCACAGCTTATGTACTTTGTATCCCAGCCATAGCCCCCTCCTGCATTCCCTTCCTATCCCCCCCATCCCTCCCTCATATCTTCCCTGCCCCTTTCCAAGTCCACTGATAGGGGAGGACCTCCTCCCCTTCTACCTAACTCTAGCTTATCAGGTCTCTTCAGGACTGGCTGCAATGTCCTCTTCTGTGGGCTAGCAAGACTGCTCCTCCCTCAGGGAGTAGGGGCTGGGGTCGAAGAGCCAGCCATTGAGTTCATGACAGAAATAGTCCCTGTTCCCCTTACTAGGGTACCCATTTGGATATTGAGCTACCATTTTCTACATTCAAGCAAGGGTTCTAGGTTATAACCATACATGGTCCTTTTAGTGGTCAGATAAACATAATTTTAAGTTGTATAAAAAGAAAATGTTTCATGAGTTCACAGTGAACTATATAATAAAGTGTTTAAATTTTTATACACAATAAAATAATAAAATAATTAAAGTTAAAATCAAATGTATGTAACATTTAAGAGTTCGTAATAGGAAATTTTGGTAATGTGTCGATCTCTCTGGAATATTTATAAAATATTATGAAAACAGACTTGTTTATATATGTGACTATAAGTTCTCATCCTCTATACAAGTCACTATTCTGACATCTTAATCCTATTATTAAATATTATAGAAATATTAAACATTGAAGTACAGTAACACGAATTCTTTCTTCTAAGCTTCCTTTTGAAATAACTATTAAAATGAAACCGACCTGTAAAATATTTGTTATTAATTTTCCTATTTGTAATGTGAGACTTTCTATAATTCAACACTTGTATCTATTTCAAGGCTGGTCACTACAGAATGTCACATTGCTATATAAATTTCTGGGTCAGATCCTGTACTATACATGTAAAAGTCTGCTGAAAATGTCTTACAAATGCACATAATGTTAAGACTTTTGCTTCCCTGTTCTGTAACAGAAAAGAATGGCCAATAAACAGTAAATAAATGAGACAATATGTAGGAAATATATTACCCATATTTATCATGATTAAATATGGTTTATAGTGCTCTGAGATGCTTGAGGCTTGCTTTGTTTAATAGTGGTAAAGGTGATAAAAGAAGTGATATTTGGTTCAGCTCATGGTCATTTTCTGTACTTATCTGCAAAGCACTTCCATTGAAAGGGATATACATTAAGCATTTAACTATTCCCAAGCATATAACAGATGGATTACTGGATCGGCTGTCTCTCCAAAGGCATGTGATCAATATAGTGAGTTAGAACAGTTAACAGAAAACATTAGCCAAAGATAAATCTGACTTAGGTATGCAAATGATATCTAAAATTAAGATTCATATCCTACTATATGTCTTGGAATAGAATACCACAATAGTTATTTCTCAAAGCGTTGTGATGGATTTTGCAGCAGTTGCTCTCACGCTTTTATTCCAAATACACTAGCTTGGACTCCTGCTAGGGGTGTTTCAATAGAAGGCAGCTAAGGGATCACTCTTCCTGCCAATACCTTTATTTCCTCTTCTGTAAGCAGCTTTGATCATGAAAATTGGAAAATCTTACTGGATGGATGTAAGTACTCCATATTGCTATCCCAAATGCCAGTCTTCCCATCCCCTTTAAGGGGAATCATCGCTTTCCTAGAACGTTTAGAAGTGTATGTGCTATTATCTCTTTCTGGGTTTTATCTCCTATTCCAAATTCATTTTTCACTCAGAAGTTTCACATACACACACACACACACACACACACACGCGCGCGCACGCGCAAGTAAACCATGGAATTTAGTAGAAATATCAAAAGATAATCAGAGTTCCTACTGAACTACGTATTCTTAAATCAGATTCACCCTCTGAGATTTGGTCATTTGGACAACTCCATGATTAATTTTCCTAACAAGCCCACCCTTCTTATTAATTTCTATAATCACATATAATTCATTTGGTATCATTTCACTACTTTGTTAGCCATACATACACACATATGCCTTCCTTCCTTCTTTCCTTCCTTCCTTTCTTCCTTTCTTCCATAGTTGAGAGCATCATGAGAGATAAATGAGCATAGACTTTTGATGCTAGACAATGCCAGACTGAAATTCCAACGTCATTGTTGCTGGCTAGTTGCCTTGAATAGTTGCCTCAACCACTGCCCAGTTGCCGTGAATAATTCTGTCTGTGATCTCTTCACATCATGAAGATAAAAGTGGATTGCTGATATAAACATATTGGGATAAATAAGCTATTTCTGGTAATTTAATAAGGTTTTTCATACAGCTCTTGGGACACAGCAGGAATATAAAAATATTTACCTTTACAATAAATACAGTATTTTAGCCAGTCATAATGGTGAATGCCTTTAATTTGAGCACATGAGAGACAGAGGCAGACAGATTTTTGTAAATTTAAAACTAGCCTGATCTGCATAGTAAGGTCCAGAATAGTCAGAGTTAAATAGAGAGAACTTATATATAAAAGGGGAGATTAATAAATAAACAATGAATTGTTAAATCATTATTAAACCTTAAGGTATTTAACATATTGTAACAACATTGACCTTCAAATCTGATGTTTACCATTCATCCTATATAACCATGCATACTTACAAGGATATGGTATCAATATGCTATTTTATAAAAATAAGAACTAGAATAATTTTTAACACATAAATATGTATTATCTAGAGACTGGCTTAGATTATACTCTAAAATACATTTTTTTTCATAGTCAAGCAGGTAATTTATTTTTTCTTCTACAGATTTTATTTTTTTAATTTTTTATTTATTACGATTTATTCACTTTGTATTTTAGCTTCAGCCCCCTCTCTCATCCCCTATCAATCTCCCTCCCTCTTCTCCTCCCATGGCAAAAGGGATAGACCTCAGAAGATGAAGAAAACAGGGAATAGGACAGGAGCATACCACAGAGGGCCTCTGAAAGACTACCTAACAGGGTATCAAAGCAGATGCTGAGGCTCATAGCCAAACTTTGGGCAGAGTGCAGAGAATCATATGAAAGAAAGGGGAGATAGAAAGACCTGGAAGGGACAGGAAGTCCACAAAGAGAGCAACAGAACCAAAACATCTGGGCTCAGGGGTCTTTTCTGAGATTGATAGTCCAACCAAGGACCCTGCATGGAGAAAACATAGAACCCCTGCACAGATGTAGCCCACTGAAGCTCAGTGTCCAAGTGGGTACCCTAGTAAGGGGAACAGTTACTGTCTCTGACATGAACTCAGTGGCTAGCTCTTTGATCACCTCCCCCTCAAGGGGTAACATTTTTACCAGGACACAGAGGAGGACAATGCAGCCAGTCCTGATGAGACCTGATAGGTTAGGGTCAGATGGAAGGGGAGGAAGACCTCCCCTACCAGTGGACTTGGTAAGGTGCATGGAAAGAGATGAGAGAGGAAGGGTGGGAATGGGATGGGGCTACAGCTGGTATACAAAGTGAATAAAATGTAATTAATAAAAAATAAACTAAAATATGATTTTAATATTTTGTTTCATTCAAAACAAATAGAATGCTTTATACATCTTGAAATTACAAAATAATTTTGTAGTTGTGTTTCCTATTTTTTCTGTGTACATGTTTATGGAGATTGTGTGTGTATGTGGTGAATGTGCAGGTCATGTATGATGTACATGTCTGTATGCACACACATGGAAGATGAAACAGGACTTTAGGGGTCTTCCTCAATTGCTCTCTCCCCTACTTTTTCAGATAGGCTCTCTTACTTAATCTGAAGTGTGCCAATTTAACTTGGGTACATGGCCAGCAGGCTCCTATTCCTACATCTTTGCTCCCTTATTCTGGTTGTACAGGCAAGTAGAGCTCTACCAGACTTTTAAGTGAGTGCTGGGGATTAGAACTCATATCCTATTGTTTTCAAATCAAGGCTTCTGCATAAGGGTTCTGTGCAGTGAGCCATCTACACAGCCCTATATATTCCTAAGAATGTATTGAATAAAACAAAGTGCCCACAAGCACCAGAAGCAAAAAAGCAGCAAGAATTATTCCCTAGAGGCTGCAAAATAGGCATATACTTTCTGACTTGTTGATCCCAGAGTTTGGAAAATCAAATTTCCTTTTTCAAATAAACAATCTACAAGGTATATTGCTAGTTTTTAGAGATGTAAATGAAATGCCTGATTCTGAGCATTGTATTTGATTGGTATTAATATTCAGGTAATGTGATTACATAAAGAAGTGTAGTATTATGTAATATTGGATCAGCAATATGTTGGCATTATACTATACACCAAATAGTATTCAATAGTGATGAATTCTTGATTCTCTACACAGATTTGTAATTTGAGAAATCACAAGGACACTGATTTGCTCATTTTTAATGAACAGTAAATTTAAAATATAATGTACTTGTTCTGTGCTTATTTAGATACATGTAGAGGTACAAAACAGTGTGCAGAATCTCCTTGGCAACTCCACCAGATAAAAAGGGTTAGTATTTCTAAAGTTTCCATTTTAGGAAGGGTTAAAGTAAGTAGTTAAACGTATAATGTCAAAATTAGCAGAGCAAGACACATTGAACAAAGCTATCTCTTTCTATTCTAAGTTCCCACTTATCCTTCTACCATATATTTGCAGCTTAATTCTCCCTTGCAAGGAAAAAGAAATAAATTAAAATACAATTGCATAAATTCCTCTTTTCCTTTCTTTTCCCCAAGCACACTCATTTACACCACTTTGCTTCCTTTCACATGCTGGCCTTCTTCTTTAATAAAAAAACATTACGTTTAATAAATTCGAATTTGCAGATTCTTCAAAAGTTAAGGTAAATTTGCTCACACAGTTATCATCTTACTGCCATAACAAGGGGAAGATTCCAGGATTCTTCCTGCTGTGTTTGTTCATCCAATTCCATGGCACAAAGATAAAGAAGAGAGGCTCTCTTTTATGAGGTACATTAGCTGACCCACCCACAAAACTTGGCACTGAAGCACTATGGAAAGGCAGAAGCATAGGATGCCATGGGTGCCATCAGCAGCCAGCCTCCAAGCCACCCACCCAAGACTTACAGAGCTGAAATATGAAATAATATGACAAAGCCTTCTACATTTCAAAAGATCTCACAATTTTTCTTGATATTTTGCCTAATAAGCTCTGGGTTGGAAAAAAAGTTTAGCTAATAATAGTAACAGTTCAAATATTAAGTCCAATTTTAAAGGCACAGTATATTGTTTATTATAGAAAATAATAATGTATAATACGTGTGTTATAAAGAAATAAACAAGGAGTGTGAATACAAAGGACAGATGAAAGAAATGTGGTCAAATGCACTGCATACATTTAACATAGGTTATGTTTTTCTAGCTGTTTTGGTGAAGGTGGAATTAGCTACGATTTTTTGCCTCATTCTAAGTAAATGTTCACTTATGTGTTTAATTTTATGTACAGGACTTTTATTTATTTTGTTAATGAGCCAAAAAAAATTTTACAAGCTTCAGCATCTATAAAACTGGATGCTCTTTTGCCTGGTTCAATTTAAGTATTAAGTGATAGCTCACAAAGCCATTAAAATGTGTATGCATTAATACATATTAGTGTATATTCATAAATAGATGGAAAAGGTAAATATCTAAATATAAACCTGGGAGTCTGAGAACTTTACAGCTTACATAAAGACCAGACTCCTCACCATTACCATTCATCATTTTCATAACAAGAAATGTGGGCTGAGCTCCTACTCATTCTTCACTAGAAAGCAATCAAACTTACAACACGTTAATCTTCGAATAGCCATTGCTATAGGACAAATAAATGATATGAAGAAAAATAAAAAAGGAAGGGTGGTAACATACCAGTTTTGCTTTGGTTAAGACTTTTATTTTGAGAAGGCCCTGCTGTTTCTGAATTCTTGCTTTCACAACATCCTTGAGGAAAATCAACGATCATAGGCCAGCGTAAATGAAAGTCCAATGAGTTAAAAATAACGAGACTGAAAAATAGTTCCCCATATTAGCAAGTCAAAAGAGAACTTTGATGATAAGATGTGGAAGATAAAGAATGGTCCAGAAGAAAAAAAGTGAAATGAAAAAGTGAACGTATGTATTTTTCTTTTCACATGAATGGATTTATCTTGGAAATTCAGCATTAAGATTCATAAAACTGCCTGTGATATTCTTCAACATAATGCAAAAAATTCCTTCCTAAATGAAAATTTACTTTTCTTGTCTTTTTTGTTTGCATATATTTCATGACTTTCAAAGAAACAAATATCTATAGAAAAATATTCAGAGCAGAGTGATAAGAATAAGTAAGGTATATTAAGAGAAGTAAGACTTTCTCAAAGAAAACTAATAAGCATGAAAGTAGGTTAAGGCCTGATATTCCTTCACTGTTTAAGAAGGGAAAATGATCTAATAATGAGCTAACTTAATTTATTACATTCTGCACAAAAATATTCTCAATAACTATTGTGTTGATAAAATAGTGACCTACGCAGACCTGAAAACAAAAAATAAACTTGTAAAATAAATTTACAAAAATAAAACAAATCATAAAATTTTTAAATATTATTTGGATTTAGGAAAAATTTTCCACCACTTAATTATGAGTGTACAATAGTGCAATGAGTTAGCTACCAGCACTGGAGTAGAAGAAAAGCAAATACTGAAGGATCTTGTAAAAATACCATGCATAATTAAAGTAATATTTTGGAAGTTACAGTAAAATAGTTTTCCACTTCAAATGTTTATGCAAATTTATATGTGTTTTGCATCTTTATTTTCTGAGTTTCAAAAATGCATGCACATGCAAGGATATGTGTGTCACTTATTAGATAATACACGAATAATAACAAAAACATGAAGACATTTATTTTCTTTTGATCCTAAGTCAAATCCATCAAGAGAAATCAAATATGCTGATGGACATGTCTAAGTTTGTGGTTTAAGTAAATGTTGTCAATTTTTATATCGTGTGTCAATAAACAGAGAAGCCATTGAGAAAAAGTTCATTCAAAAATAGAAATGCTTTATTGCTCTAGCTAAGACTTCAAATACTATTTTGAAGAGATATGGAGAGAGTAAGCAGCATTGCCTTGTCCCTGATTTCAGTGGGATTGATTTAAGTTTCTCTCTGTTTAAATTAATGTTGGCTATAGGTTTGCTTTATATCATCATTACTATGTTTAGGCAGGCCTTGTATCCCTGTTCTCTGCAAGACTTTAAACATGAATGAGTGCTGGATTTTGTCAAATCCTTTTTTGGCATCTAAGGAAATGATCATATACTTTTTCTACTTCAGTTTGTTTATATGGTGGAAGAAGGAGATCAAGGGGATACAAATTGAGAAGGAAGAATTCAATGTATCACTATTTGCAGATGAAATGATAATATACATGAGTGATCCCAAAAACTCAACCAGAGAACTCCTTAAGCTGCTAAACACCTTCAGCAAATGGCTGGATACAAAATTAATTCAAAAAAAAAAATCAGTAGCCCTCTTGTATACAAAAGACAAAATGGCTCAAAAGAAATTAGGGAAACTACACCTGTCAAAATGGCCACTAATAACATAAAGTACCTTGATGTGACTGTAACCAAGCAAATGAAATAACTGTTTGAAAAAAAAAAAAACTTCAAGTCTCTGAAGAAAGAAATATAAGAAGATATCAGAACATGGAAAGATCTACCATGTTCATAGACTGGTAGGATAAACATTGTGAAAGTGGCCATTCTGCCAAAAGCAATCTACAGATTCAATGCAATTCCCATTAAAAAGTACAATTTTTTATATAACTTGAAAGAAAAATTCTCAGCTACATATGGAAAAACAAAAAACCCAGAATTGAGTTTGATGTTGGCTACAGGACAGGACAGGAGACTACCACAGAGGGCCTCTGAAAGACTCTACCTAGCAGTGTATCAAAGCAGATACTAAGACCCATAATCAAACCTTCAGCAGAGTTCAGGGAATTATATGAAAGAAGGGGGAGTTAATATGACATGGAGAGAATAGGAGCTCCACAAGGACCAAATATATCTGGGCACAGGGGTCTTATATGAGACTCCTTCTCCAACCAAGGTCTATTTATGGATATAACCTAGAACCTCTGCTCAGATGTAGCCCATGGTAGCTCAGTATCCAAGTGGGTACCCTAATAAGGGGAACAGGGACTATTTCTGACATGAACTCATTGGCAGTCTCTTTGACTTCCC
Organism: Pachyuromys duprasi; assembly: GCA_028658305.1. Lineage (NCBI taxonomy): Eukaryota > Metazoa > Chordata > Mammalia > Rodentia > Muridae > Pachyuromys > Pachyuromys duprasi. The sequence continues at coordinate 28,281,848 of CM053743.1, forward strand.
TACCTCCCAAGGGAGGAGCAGCCATGCTAAGCCACAGAGGAGAATTTTGCAGCCAGTCTTGAAGATACCTGATAAAACAGGGTCAGATGGAAGGGGAGGAGGTCCTCCCTAATTAGTGGACTTGGAAAGGGGCAGGGAGGAGATGAGGGAGGGATGGTGCAGTTGGGAGGGAATGAGGGAGGAGGATATAGCTGGGATGGAGATTTAATATAATGTAACTAATAATAAAATTTTGAAAATGAAAAAAAAAAGAATTGCTAAAACTGTCCTATACAACAACAGATTGGCTTGAGGTATCTCCATCCTTGATCTATGCTGTAATACAGAACAATAGTAATAAAAAGTGCATGGTACTGGCATCGAAATAGAATGGTGGATCAATGGAATTAAATAGAAGACACAGAAATAAACCTCCACACTTGTGGATACCTGATTTTTGACAAAGAAGCCAAAACCATGCAATAGAAAAAAGAGCATCTTCAACAAATGGTGCTGGTTTACTTGGATGTCTACAAGTAGAAAAATGGAAATAGATACATATTTATCACCCTGCACAAAACTAACCTCCAGGTGGATCAAAGATCTCAACATAAAACCAGACACACTAAATCGGTTAGAAGAAAAATGTGTAAGAGCCTTGAACTCATTGGCCCAGGAGACCCTGAATAGAACACCAACAGCACAGGCTGTAATCTCAACAATAAATAAATGGGACCTCATGAAACTGAAAACCTGTGAAGCAAAGGACACTGTCAACAGAACAAAGTAACAGCCTACAGACTGGAAAAGGATCTTCACCAACCCTATATCTGAGATAGGTTGAATATATAGAATATATACAGAGCTAGCATCTTCAACAAATGGTGCTGGTCCAATTGGATATCTGAATGCAGAAAAATGAAAATAGATCCATATTTATCACCTTGCAAAAAGCTAAAGTCTAAGTGGATCAAAGACCTCAACATAAAACCAGACACACTAAACCAGCTAGAAGAAAAAGTGGGGAAGACCCTAGAACTCATTGGCACAGGAGACTACTTCCTGAATAGAACACCAACAGCACAGGCTCTAAGATCAACAATCAATAAATGGGACCTCATGAAACTGACAAGCTTCTGTAAAGCAAAGGACACTGTCATCAAAACAAAACGACAGCCTACAGACTTGGAAAGGATCTTGACCAACTCTATATCTGACAGAG
>CM053743.1:28283548-28298809 GCA_028658305.1 Pachyuromys duprasi
ACTTGGGGAGAACAAGAGCTCCACAAAGACCAAACTGAGCCGGGCACAGGGGTCTTGTAAGAGATGGTTTCTACAATCAAGGACCATGTGTGGATGTGGACTGGAACCCCCGCACGGATGGGGCCCATGATAACTTGGTGTAGGCCTGAAGACCCTATTCAGGGAAACAGGGACTGTTTCAGTCATGATCTTGATGGCTGACTCTTTGACCCTCCCCCATACAAGCCAGGGAGTGACAAACTGGCTAGATCCCAGGGGAGGGCATTGCAGCCATTCCTGAGGAGACAGGATAAGCTGGGGTTGGATGGAAGGGAAGGAGGTCCTCCCCTGTTGGTGGACTTGGAGGGGGTGGGGAAGAAGGAGATGAGGGAGGGAGTGGGAGGGTAGGAGGGAATGGGGGAGGGGGCTACGCCTGGGATTCAAAGTACCTAACCTGTGATTGAGATAAAAATAAATAAATTAAAAAAAAAAAGATCAGGGATGGAGATACCTCAGGAAGATCTTTTATTGTGCACATTATTTTTGTTTCGTTTTGTTTTTCAATATGGAATTGAGAATAGTTCTTTCAAGGGCTGTAAAGAATTGTGTTGGTATTTTGATGGGAATTGCATTGAATCTGTAGATTGCTTTTAGCAGGATGGCCATTTTCAGTATGTTAATCCTACCGATCCATGAGCACAGGAAATATTTCCATCTTCTGATATCTTCTTCAATTTCTTTCTTCAGAGACTTGAAGTTTTTATTATACATGTCTTTCACTTTCTTGGTTAGAGTCACAGCAAGGAAATTTATGTTATTTGTGGCTATTGTGAAGGGTGTTCTTTCCTTAATTTCTTTCTCAGCCCTTTTGTCTTTGTATACAGGAGGATTACTGATTTTTTTGAGTTAATTTTGTATCCAGTCACTTTGCAGATAAACTCCTTTAGCAAAGTGGTTGGATACAAAATTAGCTCACAGAATTCTGAAGCCCTCCTTACAATAGCCACAAATGACATAAAGTACCTTGGTGTAACTCTAACCAAGCAAGTGAAAGATGTATATGGAAAAAAAAACCTAGTATTATTTATAAGAGCTGAAACTTTGATATGTACAATGAGATTTGAACATTTATACATTATTAGTAAAAGACTTTGTTAAAACCTAAGAATTAAAGTTTTAAGTAATAATGCTAATAATAAAGATTTTACTTACTACATATTCTTCAAAATGTTGTTGGTTTTAGGAAATATCTTTAAGAATTAGTTCTTATTTCAGGTATATTTCCTTCTCAAGTAAGTAAATAAGTCATTTGATTATAACATTCCCCCCCCCCCTTATGTCTAGAAGTAGACCCACAGTAAACAGGTACCTGAAATTACAAGGCATATTGATTCCTACACTTGAGCAATGACACAGCACAAAATATGGCCTGATTACATACAATATTTCAAAGGAACTAAAAGGTACATAGTGTATACAATATGGATATAATGCCATTTGGATAGTTCTTATTCTAGGTAGTATAGATCAAGGTGTCATAAGATTAAATTCCATTATTTTGAATAATACAATTTTTCACTTAATCCTTTTCAATTTATGTTTACTATAAATGTTTAAACTCTTGGAAAGTTCATCTAGAGAGCTTCAAGGAACTGATATAGTTTTTATCAAAACACAAATCCAAGAATATATTAATGTTGCTATGTCTAGATTTAAAGTGCTTATCTCTCAAAAGTCAGTAGTTTGGGTCCAATAGTTGCTGGGACAGGAATCAGTTTTATTCAATCCTGAAAGGGGACCGAGCATCTTCCTCAAAGCTCCATCCTTGGGAAATAAGGGACACCGAGTATCTTTGAAGGTAAGCAAAGGAGGAGCATGCTAGGAAAGTGTCTTACAGTTTGGATTTCTGTTGCTGTGGTAACACATCAGACCAAAAGCAACTTTGGAAGTTTATTTTAGCTTACACTTCCCCTGCAAAATCTCATACAAGTCAGAGGGTGAACTCAAATATGGCAGGAACCCCCAGGAAGGAATTGATGCAGAAGCCAAGGAGAAGTATTGCTTACTGGGTTGCTCATCATAGCTTGTTTAGCTTGCTTTCATATAGAACTCAAGACCACAAGTCCAGAAGTGACAAGACCCACAGTGACCTGAGTTCTCACACATCTATCATCAATCAAGAAAACACACCACACACTTGCCCATGGGCTAGTCTGCTGGAGGCATTTTTTTTTTTACTTGAGGTTCTATCACCCTAAATGATTCTAGCCTGCGTCAAATTGTGTCAGACTAGCCAACGTGGCAATGTCTCTCTGCTTTGTCTTCATCACCTAATGTATGCATCTTGGTTTTTTTTTTTTTTTCTGTGTAGAATAGCATTACCTCAACACGTAAGACTAACTATGCTAGTTTTAAAAGAAGAAACAGTGCTTTTATACAAGTCAAATCTAACTGGCTTAGAATGCTTTATGAATTTGATCCACAGAACTAGAGAACAACAACAGGCATTGCTCATTCTGATTTTATCTGAAGGTAACCAGATGTTCTGGGCCCTGTAAATCTAGAAAAAAAATATGATTCGGTATTTAACGTTTTAATCATTTAGATGCTTCTTCTCTTTAGAATTTAAAATCTTGGATGTAAGAACAACATGGAAAAGATTGTGCACTATAAGTGTCTATCCATTTCATTGAGTATTAAATGAAATAGGTTGTATCACTTAGGCCTGTGGAAGGAATCTGTTACGTTCTCTGACTTGCCAACCTTAGCCTTATAACTTTTAATTCTCCCTATTTCTCCAGATGCTTAATTCTAATTTCTTCAACTAGCTTTTGGTTTCAAATTTTAAGGAAGTGTGATTGATTATGAGACAACATATACATGGTGAGTTACAACCACCAACATCTCCAGAATTGCATAGTGTAAAATTTAGAGACTTAGTCCTGAAATTATGATAAGCTCACATTCTGATAGAGCTGAGGAATATTGAAATGCCGTAAATTGAGACTGCACTCTCCTTACCATCATAGTTCAGGCCCACAGAGGACTGTTTAGACTTTTGGCTGTTAATCTCCATGATGTCCTGTCTGCCTGGAAGCTCACTGGTCCTGTAAAATGTGACAAGATAGAAGAGAACATTTTAGTAGTTCAAGAAAAAAAAATTGACATTTGAAATTAAAAGTACAGTTTCTAGTAAATGCATAACAATTTCACACCATTTTAAAGCAAACAATAATTTTAGTTTTTGTTTTTATCTTTAATCTTAAGTTAAAAATGATTAAATTACAAATGTCCTGTATTTTTTTTATAGTGCTAGTCCTAAAACTTAGCATTTCAACACAGACAATGGTATGAGACTACAGAAATTACTTTTGTATTTTAATTATTATTTCATTTTTTCTTTTTTTAATTTTATTTTTATATTAATTAGTTTATTCATTTTGTATCCCAGCTGTAGCCCCCTTCCCTCATTCAGTCTCAATCTCACCCTCCCTTCCTCTTCTCCTCCCATGCCCTTCTCCAAGTCCACTGATAGGAGAGGTCCTCCTCCCCTTCCGTCTGACCCCATCCTATCAGGTCTCATCAGGACTGGCTGCATTGTCTTCCTCTGTGGCCAGACAAAGCTGCTCTCCAATCAAGGGAAGGTGATCTAAGAGCCAGCCACTGAGTTCATGTCAGAGACAGTCCCTGTTCCACTTGCTAGGGCACCCAGTTGGAGACTGAGCTGGAGATGGGCTACATATGTGCGGAGGTTCTGGGTTATCTCCATGAATAACTCCTTGGTTAGAGTATCAATCTCAGAAATGACACCTGTGCCCAGATTTTTTGGTTCTGTTGCTCTGTATTTTAAGACCAGGCTAAATTTCAAAATCCGGGGTAGTTGTCAACTATCTCCCAGCAAATATGTTATGGGGAAGCTGAATTCAATATTCATACATTTTCTTACTCCTTGTCATAGATAGGGCACTTTCACTCTCTGAGCCATTTGTCTTTTCATCCAAGATTGCAAGTACATCCTTAAATAGTAACACTTCCTTTTGGTTACAGAAGGAATCATCAAATATTTTGTTTTTCTTTAGCACCTTAGTCCTTATCTCTCAGCAAGCTAGAATAAAAGGTTACTTTAAATTTTATTCTAAATTGACAGGCATTTCCATAAAAGCAACAGGTTGGCAGAAGGAAATGAGAGTGTGACAGAGGGAGAATGAGAAGGAAGAAGAGAGAGCTCTCAGAATGTCAGCACAGCATACACTTTCTGCTGCTTTTCCTGGTCCTATGGCTTTCTTCTTGCTAGGACTTAGGTATGTGGTAATCTTTATATTACAGTGAAGAAGCATACTGAGTGATATGTCTGATCAAATCTGCTACATATAAATAAAGAAGGAAGGGAGATGGGAAACTACATTGTAATTGCAACCCTACTTCCTCCTATAATCTGGGCTCACTTGTCTTTTGATTTATGTGCTTGGCTAAGTTCCTAACCCTACTAATTGTTTTTAGTTCTGATTTACCTTTCTGCTCCATTTTACTAATTAATTAATTAGTTTATCAATCTATCATCCCTTTTCTTATCTGTGTGTGTGTGTGTGTTTGTGTGTGTTTGGTCACCCAAAGACCCTGACATGAGTGTACAGGTCAGAGAACAACTTAGAAGAATCAGAGGATTGAACTTAGGTTGTCAGACTTGGAAGTAAGTGCTCTCACCCACTGAGCCATCTCACATGTCCCCCAGTTCTGATTTTATAAGCAAAATAGCTATGTCAAAGTAGCTCATGTCATTCCTTTTCCTTTTGCACAGGACCAAAGTGTGGCTCACCTGTAATATGTAAATTCCTATATTTGCATTTTGTATGCAGAATCCACCATTGCACTTTGTCTTAAAGGCAGAGAAAAATGCTTTCTCATAGACAAAGGAAAGGAATCTTAACATTTTGAATTTTAACTCATCACTGCAGAAAATGTCTAGAGCTGTTTAAAATGTCAAGAAATCTCTCTCAGAATTCTCAGGATGGTTTCTTATTCCCTCAAAAGTAAAGATAATTTCATACCAACTATCCCTTACAAACATTTTCAACTTCTTGAAATAAATAGTATTATTTTACTGTAATGCTATCTTCCACTAGAGTTATTACTGGGGATGCACTTATCAACAATACCCTATTCTCTGTGCTTAATATCTAGACACACATTCATATTTATCAATTCATGACTGTTAAAGTCAATCATTGTGGTAACCAAACAGACTGTCAGTCAGGAGGGAATGGGAAAGGGAACTGAAAGTGAAAGTGGATACACTAGAAAGACGGGCAGAAAACATTTCAGAGATGATTTGTCATTTGTTCAAAGCAGCATTGCCAATGTGCTGTGCATTTAATTACTTAATCAGAAATTCAACTTTATATATAGAAAATAAAGGATTGGATTTGCGTTTTAGGTAGCTGGAAAAAATGTGATCAGATCAGGGATTCAGAAGAGTAAGCCATCATATGATACTTTGTTTCTCAAAGGCTGTTTGAAAAAAGGCTTTGAGTTCACATTCCAGAGAACTTGGTAGTGAGGATGAAGTTGGCCCTTCCCCAGGACTAAGCTGTCTCTTTCGGCTTTTCTGGCCCTGAGCCTTTTCCAGTTGAACTGGACAGATGGTTCCATCAACCCCCAATTGATTACACCTCTTTCAGGAGTTGACAAATGGTCAGTTTGACCTTGAAGTTCTTGATCATGGTCATCACCCTCACCATTGAAAAGTGTCCATAGTTAAATACTCCTTTTGCATGTACTAACTTGTTACTTACTCTCTCTGCTGAATGGAGCAAGCCCTCTTAGAGAAGAGCAATAGGGCTTACTTTTAGCTAGTTTTCATGTCACTGCACATCTTCATTACAGAGAAAACTTTCATATTAGGGCCAAGCAGCTCTTAATAGCCCAAACAGAAGTCATTAGTAGACACTGCGATTCTTGCTTCCTTTCTCTTGAAGTTTCTGTTTTTCATATTAAAATAATCCATTTTAATTGATGTTTATATTTGCTCTTCTCTTAAATAACTCATATGAGGTCATGTGACCTTGCCCTGAGCCATGAAAATGAATCATTTCCTTTAGCCTCACTGATCCCTAAAAAGACAAGTGACAAATGCACTCCCACTAGCTGAGACAATCAATTATTTTCTTTGAGAAAAATCAGGAAAGAGAGAGAGAGAGAGAGAGAGAGAGAGAGAGAGAGAGAGAGAGAGAGAAAGAGAGAGAGAGGCTGCATCTAGTTTTCACCATCATTCCTATTTCATTTTCATAATAATTTAAATTAAACTAAAGTTTAATTGAAACTGTAATTCCTTGCAAGAATCTTTACAAATGTGACTCCTAACACTTATTTTAGTAATGAAATTGACACATATTTTTTCTTAGTATTTTAAAGGGGAACACTGTATAGGTATTTAAATTATTAGAAAAAACAAATGTAATACATTAAGAAAATTAGTCTATGACTGCATTTTGATCAAGACAAAGTCAACTTAAATTGGAATAAAATATAGTGAATTTTAATCAAAGTATGTACTATATTTGACATTTAATTCTGTAAGGGTTTTCTATGTTTTTGAATTTTATTAACTTCTTATCAGCCATTATGATTAGCACTGGAATTAGAAATTAACAAGTGAAAGAGTAAAATATAAAAGAATACCTGTGCTTTATAAGTAAATATAGTTATGTAAGTATTGAGTAAAATATCACTTCAAAAGTTTTGTTGAGAGTAATTAAAAGTAGGAAAATCCTGAGAATCAAGAAGTTTTAACACTGCTTTAGTTCTGTATCAGCTAAGCTGGTGCAAGCTGGTCTACAGAGTGAGTCCCAGGACAGCCAAGGATACAAAGAAAAACAAACAAGCAAACAAAACAAACAACAACAAGAAGAACAAAAAAAAGCTCATTTAATTTAATGGTAAGATGATGGAAATAAGAACTGATAGAGGAAACTGGAATTCAACAAGAACTAGAAAATAACTCAAAAGCCAGTGTTGCGGACAGAAACCTTGTCACTGGACTTTCTGGGAAAGCCGTCTTTCTTCAATTGATTTGCCAAAACAGTGGCTGACTTTGGGAGTTGTAAAACTCCAGGGCAAAATAAAAATGTTAAGTAAACCATCAACCATACAAAAAAAAACAATATATGATGCTAGAAAAATAAAATTTAGTAATGAGATAAAATCCTGGGATGGTTTTGTTAAATATTTTCTCTGATCTTGATATCCTAGGATCTGTGAATGTAAAATCTGCTGCTGTTCAGATTTACTGAAATTAATGGATTAATTTAAGGATCCAACTAATATACCCACATAGGAACAGCCTAACACAAGACTTAGGGAATATACAAGACTGTTTGTTACATAGGGAAAATGGATGGAAGACTTAGTTTGGTAATTACAAGTAATGACACAAAAAATAATCATCTTTCATTAGGGTCATTACCAATGCTGAAAATGCACCAATAATTTAACATAGACAAAAGACTCTCTAAAGACCCATTTAGTAAGTTTTGTAGCATTTGAAAAGAGACATATGTCATCTGTGCCCTAGTTAAATAGATATAGATAAAATATAAGTTGCTATGATTGTGTTTTAATAAATCATTTTGTAGAAAATTGTAAGTATAGTTTGTGGACCTATATAATAGAGCAGATAAAGTATTTATTAATCATGAGACAGAAAAGAAAATATAGATATTCTAATGGGTAGTATTTTTTATACTGGAAGATAATCAATTTAGCTCATAAATATAAGTTTTTCCCATTGTATATTGCAAATAATTTCTAAGTTTTAAAGGATCCAAGTCATATTACTTATATTAAGATACAAACATATGTACATGTATGTGTGTGCATTTTTACTGCAAAAAAATCATACATGAAGATCCATAGCTGTGGATAGCAGCATTGTGGCCAATTATGAAATACCAATGCTTTAAAACTCTGCCGGTCAACTTCTGAAGATGTAGTAACCCACACTGATGAGCACATGAACGATGCTTGCAAGACGCTATGAAAAATGTTCCAGCTCAGAGTCTGCTGAGTTGGACTTTAAGAGTCGACAGCCACACATGTTTCATTCCTTCACAGTTTTCTGTCTCTATCTCTGTTGGAGTCAGATTCATAAAACTTGCCTACATGCAACCATTTGGCATAAGTATACCTCTATATTAAAGGTTAAAGAATATTTAATCTTTATTTTTATCTAATGGCTTTCTTACACTTTCTGAAATATGTGTTTAAGCATGTACATATATAATATTATTTCCTATAGAAATGTATATAGTCTCATCAAATACATTTGTTACTAAGAAAATTAGAAACCAGTTGACATATGTATAATGCAATTTGATTATTTAAATTGCTTGATGTAATTAGGTATTTATAATCAAGGAAAACTATGTACAAAAGAGATTATGTGCAGGAGGGGAACATAGAATGGCCTGAAAAAAGCATAATTATGAAACAAAGAAATGATGAGAAGTGAGCCTGGGCTTATTTGGGGATGAATCTAAACTCTAGGTCCAAATACTCATTATTAGACCATTTTCATAATGAACCTATTCCAAAAAAAAAAAAGTCAGTGTGGCTATGCACTCAGTGCTGAATGAGTTTAGAAATAAAACAAAGCTGCAGAAGCCTTCTTTTATCCTCTGTCAAATTAGAAAAACCAAGTAGGTCTTTGTTCTTGTAATAGTCTATTTGCTTAAATACATAGACAAGTAGCAAGGGAATTTTTAAACGGCTGCAGGCAGTCAGTGCATTAAAGACTCACAAGAGAAGAGACTGAACTCTGTAGTCAAATGGCCAACTTTATTTTAATTAATAGTCCTAAGTGGTATAGCTGGTTGTGGATTGCTCATAGTTGGAAAAAATGAGTGTTGACATAGAAGTATGAAATCAGATGGAAAATAAAATGAAACCATCATCATGAGAATGTTCGGTAATCTACCAGGAAGAAACAGAAGACTGAACACTACAGACCAAAAACATTCCCTCTCATGAGCAGTTCCTGAAAAACAAGAAAAACAAAGCACATTTGTTTCATAGTATCAACTTCACTTCAAGTTATCCCTCACCGACCTGTCATAGAACAACCGCCCAAAGCCATCTAATGTGAATCCTCATCCTAAAGTGTAGCTTCTAGATGTGAAGAAGGGAGGAAGAAGGGAGAAGGAAGGGCTGCTGGAAGACAATGAGTGAGGAAGAAATAAGAACAATATACAAGAACTCATGCAAAAAATAAAAATAAAAAAGAACTCATGCATGGAAATACCACAAGGAAATTCATTACTTGGCTGAATTCATTTTTATTTTAATTTGAAATTCCAGAATCTACAAAAGATCCTTTTCAAAATATGTGAAATCCTGACTAAGCAAAAAGGTTCAATTTTCCTTTTCTAGAAATTTGTTGCTTCTTTTTCCTTTTCTTTTCTGCTTGCCTTTCTCCCTCCCCGCTCCTCTTTTTTCTTATTCCTCTCCCTTCTCTCTCCTTCCTTCTCCTCTGCGTTTCCATTCTTGTCTCTGCAACATTTTGGTTTTGAGCCGGTGTCTTCTGTAGTATCCCAGGCTGGCTGAGGACGAGCTTGGTATTCTGATAGTCCATCTTGAATGCTGAGATTTCTGGCATGTCTGGTTTTATGTGGTGCTATGGATGAAATGCAGGGAGAGCTTCATGCACAGTAGTAAAGTATTCTACCAGCTGAGCAGGATCCACAGCCATCTGTTTCTCCTTCAGGAGAGCACTTTGCTACCAAGTTTAGTAAGCATAGACTCTTATAAGTCACATTAGAATTTTAAATAAATAAAAATAAGTTCTAAACTATACATTGTATAAATTCTGCTTGTGTGTTTGAATGCTTTGACTTATCGAGAGCTTAGCTCAAAAGAAGAAATTAACAAATATGCTTATGAATGTGTTGGGGTTCAAATTTACTGTTTTTGTTTGTTTTTTTGTTTGTTTTGCTACTGGAGAAGAAACATTTAGCTTTTTGTTTTTATGTTCTTAGTAAAGTTCTGTTGATCCAGGAATTTTATTTCTTATGTTCCTGGGAAACCATATTTGATGCTTCAGGCCTAGAATTCAAACAGGTTGGAAGGCCATGACAAGAGGATCAATAAATTCAGTGTCTACTAGGACTACAGAGTGATTTCAAGGGTACAGTGAGTAAATTAGTGAGATTAGCCTTTTGTTTTATTTTTTGATATAGTTTATTTTTAACTACGTATACAGGTGACTATCTGTGGATAGGTATGTACCCATGAGTGCAGTACTTGTGGAGAAGGCATCAGATTTCCTGGAGCTGGAACCAGACTTGGGTTTTCTTCTTTTTTTAAATGAATTAATACATTGTATTAATTACATTTGATTCACTTTGTATCCCAGCTGTAGCCCCCTCCCTCATCCCCTCACTACCACACTCCCCCCTTCCCTCATCTCCTCCCCAAATCTACTGATAGAGGAGGTCCTTCTCCCTTTTCATCTGACCGTAGCCTATCAGTTCTCATCAGGACTGGCTGCATTGTCCTCCTCTGTGGCCTAGCAAGGCTGCTCCCCCATCATTGGGAGGTGGTAAAAGAGCTAGCCACTGAGTTCATTTAGAGACAGTCCTTGTTCCCCTTACTAGGAAACCCATTTGGACACTGAGCTGCCATGAGCTATATCTGAGCAGGGGTTCTAGGTTATAACCATGAACAGTCCTCGGTTGGAATATCAGTCTCAGAAAAGACCCCTGTGCCCAGATTGGGAACTAGAAAAGATCATCTTGAATGAGGTATCCCAGAAACAGAAAAACACACATGGTATGTACTCACTTATAAGTGGATACTAGACATATAATATAGGATAAACCTACAAAAATCTGTCGACCTAAAGAAGCTGAGCTAGTAGGAGGACCCTTGGTAAGATGATCAACCCTCACTCAGAAAGATAAATGGGATGGGCATTGGAAGAAGGAGAAAGCAGGAAACAGGACAGGAGCCTACTACAGAGGGCCCCTGAAAGACTCTACCCAGCAGTGTGTCAAAGCAAATGCTTATACTCAGAACCAAACTTTGGGCAGAGTGTAGGGAATCTTATGAAAGAAGGGGAAGATAGTAAGACCTGGAGAGGACAGTAGCTCCACAAGGAGAGCAACAGAACTTATATCTTATGATGAAAAATTTGAGGTATTTATTTGTGAACAGAAATGACCATTGTTAAAAGTCATTTCATGTAATTGTACAACTTCCCAGTCAACTTCCATAGAATTACTTTCCTTTGTTTTGCGAACATACTCATCAGAGGATGCTGCTTTCAGTTTAATCCCACCGTGATTTTGGAATTACAGCATTCATTGGAAGGTTAGTTGACATTGTATTATTCATTGTTATCCTTGACCCCAGTGACTGAAACTATTAACTAAAGTAATGCTATTTTTTTTCTTTTTTGATTTAGACACTTGTCCACCAGGAATTGGATAGAGACCAATTCATTTCATTCTGGCTACTGAACAGATATCAAAGTGTAATGATTTTTGGTCACTGTTCAAGAGTTTACATTAATATAAAGGGCACACAGGGTTAAAACTCAACCATAAATACCACAATGTACACTTGGGTAGAAGTTTATGTACTAAACTGTATGAAGTAAAACAGGGAGAATTATAAATATATTTTAGCATTTTGCAACTGGGTGTGAAGTATTACTATGAATTTGCTTTGATAGATTATTTTGTCATTATATAAGACAAGGAATATACATATGTATAAAGAAGGGAGAAAGTACTGATCTAGCAATTATTTGATTACCTAATATTCCCAAGTATCATAGAAGGAAAATATATGCCCTCCAAATGAATAAGTTAAGATCATGGCTTCCAGAAATATGGCTTAGGGTATCAGCTAAGTCAATATATAACAAATAATATATGCAAGGTATTAGTAAGCATTTATGTAGGTTTCATTTGTTTCAACCACTCCTCCAACCACGTTATATATATATATATATCCCATACATACATATCTATATCTATATATAAAATGAATGCTAAAACTTTTACCTGTTTTGAGGTAAGTATTGGAATAGAAAAAAGATATTAAATAACAAAGAGGGCAAAGCATGTATGGCAGCTGTTATTATGATGGTGCTTCCTAAATTAACCCTTTAGTTTACCCTTTATGGTAAAGTCTACCCTTTTTTATATTATCTTTATGGTAAATTTCTTAATAACAGTGTAAAAACTAATTTAAATGAAATCACTATGACTGTTGAATATCTCACACATGATGATAGAAACTGCATTGCATTAGGGAGTCCAAGTTTTTTGGGGGAACAGAGCATTTGTGTAGGGTCTTAGAGAAATGCAACATGCAGAAATCTAGACTGAAGTACTCATTATATCTTTACTCATCTTCTTCATGGATAGGAACCTGTTAATAGACCTTGTGCATGGAGCTGGAGTACCTCTTGTCATCCTCCCATGTAGGTAGGGGACATCACATGACTGAGTTTTTTTTAAATGTGTAGATATTTTGACTTAAAAATTTCCCCTTTTCTATGGGTGCAAAAGTGAAATATCGTGAGTAGAAACAAAATTTTGAATTTTGATCTTTTCCACAACTAACAATATATGTTCCCATGCTGTATATTCACCAGAGCTACCAGTCAGACTCATTACTAAGAGGATAAATGGTGGACACTCTATAGTGTACTGTCTTGACTGGCTTTGTTGCTAGGTAGGCTATGTATATTAAATACATGTCTGACTAAGATACAATCAAGGTCATGATGGATTTCACATTCTGTACTTGCATTTCAAGTTGTGGAGCAACATATATTTCAGATACCATACAGCATATTGTGTACAATATGTGTAGGTAAAATAGTATAATTTACATAGACTTAAGGTTATAATTATAAAGCCTCATAGGATGGTTGTGTTCCTGATATTTTTCCCTTTGTTGCAGATGGTTCATGAATCTTAAATGAAGATTATAGCTTGTACTCACTATATACAAGAATCACTCATTAAAGAAGAGCCGGCCACATAGTAGAAATCCATTTCAGACATTATTGAATGAGAAGTAAATGTTACCTCGGATAAGCTATCACACTTTTGATATTTGCTGATTGTGACATTTAGCCTATTATCAGGAATATAGTAAATATGAGAAGCAGAGTGTTGTATTACAACAGTACATTAAATTTGCTTCTCACTTGTGGATATAAAGTACAATTAGATATTGTAAATCCAGTAAAAAAAAAAAAAAACATTAAAACTACATGAGAGAGCTCTCCTCAAAATTCCTTATACAATTCAACTAAATAACATATCATAATATTAGACATAAATAATTTTCTTTATTTATACCTGTAGATGATTATATCAATTTTCCTATTCTTACATTTAAATTTTTTCTAGTATCCATTAATTCCTCAGTTTCTTTCTTTGGGATAGTTATGAAATCCTTAATACTTACTTATTTGGCTATCTTGATTTTTATGTTCCACTTTGTTAGAGGAATGGAATTTCAACTTTTAAAAAATGTTTGGCAAAGTGTATTGGCTTTGTCTGTCTATTTAGCTTTTGCTTCAGGCGTATTTGAATGATGTGATTTCCTGGAATCGAAAGATAGTTAATTATCTCAGAACAGCATATCTCAACCTGTGCATTGTGAACCCTTTAGGGGAGTTGAATGACCCTTTCACAGGGGTCATGGAAGACCCCTGATATTTACATTACAATTCATAACAGTGACAAAATTACAGTTATGAAGTAGCAATGAAAATAATTGTACAGTTGAGGAAGCATATTAAATGCTCATAGCATTAGGAAGTCTTGGAAGAAAATCACACATTGTCATCGACAACTTGGGTTTGAATCACAGCTGTAACACTGAGGCAGTTCGCTATGTGTCATGAATCGTGCACTTTGTTTTTCTAGTATGCAATTAGTAAATTGTACATTAAAGTATGCATTAGGACTTAACTGAAGGTAGATGTGCACACACAAGAACACACACACATTTATGTGGGTCTCTAGACTTTTGTGTTCTGGGAGAGAATACCCAGTCAGAAGACACAAATAGTTTAAACAGAGTTTATTTAGATTGTAAAGCAGAAGTTTATTTAGGATGCAAAACAAAGCAAATGCTCCAAAGAGAGACCAGAATGGGCTATTCTCAAATCAAGGAGCAGTAAAACGGGTTCTTTGTTGCACCTTTTTAATGAATGTTTACGATGCAGATGACATATCCATAGATTAAAGTGGCAATTTCTTTCTTCCCTAATCACAGTGTACCAGATTTACATTTTAAGATATTCATTCCCATAATCTTAATTCACATAATCTTAATCTTAACTCACATAAGAGTGCTGTGCACATTAGAAGCACTCTAAATGATAGTATAATAGCACCAACCTTTCGAGGAGGATGTAGACTCTTAATCAGTGTACATGTGTGGGAAGTGTCCTTGTGACTTAGCTTCTGATAGTACAAGAGCAAATTAATTGCAGCCTAAAAGATATTTAATCACAAGGACATTTTGACCATCAGGGCACAAAGCTACCAAGATACATTTGCAGGTTTGGGTTTTTTTTTTTTTTGTTGTTGTTGTTGTTGTTGATGTGTGTTATTTTAAATTTATTTATTTTTATCTCAATCAGAGGTTAGGTACTTTGCATCCCAGGCGTAGCCCCCTCCTTCCTTCACTCCAACCCTCCCCCTCCCTCCCTCATCTCCCTCCTCCCCGCCCCCTCCAAGTCCACCAACAGGGGAGGACCTCCTCCCCTTCCATCCAAACCAAGCTCATCCTGTCTCCTCAGGGCTGGCTGATTAGTCATCCCCTAGAATCCAGCCAGGCTGTCACTCCCCTGCTTGTATGGGGGAGGGTCAAAGCGTCAGCCATCAAGTTCATGACTGAAACAGTCCCTGTTTCCCTCACTAGGGTCTTCAGTCCTACACCAAGCTATCATGGGCCCCATCTGTACGGGGGTTCCAGGCCACATCCACACATGGTCCTTGATTGTAGAAACCATCTCATACAAGACCCCTGTGCCCTGCTCAGTTTGGATTTGTGGAGCTCTTGTTCTCCCCAAGTCCCACCAACCTCCCCCAGATCTATCATTACTTCTTGCCCTCTGCCAAAGTCTTGATCGCGAGTCTTTATATCTGCTCTGATACATTGCTACATTGACCCCCCCCCCCACCCCCAGAGGTCCTCCTTGGCATGATCCTGTCCTGTTGCTTGTTTTCTCCTCCACTCAATGTCCATCCCATTGGT